>OY979694.1:149499217-150099217 GCA_963855945.1 Thereva nobilitata
AACCAGAATTTAATTCATCGGTATCTCTCCATGGCTTGAAAAGTAATAATAATGCATAAAAGTATTGCTCTGGTTGTGAATCAACTTTAAATTTAAAATGATTTATAAGATATTTCCTGTTTCTTTTTTTTAAGAATTTTCCACCTCCAATTTTATAATATTCAACATTTTCCCGTTTAGGTTCATTATTTTGTACATCATACCAGCTAGCAAAGTCATATAAATTCATCGAATTCAACTCTTCAGGACGGTTAGCATAGTGTGTATCAATAAAAGATTCATAAAAAATATCAGTACTATTATCATTTATTGATTTCAAAGCTTTGATAGGTTTTATTTTCTTATTTCTTATCATAAATACATTCAACCATCTAATAACAGTGTATGTATCATTCCCGCATAAAGAAAATCCAAGACATGTATCTGCCGCCTCGATTGCTCCGCATTCTCTATGACTCAACATTCGCATACCTAGATTCCATAAACGACTGCATAACGAATCAGTCGATTGAATATTTTCAAAGATATTTTCGGGGCCAGTTTTTTCTGGTTTTAAAATGTATTTTGTTAAATATATAGTTAAAGCAGTAGATTTGTCACCAACATATTGCAAATCCATATTTCCATTCCACATTAGTAATATTGTACAATTGTAATCATTAATATTACACTCATTTTTATTTCTGGGTAGATAGTATAACCTACTATTCGATTTTAAATTTCGTCTTCCACATACCGATTTTTGAACATTGTTTAATTCAAATATACTCCTTTCTGGACGGGGAAATCCAAACCGACAAATTTTTCTAAAAGCAGTTTGTGTTTTTTTTGTTCGCATGCAATAATCGTTATGTACATGACGTTGACATTTCCATACTCGTTCATATAACAATGGAGAATTTGTTTTGTCTGGTAAGGCACAAGTAATGTACTTTTGGATAAACTCTGAAACTTGAAAATCAGAAGACTGTCCAAGTAATGGAGCATCTTTAATCCAAATTAAAAGATGAAAATGAACCATACCTCTTTGTTGGTATTCACGCCGCCAAAAATAATTAGTTACATTTCCTATAGGTCCATTTTTTGTACAAATTGCAGAGAGTAAAGCATGAAATTGAATGTCCATAAAACGTGCGACAGAGACAGGATCAAATGCGATCAATTCATTTATTGACATTTTAGAGGTATCCAAATCACTATTTACATCTTTAAGATATTGCACCAATTGTGAGTTTGTCCATTCACTCGGACTTATTGTCAAAAACCACGTAGCAGGTCCATAGTGAAATATCATTGCATTAAGATCACACATTGGCTTTTTCCAAAACTGCTGAGTATTTCGAAGTCGAGAGAAAACGTTATTTAAATTTGATTCTAAATTCCCACGATCTAAATTTTCTAAGAACTGTTTTGATTTGGGGTTTACTATATTTAGAGATTGAAAAATTCCACCGTTTAACTGACGCATGTTACAATCATTTAATAAGTAAAAAAGATATTGTTTATTTCTCCGATAACGCGAGTCTTTCGACATTAATACATTTTTAATAAAATCACAATCACGAAGGCGTCTTGCTCTGCAACAATTTTGACCGTTTATTCCAAATGGAAAAAGATCGGGGAAACACATTAAATCTAATTCTTTTATGGTTTTATTTAGAGGCATTTCGTGGACTTTACATTGCTGGTATAAATTTGAAGCTGTTTCATTTTTTCGTGATTCTTGAATTGGATAAATTGAATAATGCTCATAAAAAGGATTTGATTGCGATGCTAGCGTTAATAAAGCTTCACGATCATTATCGTTTACATTAATAATTTTCGTACTTTTATTTTTACTAGGTGTATTTAATTGATCATCTTGAAAATTAACCTTTATTTGTTCTTCTTTATTAACGAATTCTTCAAATTCTACTGGAGGAGCTTTATTTAAAATTTCCTGTAACTTTTCGGCAGAGCCTGGAAGAACTATTTTTGAATACAGAGGATTATTCTTTTTAAACCATTCTAAAGCACTCAAGACTTTATTCATGTTAGCTAAATATTCCCAAACAACTTTATTTTTATTTGGTACTGTACGCACTAATATATGAATTTTATGATTAACATTAATAGGTTCACATTCTTTGCAAATTTTTGTAATTGTTTGTTCTATTGGCAATGGTAAATGAACAACTCTACCAACAACTTTTTGAAACGTTTCTTTGTTAGGTAGATTTTTATTCATAACAGTACTCATTTTTTGAATAGTCTGAAAACACTTTCCTCTCTGAATTAACATTTTCTCAATTTCATTTAAACAAACAATTTCTTTTGGTGTATCTTGAATTTTAAGGTTGTTGAGAAAGCAAACTGAAGGTACTTCATCTGAATGAATTTGAGAGTAGCAATAAGTACAAATATATTCTAGTTCATGATCAGACAATTCTTGAACTATTAATTTCCAGACAGCTTTATCTTGAAGGTTCTGTATCACATTAGAAACTGTATTAATGTTATGTTTAATTTTAAGTTTGTTGCACGAACAGCATGGATATATAGGGAGGCCATTGATATTTCTTTGAATTTTTCTAAAGTAACTGAGTGTATTTGTCTCAAATTTCTTTCATTTAAATCATGATGATCATTACGTTTATTCGGATACGCTACAGATTTTATTTCAGCTTCTTCGGCAATTTTTTTTAATTGAAGAAAGTTTGCAGTAGTTAATGCTTCATCAATGAATTCTATTTGCTCATATAGTCTTTTTATGTTATAAATTAATTTCTTTATTTTACGTAATGCTGGAAAATGCCAGGAAAGAATCTGAAGTGGTAAGAATTTAGATTCACATGATGAAGGTTTTATATTGCATGCATGAGAATGACCAAGTTTATTTAATTGTAAATTTACCGAGCACTTCAAATTATTTAAAAAAATTTGTAAATTTTTAAATTTACATGAAGCTATATTCATAAAAACATCATGTAATTCGTGTATTATGTATATATCACTAGTTTTACAAAGCCTATTACACTTCCATACATTTTCCTTTCCAAAAATGTTAGTTGCTTGGCCAATCTCGTTTAATTCAATAGCTATATTAAAATTTTCCTGCATAGATTCATAAAGTAAATCTTTATTAATTGATTTAACAGCATGATAGGCACTATCGGTAAAATAAGGCTCTGTCAAAGCAGTATGCTTAGATAGTCCACAAAGGGCATCTCGAAAATTATCTTTGTCTTCTCTTGAAAATAATTCTGCCCGTGACAAACAAGCTTTCACTTGATTCTTACAATTAATATACTGTGAGTATAGTTTGTTATTAGTGTCTTTAATAGTGTAAATGCATCGATCAACTATTCTTTCAGCATCAACTCTTATTGAAGCATCACTTTTATGTTTAAAATTATCCTCTGATTTCATGCATCTTTCAATATTACTTATAAACTTTTCTTTATGAGTTAGTAACCACTCATCATTAAACCATGAACTTACAAGTTCCTTTTTTTTTACATTTAAAGTATTTTTACCTCCTAGATCTACATTCAAGAAATCAGTATCGATTAATTTTATTTTACTTTGACTTATTTTATTAATTATACTATTTTCTGTAACATTTTCTTTAATGCTATTGTTATTCTTATTAATTTTAGTTGAAAATTTTATGGATTCATTTTTGTGGCTTAAACAATCAACAATGTTCAACAAATCAGCGGTATCAATAACATAATTTTCTTTGCTGGATTTCTTAACCTCTTTATTAATATTATTAATTGTTTTAAAATCAGTTAAATCAATGCAGTCAATAGCAACTTTGTCCATGAGCCGAAAACTTACATTAGTGTAATCATTAATTTTTATCTGATAAATTTTGTATTCATGTATCCTTGTATTTTGAACGATTGTTGCTGGAAACATTTCCAAAATGTTTTCATCAAATATTTTTAACAAATGAGATCGTAACACATTTTCGTGGAATTGTACATCTGCCGGGTCATATCCTAATAAAATCGAAACTGCAAAGGCGATAGTATAAACACCGCAATCATTAAAATTTGGCTGCATATGCACATTTGGGAAATATATAATGGGCATGTCAGTTTCAAAATAGTACGGATGTAATTTTAATAAAAAAATTTCATTTGCTGGTTTAAGATATTTCATATTTAATGAATCATAAATATAAATTGATTTAGTATCATAATAACTGCAAATCCAATGATTTTCAGCGTGTAATATTTGAATGTGCTTACAGTTATTAGATATTGTTGGTATTCTATCAGGATTTGAACTAAGAATTGTATCAACAGGCATAAAATAAGAATAATACTTCAATAAACGATTAAAATAAAACATGTGATAATCGTCCAACCATCGCAAATTTAAAATTTTATTCCTAGCAGAATGAAACAAACCTACCTCTGTATCCGATCTAAAATTTGAAAGATTAGAAATCTGATTACTAACAAGCGAAAAATGGCGAATCATTTTATATTTTAATATATCTAATAAAAGTGATTGGATTTCATCCACACTATACTTTATCGTGCTTGATCTTATGTTACACAGCAATGAAACTAAAATTGCAATATTAAAAACGCCCGAATAGCAAGTAGCTGCATCTGATTCGAAAAAAATATGTTGTACAGTTTTTTTAGCGGAAAAATAGTAAGGGTACAGTTTTAATAAAACATTATTAAGTTGTTGTAACATATCCATGCATTGACAAGAGTTGAAAATAATAATTGATTTAGTGTCATAATAAGAGCATATAAAATGATAATCTGATTCAAAATCATTTTCACTATTACGTGCATAATAAATTTTGAAATTCTTTTTATTTTCCGGCCAAGAGTTATCAGTACAAACACTTGAGTTTTCTATGAGTAAATTAGAACAAAAACTGAAGTTCAAATTTTTAAAATTCAAATTAATAAAATTTTGTTTCATGAAATTAAAAAAGGTATCAATATGATCGCTTCTAATTCTATTATTTGATATGTCATTCAATAAATCTAATTCCATTAACTGATCATTTATTTTGTTAGTACTATTATGATAATCGGTATCAGATTTTAAAGAATTTTCAAAAACCCCTCTCTTTATTTTTCTTTGTTCAAGTATTTCAGTTTTATGAGCTTCATAGTATTTTCTATTTTTTTTATATATTTTATTTTTATGAACTTCATGGTATTTTCTCTTTTTTTTATTTAGTTCATTTTTATGAGCTTCGAAGTATGTTTTATCATGTTTTTTTCTATTATGTTTAGCTAAAAGATTATTTTCTTGCTTTTTTTTGAGAACAGTTAATTTATCATCATTATAATATTTATTGTTGTCAAATTGTTTTCTACCTTGGAGAACAGTATTATTTATGACTTTTTTTGTCTGATCAAAAATATCCTGATAGTTACTAATTTTTGTAAACTTGTTTGACTGATTGTAAAAATTAAAGTTATTAACACGGTTATCGTATTCTCTTTTAGAAAGAGTACAAGAAGGAAATATTTCACTGAGATTTTTGAGATAAATATTTAATAAATGGTTTCTCATTAACGCAACATTGTATTCAATTATTTCAGGTCTAAGCCCATTTATTAACGAAATGGCAAATGCGATACTAAAAACGCCACAGTCAACAGAATTAGTTTGACATTGAACTGGAGGAAAATTTATATTTTTTCCTGCATTAAAATAAAATGGAAATAATGTTTTTAATATCTCATCAATTTGACAAGAATAATTTTTACAATTTAATGAGTCATATACAAAGATATTATTGGTGTCATAATAAATGCAAACAAAGTGACCAATTTGGTTATAAACATCTTGACCTTCGATGGTAAATAGAATTAAAACATATTTTTGATTTTCTGAACAAGAAAAATCAATGTACTCAGGGAACTGTAACTGAATTTCCGTTAAAAAAATATAACTAATTTCAGTTAAGATATTTGAATTCCTTAAGATAATTTCAAATTGCCGAATATGATCATTGCCTAAAGGTTCATTTTTAGTAATAATTTGAACAAATAAATCCCAACTAATAGTAAGTGATTCCATTTTTATCAAAAAATCGAAGGGTTTGATAATAAATAAATTAATTTATAATTTTTTTAAATTAATAACTCCTTTAAATAAAATAAATATATATATTATATATATACATATATATATTCTTTAAATAACAAATATATGATTTTAAGGGCTAAAAATGTTAGCTCAATTAAAAAATAACTTTCCTTATTACAAAAAATCTAGACACTTTCTTATTTTTAATGTTCCTTAAAAACCTCAAATTATTCATTTTTACACTAATAATTGATACACTATTCACATTGAAACACTATTCACATTGTTTATAATATAAAACTTCTAACTTCTAATCACTATTAGCATAAAAAAGCGATGAAACTTAATTTCATAAAACTGCTATTACACCTTTATTGCAAAAAATCTTGACATTTATTGCTGTAAATGCTCAATCAAAAAATCAAGTTGCAAGATTTGTTTACATAGAACATACACATACAACATATGCATACAGGGGAAGCTAATATAAAGCGTATAATAAACATGCATTTTAAGAATTTTTTTTAAAATAACAGGCCAAGAAATCTCGTACGACGACGATGAATTTTTTATGCGCAGGCGCCGATATTTGTAGGAGATTTTTGTGGATTTTAGTTTATAATATCCATATCTCAAGAATGGCTAAATATTAAGACCTGGAATATTTTTTAATCGAAAGAGGGTCATAAAATTAGCTTATAAACAAAAAATCATGCATCATAATTAAGCCATTAATTTTTAAAAAATTATTGAATTTTGTGATTCCGAATCTTAATGTATAGTAAAGCAGTCAGTAGTTTGAATTTGAACTGGTCGTTCAACAACTACCGCTGCTGTACAATAACCTCAATAACAGGCATCGTGAAAATAAAATAACCTCAATTCAAAATGGAGGTCACAAATTCTATGAAAATTGAAAAGTTTGATGGTAGGAATTTCAAGCAATGGAAATTTCAAATCAAATGTGCGTTACGAGCAAAAGGATTAAACATAGATACATTGAAGCCAGAAGATCGCGATGAGCAAGTGCAGTGGAACAAAAATGACGGAATGGCGATGTTCATCTTGACATCGTCAATGAATTTCGACCAGATTGCCCTAATCGAAAACTGCGAAACAGCGAAAGAAATGATGAACAAATTAGAAGTTATTTATGAGCACAAGTCCGAGTTCAATAAAATGATGGTGCATGAGAAATTTTACCAATACGTATATTGCTCAAGTGACACAATGGCACAGCATGTATCAAAAGTGGAAAGTTTAGCAAGAGAATTAAGAGAATGTGGTGAAGAACTGAGTGACACAGCAATAATAACAAAAATATTGAGCACACTACCAACGACATACCGGTCTCTTCGCCAAGCTTGGTTATCGCTTAATTCAGATAAACAGACACTTCAGAACCTGACATCACGGTTGATAGATGAAGAGGCAAGCCTAAACAAGGAGACTTCTAGCGAAAATGCATTAGTAACTACCAACAAAGATTCCAAACAAGTAGCCTGTCAGGGGAACAAAATTAAAAGAAATACAAACGTCCCAAGCAAATCCAGTCATAGATTTGTGTGCTACAATTGCAATAAAAGGGGCCACTTTGCTAGAGATTGCAAAGCACCAAAGAAATCTATTCACAAGAACCAAGAGCAGCGAAATATGTTGGCATTTAACGCAGAGAATAATTCTAAACCTCTACAAGGAGAACATGTATGGATATTGGATAGTGGAGCATTGTAGCAGTCGCTACTTATACATGTATATACGTTTTTTTGTAGTAAGTTTTATTCAGGTAGTTACTCAGTTTCTATACTCGTTAATTTTTAATAGAGTGCTTTTGAATACGTCATAGTTTGGATTCTCACTACTACTAGGAAATACACTTGGAGAATTTAGCTTGACATATCACGTATGTATACACTGTACACAGAAACGAAATTTAAAAAACATAGACACACAAATATTGTTCAATAAAATAATTTTGAAATATTGTAATAGTATTAGTTAGAAGTTCATTCGATTTGGAACTTCGACTACGTAAGATTATAACGGTTACATAAAAAAGATATATATTAATGAAAATATTATTGGCAATACGCGCATAGCATATTGCAATGAGATGGAGTTTGGCCAACAGGATATTTAATTATACCAACACCTCCATTTCATTTTGGTGACCCCGAGCTGAGAAGAGCAGACAACCTTTTTCAAGAGAAGAAAAGTAATTTTAAAAGAAGCCCTGAAGAAAATGTAGAAAATTTGTGAAGAAACAAGAGAAGAAAAAAGAAGAAAGAAATTTTGAAGAGGAATTTAAAGGAAAAGAAGAAACTTATTTTACAATGAAGGGGAAGTTAATTACTCTTTTCAATTAAATATATTTTTCTTTTTCTCTAAAATATAAATTGTTCAGAATTACATACACATACATTACATTTACATAATTGAATATTGGTGACAATCCAACTTATTTTTCTTTCCGCATAAGGTGAATATTTTTCATTTTTCAGAAAGTTAAACGTGAATAAAATTTCGGTACAATTTATTTAAATTTGACTACTATTCGACTCTTAGCGCGAACGTCCACGGTTGTCGTATATAGTATCGCGAAGTTAAAGTAAAGTCGAAATTTTATTGAACTTCTTTTTACGTGAGTGTTAATAAATTGTGTTCAATATGAGTGTCCAAGGTGGTGAAAATGAAGGATTGAATAGGAATGGTGAAAGTATCAGTGCATCTGCTGTAAAGCTACCAACTTTCTGGTCCCCGTGCCCAGAGGCATGGTTTATTCTAACAGAGAGCCAATTTAACTCTAAAGGAATTAGATTGGATGAGACTAAATACGAACATGTCATCCAAGCTCTTCCTCTAGATATCATAATGAATGTATTGGATTGCATTCAAAACCCACCGCAAGAAAACAAATATGAAGCTTTAAAAACAACATTAATTCAACGTTTTACCGAATCTGAAGAAAGAAAATTGGAACAACTATTATGCAATTCGGAGATGGGAGATAGGAAACCATCAGAATTTTATAGATCAATGGAGATACTTGCCGGAACTTCATCAAATTTAGGAAAGGACTTGATTAGAAAGCTTTGGATGCGAAAATTACCACCCAGTATTAATATCGCATTGATGTCTTCTGGAAAACAAAGCATCCAAGATCTTCTAATGTTAGCGGACAAAATTTTTGAAGTTTCAAGATTACAATATGTTTCATCCATCAGTGATTGTGCTTCAAATCCTTTTATAAACCAGTTAGGTCGCAATGTAAGTAGCATAGATTTTACTAAAAAGATTGATTATTTGGAAAATAAAATCGAAAATTTAACGGATTTAATTAAGAAACTTACAATTAATAGAGGTAATGAATTTCATCATAGGTCAAGATCTAGAAGTAGAAGCCGTGATTCACATAATAATAATAATAATAATAAGCCATTTTGCTGGTTTCATTTTAAATTCGGCGACAAAGCGAAAAGATGTGTTAAACCATGCAAATTTAATAACCAAAAAAACTAAATATCCCTTCAGCATGTTTTAAATATAATACCCCAAAAAAATCTAATCGACTATTTATTTTTGATAAAGAGAATAAGTTTAAATTTTTAGTTGATACTGGAGCTGATTTATCAGTCATACCGAATGCATTTTATGGAAAATGTAAGAGAAATCCACAATTAATTCTTTCTGCAGCTAACGGATCAATTATCCATACCTACGGAACAAAGCTTCTTAGATTGGACTTTGGATTAAGACGAGATTTAACGTTTCCGTTCATTATTGCAAGCGTCGACAAACCTATTATTGGCGCAGACTTTCTTTCAAGATTTAATTTGCTTGTTGATCTTAGAAATAAACGAGTGATAGATGGTAACACAGAGTTAAGTGTTAATGGAATCATTATTAAAACAAATTCTCCTTCACCCAGGCATTGTTCCTTTGATAGTGAATACAATAAAGTTTTATCTAGATTTCCCTCACTAACTCAGCCTCCACGCTATGATGTACCTGTTCAGCATAATGTAGTGCATACTATCACCACTAAAGGTCAATTACCATTTTCAAGACCTAGGAGACTCGACACGAATAAATTTAAAATAGCCAAATTAGAGTTCGAGCACATGGTAAAATTAGGTTTATGCAGAACATCGTCATCATCAGTCTCATCAGCACTGCACATGGTTCCAAAAAAGGATTCTACAGACTGGCGACCATGCGGAGATTACCGGAGACTAAACTCAATATCAATTCCAGACAGATACCCGATTCCTTACATTCAAAATTTCACGTTGAATTTGAATGGTTGTACCATATTTTCGAAGATTGACTTAGTGAGAGCTTATCATCACATACCTATGGCAGAAGAGGATATCTTTAAGACAGCGATAACTACACCTTTCGGTTTATTCGAATTTACTCGAATGCCCTTTGGACTTAGAAATGCTGCTCAAACATTCCAACGCTTTATGGATAGAGTTCTAATTAGTTTGGAATTTGTTTTTGTCTACATTGACGATATTTTGGTTGCAAGCAAAAATGAGGAGGAACACAAGAAACATTTGGAGCAAGTTTTTGCACGTTTAGAAGAATACGGGATAAATATTAATCCAGGGAAATGTCTTTTCGGTGTAAATACTATTGAATTTTTAAGTCACAAGATTACGAAGGACGGGATTCTTCCATCTGAGAACAGAATTAAATTCATTCAAAATTTTCCTTCGCCAACTTCAATTAAACAGATGCAACAATTCATCGGAATGGTAAATTACTTCCATAGATTCATTCCACGACTGGCAGAATTGTTAAGCCCCATTCATATGCATTTAGTTAGGGAGCTCAAGAAACCTAAGAATTTAAAAAATTTTGAATGGACTGAAGAATGCGAAGACGCGTTCATAAAGGTAAAAAAGGCATTTATTTCAGCAACTTTATTAGTGCATCCAGCGGAAAATCCTATTTTGAAGTTGACTGTTGATGCATCAAACGTGGCGATTGGAGCGATGTTAGAACAAGTTAACAACGACGAGAATGAACCTTTAGCATTTTACTCCAAGAAGTTAAGCAGAGCAGAAATGAAGTATTCTACTTTTGACAGGGAGCTATTGGCCATGTATTCAAGTATTAAACATTTTCGACATTTTTTGGAAGGTCGTGAGTTTACAGTATTCACGGACCACAAACCTTTAACATCTGCAATTTGGACTAAAGCGGAGAGGAGTCCAAGACAAGCAAGACATTTGGATTACGTTACCCAATTCACCTCTGATATAAGATACATCAAGGGAGATTCTAATGTCGTGGCAGATACTTTATCACGAGTAACTATGGAGAATAACAATTGTGACGCGGTAAACGAAACCGAAATGGATTTAAACATTATCGCTGAAGCACAAAAGGACGATATAGAGTTGAAGCATTTGGTTGAAAATCCAAGCAAGAATTCGAAATTTATTTTAATGGAAACAGATGTACCTTTGTCGGAAAGTAAAATCTGGTTAGAGTGTTCCACTAATAAAGATCGTCCATTCGTACCAAAAATATTACGAAGAAACATGTTTGACAGAATCCATAACTTGTCACATCCGGGAATAAGAGGTACTAGGAGATTAATTGCAAGAAGATATTTTTGGCCGAGGATGAATACTGATATTAATTTATGGGCGAAGTCCTGTATAGCATGTCAGAAGGCAAAAATCCACAGGCATACAAAATCTCCAACACAAAAGTTTCAGATACCAGTGGGAAGGTTTGAACACATCCATGTAGATCTGGTAGGTCCGTTACAGCCGGCAGAGGGATTCATATATTTGCTAACGGTCGTGGACCGATTCACCAGATGGCCGGAGGTATACCCACTGAAGAGTATGACAGCCAGCATAGTTGTTAAGACATTATATGAGCAATATTTTCCGAGATTTGGAATTCCATTATCAGTTACAACGGACCAAGGAGGTCAGTTTGAAGGAAGACTATTTGAAGAATTTTCTAAACTTTTAGGAATGCATAGGATTCGAACAACAGCGTATCATCCACAATCAAACGGCATGGTGGAGAGACTCCACAGGCAGTTAAAAGCATCACTTAGAGCTAAGATGAGTAATCCAAATTGGTTGTTGCATATTACTTGGTTTAAGAACAACGGTTAAGGAGGATCTTAATTGCAGTCCGGCTGAATTGGTTTATGGGCAAACACTACGTATTCCAGGGGAATTCTTTGTGAGGGACCCGCACCACGTATCAGATCCAGCAGACCTAGTGACGCAGTTGCGAGGGCACATGCGGAATATTGTTCCAACGGACTCTAGAGATCAAAGAAGAAGTTTCTATATTCCAAAAGGATTACAGGATTGCGAATTTGTTTTCCTAAGGATCGACAGAAAGAGGGGATCCTTGCAGAATCCGTATGAAGGTCCTTTTCAAGTTATGAAGAGAGATAAGAAAGTTTTCACTATTAACGTCAACGGAAGAGTAACGGTGGTATCAATTGACAGATTAAAACCCGCGTTTATTGAAAAGAGGGAAGACACTGAAAAACCAGTAACTAGAAGTTCAAAGAAAAAAGTTTCATTTCGATTATAAAAATTTTTTTTCTTTTTCGTTTCTCGATGGTGGTTTTTATTTGAGAAATTATCGTAATACAGGCATGGACGCTCGCGCTGAAGGGGGAGTTATGTAGCAGTCGCTACTTATACATGTATATACGTTTTTTTGTAGTAAGTTTTATTCAGGTAGTTACTCAGTTTCTATACTCGTTAATTTTTAATAGAGTGCTTTTGAATACGTCATAGTTTGGATTCTCACTACTACTAGGAAATACACTTGGAGAATTTAGCTTGACATATCACGTATGTATACACTGTACACAGAAACGAAATTTAAAAAACATAGACACACAAATATTGTTCAATAAAATAATTTTGAAATATTGTAATAGTATTAGTTAGAAGTTCATTCGATTTGGAACTTCGACTACGTAAGATTATAACGGTTACATAAAAAAGATATATATTAATGAAAATATTATTGGCAATACGCGCATAGCATATTGCAATGAGATGGAGTTTGGCCAACAGGATATTTAATTATACCAACACCCCATTTCAAGCATCAACACACATGACTTTCAGGCGTGAATTCTTCTCGGAGCTAGCTGAGTTTCGAAGTGAAAATAAAAATAGAACTGTCAAATTAGGAAATGAACAATATATTGATGTATGTGGAGAAGGTTCTGTATTGATAAAAAGACGAGTGAATGGACAGTGGGAGCAAAGCATACTCAAGAATGTACTTTATGTTCCTGAACTACGAAGAAATTTGTTCTCCGAAGGCGCAGCAACTAGAAAAGGCTATATAATAGTTAAAAGTAATGAATGTGCCAAGTTAATGATAAACGATACTGTAGTAATGAGTGCACAGTTAAAAGAGAATAATTTATATGAACTACAAATACAGACAGTTATACAAGAAAGTTGTAACATTGTGCAAACAGACATTAAATTATGGCATGAACGATTAGGCCACTTAAATACTAAAGAACTGCAAAACATGAGTAAAAACGGCGTGATTCCAATAACATTGACTGGAAGTGATACCTTCATTTGTGAAGCTTGTCAATATGGTAAGCAAAGTAGACTACCATTCAAGAAGTCGAACAGATATTTGTCACGACCCGGAGAGATAGTTTACAGTGACGTTTGTGGTCCTATTGAGCAATCTTCAGTATCAGGTATGAGATATTTTGTCTTATTTAAAGATGGAGCATCAAGTTATCGACATGTTTATTTTCTAAAGCACAAGAGTGAAGTCTTTGAATGTTTCAGGAAGTATAATGCTATAGTGAAGAATAGATTTCAACATGATGTGAACACTTTACATACAGACAATGGTTCTGAGTTCCTAAGTAATGAATTTAAGAAATTTATACAGGAAAAAGGAATTAATCATGAGTGTACAGCACCATATACCCCTCAACAAAATGGTAGGGTTGAGAGGGAAATGAGAACAGTAATGGAAAGCGCCAGGTCGATGTTATATGCAAAAGATGTACCTCTGAACTTATGGGCAGAAACGGTAAACTGTGCTGTCTATTTATTAAACAGAAGATCATCAAGCCAAACTCCAAATCGAACTCCCCATGAACTCTGGTACGGACATACACCTAACTTGCAGCATATGAGAATATTCGGCTCAACTGGATACATTCATATTCCAAAAGAGAAGAGGAAGAAATTAGATAAGAAAAGTGTTAAAATGATATTAGTTGGGTACGAACAAGAAAATTATAGAATGTATGATCCATGTACTAGAAAAATAACAGTATCAAGAGATGTCAAATTTGATGAGAACAGTGTCCCAGGACAAAGACAAAATTTCGCACAAATTAATTTAGAAGAAGAAGATAAAGAAAATTTGTCAGTTTTACCTACAGAACAGAGTGATGCTCAAAATCAAACGATTGAAGAGGATCTGTCCAGTGACAGTATGCATAGTGTAGAGGATAATGATGCAACCTATTGTCCTCCAGAAGACATTACTCTAGATTTAGAGGACCGCAATGATAGAGTATTACGACCAAGACAATGTAGAAATGAGGAGGCAAATGTGATGGAGATTGAAATACCAAATACTTATCAGGAGGCAGTGAATGGTCAAAATTGTCAATTTTGGAAGAAGGCAATTGAAGAAGAGCTTCAGTCGCATAAAAATAACAATACCTGGATAATAACTGATAGAACCGATAAGAAACCTATCACCTGTAAATGGGTATTCTGTGTAAAAAAGGATAAAAAAGGGTTTGTAGAAAGGTTTAAGGCACGTCTGTGTGCTCGTGGATTTGCCCAAGTAAAAGACTTAGACTACATGGAAACTTTTTCACCAACTACTAGATACGATTCAGTGAGATTATTATTAAGTATTGCAGCCAAAGAAGAATATCAGCTGGGACAATTTGATGTTAAAACGGCATTCCTGTATGGTGAATTGTCTGAGGAGGAGGTGCCAGAAGGTATTGAAGCTGAATCATCAAAGGTATGTAAGTTGATCAAATCGTTATATGGTCTAAAACAATCTGCAAGATGCTGGAACAAGAAGTTCACTTCATTTCTAACCACTTATGGGTTTAAACCATGTCCTTCAGACAACTGTGTTTTCGTTGGATATTTTAATAATATTAAAGTACTGCTAATAATATTCGTTGATGATGGGTTATTACTGTCTAAAAGTAAGAATACGTTAGAAATAATATTAAATGATCTAAAACAAAATTTTGATATAAAAATTCTGAAATGTAATTCTTTCATTGGTATGGAATTAAATAAAAAAAGTGGATGTATAATTATAAATCAAAGTCAGTATATAGAAAGTATAATAAATAGATTTAAGTTATCAGAAGCTAAAAGTTGTAAAACACCTGTAGATATAAATGTTAAATTGTCGAAAAACACAGATGAGACGCCTATTAATTTTCCATATAGAGAGGCAGTGGGAGCACTCCTATTTTTGTCATCTGTGTCCAGACCTGACATAGCTTATGCTGTAAATCTTGTTAGTAGATATGTGAATAAACCAGGTCATATACATGTAAATGCTTTGAAGCGTATAATACGATATTTGATAAATACAAAAGATATGTCAATTGTGTATAGGGGCAGCTCTGAATTGGTCGGGTATTCGGACTCTGACTTTGCAGGTGATTTAGATAATAGAAAGTCCAATACAGGTTACATATTTTTAATGAATGGTGGTCCAGTTACCTGGGCCAGTCGAAAGCAAAGTACAGTAGCCCTGTCAACGACAGAGTCTGAATACATGGCCGCAAGTGATGCAGCAAGAGAGATATTATGGATTAAACGGTTTTTAGAAGACATAGGAGAACCACAAAATTGTATAACATTAAATATAGATAATCAGAGTACCATTAAGTTGATTCATAATCCTGTATTTCATAAAAGAAGCAAGCATATCGACATAAGATATAATTTTGTAAGAGAAAAGGTTGAAAATAATTTAATTTCTATTAAATATGTCGAAAGCTCATGTCAGCTTGCAGATTTTCTCACCAAGGCCTTGCCTTTAAACAAGTTTAATTGGAATAGGGATAATGTTATGACAAAAGTAGTAGCATAATGATTATTTTATGTATTACAAGAATTAAATAGAACTTAAGCCATATCCCTTATAAATTTAAGTGGGAGTGTTGAATAAAATAAATTTATAAGTTTCGCTATGGACCGCTTTGTGGCTCTCTATATGCTCTATCCATACAGAAGTAAGTTTTTTTAGGTTTTATACTAAACTCTGGAATAAATCATATCCAAGAATTCTTACTCAGCGTTTTTTATTTTATCCCAATAGTTCATCGAAACTAACTTAATTTCCCCAAATTGAGCGAGATTAACGCAATTAAGTTACATTCACCGGGTTCATCGAAACTAACTTAATTTCACCAAATTCAGCGAGATTAATGAAATTAAGTTACATTCATCGGGTTCATCGAAACTAACTTAATTTCACTAAATTCAGCGAGATTAATGAAATTAAGTTACATTCATCGGGTTCATCGAAACTAACATAATTTCACTAAAATCAGCGAGATTAATGAAATTAAGTTACATTCATCGGGTTCATCGAAACTAACATAATTTCACTAAATTCAGCGAGATTAACGAAATTAAGTTACATTCATCGGGTTCATCGAAACTAACTTAATTTTACTAAATTCAGCGAGATTAATGAAATTAAGTTACATTCATCGGGTTCATCGAAAGTAACTTAATTTCACTAAATTCAGCGAGATTAACGAAATTAAGTTACATTCATCGGGTTCATCGAAACTAACTTAATTTCACTAAATTCAGCGAGATTAACGAAATTAAGTTACATTCATCATGTTCATCGAAAGTAACTTAATTTCACCAAATTCAGCGAGATTAATGAAATTAAGTTACATTCATCGGGTTCATCGAAACTAACTTAATTTCACTAAATTCAGCGAGATTAATGAAATTAAGTTACATTCATCGGGTTCATCGAAACTAACTTAATTTCACTAAATTCAGCGAGATTAATGAAATTAAGTTACATTCATCGGGTTCATCGAAACTAACATAATTTCACTAAATTCAGCGAGATTAACGAAATTAAGTTACATTCATCGGGTTCATCGAAACTAACTTAATTTTACTAAATTCAGCGAGATTAATGAAATTAAGTTACATTCATCGGGTTCATCGAAAGTAACTTAATTTCACTAAATTCAGCGAGATTAACGAAATTAAGTTACATTCATCGGGTTCATCGAAACTAACTTAATTTCCCCAAATTCAGCGAGATTAATGAAATTAAGTTATATTCATCGGGTTCATCGAAACTAACTTAATTTTACTAAATTCAGCGAGATTAATGAAATTAAGTTACATTCATCGGGTTCATCGAAAGTAACTTAATTTCACTAAATTCAGCGAGATTAACGAAATTAAGTTACATTCATCGGGTTCATCGAAACTAACTTAATTTCACTAAATTCAGCGAGATTAACGAAATTAAGTTACATTCATCGGGTTCATCGAAAGTAACTTAATTTCACCAAATTCAGCGAGATTAATGAAATTAAGTTACATTCATCGGGTTCATCGAAACTAACTTAATTTCACTAAATTCAGCGAGATTAACGAAATTAAGTTACATTCATCGGGTTCATCGAAACTAACTTAATTTCACTAAATTCAGCGAGATTTATGAAATTAAGTTACATTCATCGGGTTCATCGAAACTAACATAATTTCACTAAATTCAGCGAGATTAACGAAATTAAGTTACATTCATCGGGTTCATCGAAAGTAACTTAATTTCACCAAATTCAGCGAGATTAATGAAATTAAGTTACATTCATCGGGTTCATCGAAACTAACTTAATTTCACTAAATTCAGCGAGATTAACGAAATTAAGTTACATTCATCGGGTTCATCGAAACTAACTTAATTTCACTAAATTCAGCGAGATTTATGAAATTAAGTTACATTCATCGGGTTCATCGAAACTAACATAATTTCACTAAATTCAGCGAGATTAACGAAATTAAGTTACATTCATCGGGTTCATCGAAAGTAACTTAATTTCACCAAATTCAGCGAGATTAATGAAATTAAGTTACATTCATCGGGTTCATCGAAACTAACTTAATTTCACTAAATTCAGCGAGATTAACGAAATTAAGTTACATTCATCGGGTTCAACGAAACTAACTTAATTTCACTAAATTCAGCGAGATTTATGAAATTAAGTTACATTCATCGGGTTCATCGAAACTAACATAATTTCACTAAATTCAGCGAGATTAACGAAATTAAGTTACATTCATCGGGTTCATGTTGAATAAAATAAATTTATAAGTTTCGCTATGGACCGCTTTGTGGCTCTCTATATGCTCTATCCATACAGAAGTAAGTTTTTTTAGGTTTTATATTAAACTCTGAATTAAATCATATCCAAGAATTCTTACTCAGCGTTTTTTATTTTATCCCAATAGGTTATGGGCCCAGACATCGTAGAAAATAAAAATAAAAATTATAGTGCATAATTTATTATATTGAGTAAAGAGCAGCGACGATAGAGTGAAAAAATAAAAAAAAAACATATATGTATACATATATAACCTCAATAACAGGCATCGTGAAAATAAAATAACCTCAATTCAAAATGGAGGTCACAAATTCTATGAAAATTGAAAAGTTTGATGGTAGGAATTTCAAGCAATGGAAATTTCAAATCAAATGTGCGTTACGAGCAAAAGGATTAAACATAGATACATTGAAGCCAGAAGATCGCGATGAGCAAGTGCAGTGGAACAAAAATGACGGAATGGCGATGTTCATCTTGACATCGTCAATGAATTTCGACCAGATTGCCCTAATCGAAAACTGCGAAACAGCGAAAGAAATGATGAACAAATTAGAAGTTATTTATGAGCACAAGTCCGAGTTCAATAAAATGATGGTGCATGAGAAATTTTACCAATACGTATATTGCTCAAGTGACACAATGGCACAGCATGTATCAAAAGTGGAAAGTTTAGCAAGAGAATTAAGAGAATGTGGTGAAGAACTGAGTGACACAGCAATAATAACAAAAATATTGAGCACACTACCAACGACATACCGGTCTCTTCGCCAAGCTTGGTTATCGCTTAATTCAGATAAACAGACACTTCAGAACCTGACATCACGGTTGATAGATGAAGAGGCAAGCCTAAACAAGGAGACTTCTAGCGAAAATGCATTAGTAACTACCAACAAAGATTCCAAACAAGTAGCCTGTCAGGGGAACAAAATTAAAAGAAATACAAACGTCCCAAGCAAATCCAGTCATAGATTTGTGTGCTACAATTGCAATAAAAGGGGCCACTTTGCTAGAGATTGCAAAGCACCAAAGAAATCTATTCACAAGAACCAAGAGCAGCGAAATATGTTGGCATTTAACGCAGAGAATAATTCTAAACCTCTACAAGGAGAACATGTATGGATATTGGATAGTGGCACAACCTTCTATATTACAAGCCATGAACAAGGAAAATATTGAGAGCGAATTTCCGCTCAATCGGACCACAACTCGGTGAAATCACGTTATGTTGTTAGTGTAATTCGGAGAATTTGGGAGAATTTGGTGGTCCGATTCTCTCAATTGAGATTCTTGTTCAAGGCTTGTAAATATAGAAGGTTATGATAGTGGAGCATCAACACACATGACTTTCAGGCGTGAATTCTTCTCGGAGCTAGCTGAGTTTCGAAGTGAAAATAAAAATAGAACTGTCAAATTAGGAAATGAACAATATATTGATGTATGTTGAGAAGGTTCTGTATTGATAAAAAGACGAGTGAATGGACAGTGGGAGCAAAGCATACTCAAGAATGTACTTTATGTTCCTGAACTACGAAGAAATTTGTTCTCCGAAGGCGCAGCAACTAGGAAAGGCTATATAATAGTTAAAAGTAATAAATGTGCCAAGTTAATGATAAACGATACTGTAGTAATGAGTGCACAGTTAAAAGAGAATAATTTATATGAACTACAAATACAGACAGTTATACAAGAAAGTTGTAACATTGTGCAAACAGACATTAAATTATGGCATGAACGATTAGGCCACTTAAATACTAAAGAACTGCAAAACATGAGTAAAAACGGCGTGATTCCAATAACATTGACTGGAAGTGATACCTTCATTTGTGAAGCTTGTCAATATGGTAAGCAAAGTAGACTACCATTCAAGAAGTCGAACAGATATTTGTCACGACCCGGAGAGATAGTTTACAGTGACGTTTGTGGTCCTATTGAGCAATCTTCAGTATCAGGTATGAGATATTTTGTCTTATTTAAAGATGGAGCATCAAGTTATCGACATGTTTATTTTCTAAAGCACAAGAGTGAAGTCTTTGAATGTTTCAGGAAGTATAATGCTATAGTGAAGAATAGATTTCAACATGATGTGAACACTTTACATACAGACAATGGTTCTGAGTTCCTAAGTAATGAATTTAAGAAATTTATACAGGAAAAAGGAATTAATCATGAGTGTACAGCACCATATACCCCTCAACAAAATGGTAGGGTTGAGAGGGAAATGAGAACAGTAATGGAAAGCGCCAGGTCGATGTTATATGCAAAAGATGTACCTCTGAACTTATGGGCAGAAACGGTAAACTGTGCTGTCTATTTATTAAACAGAAGATCATCAAGCCAAACTCCAAATCGAACTCCCCATGAACTCTGGTACGGACATACACCTAACTTGCAGCATATGAGAATATTCGGCTCAACTGGATACATTCATATTCCAAAAGAGAAGAGGAAGAAATTAGATAAGAAAAGTGTTAAAATGATATTAGTTGGGTACGAACAAGAAAATTATAGAATGTATGATCCATGTACTAGAAAAATAACAGTATCAAGAGATGTCAAATTTGATGAGAACAGTGTCCCAGGACAAAGACAAAATTTCGCACAAATTAATTTAGAAGAAGAAGATAAAGAAAATTTGTCAGTTTTACCTACAGAACAGAGTGATGCTCAAAATCAAACGATTGAAGAGGATCTGTCCAGTGACAGTATGCATAGTGTAGAGGATAATGATGCAACCTATTGTCCTCCAGAAGACATTACTCTAGATTTAGAGGACCGCAATGATAGAGTATTACGACCAAGACAATGTAGAAATGAGGAGGCAAATGTGATGGAGATTGAAATACCAAATACTTATCAGGAGGCAGTGAATGGTCAAAATTGTCAATTTTGGAAGAAGGCAATTGAAGAAGAGCTTCAGTCGCATAAAAATAACAATACCTGGATAATAACTGATAGAACCGATAAGAAACCTATCACCTGTAAATGGGTATTCTGTGTAAAAAAGGATAAAAAAGGGTTTGTAGAAAGGTTTAAGGCACGTCTGTGTGCTCGTGGATTTGCCCAAGTAAAAGACTTAGACTACATGGAAACTTTTTCACCAACTACTAGATACGATTCAGTGAGATTATTATTAAGTATTGCAGCCAAAGAAGAATATCAGCTGGGACAATTTGATGTTAAAACGGCATTCCTGTATGGTGAATTGTCTGAGGAAATATATATGGAGGTGCCAGAAGGTATTGAAGCTGAATCATCAAAGGTATGTAAGTTGATCAAATCGTTATATGGTCTAAAACAATCTGCAAGATGCTGGAACAAGAAGTTCACTTCATTTCTAACCACTTATGGGTTTAAACCATGTCCTTCAGACAACTGTGTTTTCGTTGGATATTTTAATAATATTAAAGTACTGCTAATAATATTCGTTGATGATGGGTTATTACTGTCTAAAAGTAAGAATACGTTAGAAATAATATTAAATGATCTAAAACAAAATTTTGATATAAAAATTCTGAAATGTAATTCTTTCATTGGTATGGAATTAAATAAAAAAAGTGGATGTATAATTATAAATCAAAGTCAGTATATAGAAAGTATAATAAATAGATTTAAGTTATCAGAAGCTAAAAGTTGTAAAACACCTGTAGATATAAATGTTAAATTCGAAAAACACAGATGAGACGCTTATTAATTTTCCATATAGAGAGGCAGTGGGAGCACTCCTATTTTTGTCATCTGTGTCCAGACCTGACATAGCTTATGCTGTAAATCTTGTTAGTAGATATGTGAATAAACCAGGTCATATACATGTAAATGCTTTGAAGCGTATAATACGATATTTGATAAATACAAAAGATATGTCAATTGTGTATAGGGGCAGCTCTGAATTGGTCGGGTATTCGGACTCTGACTTTGCAGGTGATTCAGATAATAGAAAGTCCAATACAGGTTACATATTTTTAATGAATGGTGGTCCAGTTACCTGGGCCAGTCGAAAGCAAAGTACAGTAGCCCTGTCAACGACAGAGTCTGAATACATGGCCGCAAGTGATGCAGCAAGAGAGATATTATGGATTAAACAGTTTTTAGAAGACATAGGAGAACCACAAAATTGTATAACATTAAATATAGATAATCAGAGTACCATTAAGTTGATTCATAATCCTGTATTTCATAAAAGAAGCAAGCATATCGACATAAGATATAATTTTGTAAGAGAAAAGGTTGAAAATAATTTAATTTCTATTAAATATGTCGAAAGCTCATGTCAGCTTGCAGATTTTCTCACCAAGGCCTTGCCTTTAAACAAGTTTAATTGGAATAGGGATAATGTTATGACAAAAGTAGTAGCATAATGATTATTTTATGTATTACAAGAATTAAATAGAACTTAAGCCATATCCCTTATAAATTTAAGTGGGAGTGTTGAATAAAATAAATTTATAAGTTTCGCTATGGACCGCTTTGTGGCTCTCTATATGCTCTATCCATACAGAAGTAAGTTTTTTTAGGTTTTATACTAAACTCTGGAATAAATCATATCCAAGAATTCTTACTCAGCGTTTTTTATTTTATCCCAATAGTTCATCGAAACTAACTTAATTTCCCCAAATTCAGCGAGATTAACGCAATTAAGTTACATTCACCGGGTTCATCGAAACTAACTTAATTTCACCAAATTCAGCGAGATTAATGAAATTAAGTTACATTCATCGGGTTCATCGAAACTAACTTAATTTCACTAAATTCAGCGAGATTAATGAAATTAAGTTACATTCATCGGGTTCATCGAAACTAACTTAATTTCACTAAATTCAGCGAGATTAATGAAATTAAGTTACATTCATCGGGTTCATCGAAACTAACTTAATTTCCCCAAATTCAGCGAGATTAACGAAATTAAGTTACATTCATCGGGTTCATCGAAACTAACTTAATTACACTAAATTCAGCGAGATTAACGAAATTAAGTTACATTCATCGGGTTCATCGAAACTAACATAATTTCACTAAATTCAGCGAGATTAACGAAATTAAGTTACATTCATCGGGTTCATCGAAACTAACTTAATTTCACTAAATTCAGCGAGATTAACGAAATTAAGTTACATTCATCGGGTTCATCGAAAGTAACTTAATTTCACTAAATTCAGCGAGATTAACGAAATTAAGTTACATTCATCGGGTTCATCGAAACTAACTTAATTTCACTAAATTCAGCGAGATTAATGAAATTAAGTTACATTCATCGGGTTCATCGAAAGTAACTTAATTTCACCAAATTCAGCGAGATTAATGAAATTAAGTTACATTCATCGGGTTCATCGAAACTAACTTAATTTCACTAAATTCAGCGAGATTAATGAAATTAAGTTACATTCATCTGGTTCATCGAAACTAACTTAATTTCACTAAATTCAGCGAGATTAACGAAATTAAGTTACATTCATCGGGTTCATCGAAACTAACTTAATTTCACTAAATTCAGCGAGATTAACGAAATTAAGTTACATTCATCGGGTTCATCGAATGTAACTTAATTTCACCAAATTCAGCGAGATTAACGAAATTAAGTTACATTCATCGGGTTCATCGAAAGTAACTTAATTTCACCAAATTCAGCGAGATTAATGAAATTAAGTTACATTCATCGGGTTCATCGAAACTAACATAATTTCACTAAATTCAGCGAGATTAACGAAATTAAGTTACATTCATCGGGTTCATCGAAACTAACTTAATTTCCCCAAATTCAGCGAGATTAATGAAATTAAGTTATATTCATCGGGTTCATCGAAACTAACTTAATTTCACTAAATTCAGCGAGATTAATGAAATTAAGTTACATTCATCGGGTTCATCGAAAGTAACTTAATTTCACTAAATTCTGCGAGATTAACGAAATTAAGTTACATTCATCGGGTTCATCGAAAGTAACTTAATTTCACTAAATTCAGCGAGATTAACGAAATTAAGTTACATTCATCGGGTTCATCGAAAGTAACTTAATTTCACCAAATTCAGGGAGATTAATGAAATTAAGTTACATTCATCGGGTTCATCGAAACTAACTTAATTTCACTAAATTCAGCGAGATTAATGAAATTAAGTTACATTCATCGGGTTCATCGAAAGTAACTTAATTTCACTAAATTCAGCGAGATTAACGAAATTAAGTTACATTCATCGGGTTCATCGAAAGTAACTTAATTTCACTAAATTCAGCGAGATTAACGAAATTAAGTTACATTCATCGGGTTCATCGAAAGTAACTTAATTTCACTAAATTCAGCGAGATTAACGAAATTAAGTTACATTCATCGGGTTCATCGAAAGTAACTTAATTTCACCAAATTCAGGGAGATTAATGAAATTAAGTTACATTCATCGGGTTCATCGAAACTAACATAATTTCACTAAATTCAGCGAGATTAACGAAATTAAGTTACATTCATCGGGTTCATCGAAACTAACTTAATTTCACTAAATTCGGCGAGATTAATGAAATTAAATTACATTCATCGGGTTCATCGAAACTAACATAACTTCACTAAATTCAGCGAGATTAACAAAATTAAGTTACATTCATCGGGTTCATCGAAGCTAACTTAATTTTACTAAATTCAGCGAGATTAATGAAATTAAGTTAAATTCATCGGGTTCATCGAATCTAACATAATTTCACTAAATTCAGCGAGATTAACGAAATTAAGTTACATTCATCGGGTTCATCGAAACTAACTTAATTTCACTAAATTCAGCGAGATTAACGAAATTAAGTTACATTCATCGGGTTCATCGAAACTAACATAATTTCATTAAATTCAGCGAGATTAACGAAATTAAGTTACATTCATCGGGTTCATCGAAACTAACTTAATTTTACTAAATTCAGCGAGATTAATGAAATTAAGTTACATTCATCGGGTTCATCGAAAGTAACTTAATTTCACTAAATTCAGCGAGATTAACGAAATTAAGTTACATTCATCGGTTCATCGAAACTAACTTAATTTCACTAATTTCACCGAGATTAACGAAATTAAGTTACATTCATCGGGTTCATCGAAAGTAACTTAATTTCACCAAATTCATCGAGATTAATGAAATTAAGTTACATTCATCGGGTTCATCGAAACTAACTTAATTTCACTAAATTCAGCGAGATTAACGAAATTAAGTTACATTCATCGGGTTCATCGAAACTAACTTAATTTTACTAAATTCAGCGAGATTAATGAAATTAAGTTACATTCATCGGGTTCATCGAAAGTAACTTAATTTCACTAAATTCAGCGAGATTAACGAAATTAAGTTACATTCATCGGTTCATCGAAACTAACTTAATTTCACTAAATTCAGCGAGATTAACGAAATTAAGTTACATTCATCGGGTTCATCGAAAGTAACTTAATTTCACCAAATTCATCGAGATTAATGAAATTAAGTTACATTCATCGGGTTCATCGAAACTAACTTAATTTCACTAAATTCAGCGAGATTAACGAAATTAAGTTACATTCATCGGGTTCATCGAAACTAACTTAATTTCACTAAATTCAGCGAGATTAATGAAATTAAGTTACATTCATCGGGTTCATCGAAAGTAACTTAATTTCACTAAATTCAGCGAGATTAACGAAATTAAGTTACATTCATCGGGTTCATCGAAAGTAACTTAATTTCACTAAATTCAGCGAGATTAACGAAATTAAGTTACATTCATCGGGTTCATCGAAAGTAACTTAATTTCACCAAATTCAGGGAGATTAATGAAATTAAGTTACATTCATCGGGTTCATCGAAACTAACTTAATTTCACTAAATTCAGCGAGATTAACGAAATTAAGTTACATTCATCGGGTTCATCGAAACTAACTTAATTTCAATAAATTCAGCGAGATTAACGAAATTAAGTTACATTCATCGGGTTCATCGAAAGTAACTTAATTTCACTAAATTCAGCGAGATTAACGAAATTAAGTTACATTCATCGGGTTCATCGAAACTAACTTAATTTCCCCAAATTCAGCGAGATTAACGCAATTAAGTTACATTCATCGGGTTCATCGAAACTAACTTAATTTCACCAAATTCAGCGAGATTAATGAAATTAAGTTACATTCATCGGGTTCATCGAAACTAACTTAATTTCACTAAATTCAGCGAGATTAATGAAATTAAGTTACATTCATCGGGTTCATCGAAACTAACTTAGTTTCACTAAATTCAGCGAGATTAATGAAATTAAGTTACATTCATCGGGTTCATCGAAACTAACTTAATTTCCCCAAATTCAGCGAGATTAACGAAATTAAGTTACATTCATCGGGTTCATCGAAACTAACTTAATTACACTAAATTCAGCGAGATTAACGAAATTAAGTTACATTCATCGGGTTCATCGAAACTAACATAATTTCACTAAATTCAGCGAGATTAACGAAATTAAGTTACATTCATCGGGTTCATCGAAACTAACTTAATTTCACTAAATTCAACGAGATTAACGAAATTAAGTTACATTCATCGGGTTCATCGAAAGTAACTTAATTTCACTAAATTCAGCGAGATTAACGAAATTAAGTTACATTCATCGGGTTCATCGAAACTAACTTAATTTCACTAAATTCAGCGAGATTAATGAAATTAAGTTACATTCATCGGGTTCATCGAAAGTAACTTAATTTCACCAAATTCAGCGAGATTAATGAAATTAAGTTACATTCATCGGGTTCATCGAAACTAACTTAATTTCACTAAATTCAGCGAGATTAATGAAATTAAGTTACATTCATCGGGTTCATCGAAACTAACTTAATTTCACTAAATTCAGCGAGATTAACGAAATTAAGTTACATTCATCGGGTTCATCGAAACTAACTTAATTTCACTAAATTCAGCGAGATTAACGAAATTAAGTTACATTCATCGGGTTCATCGAAAGTAACTTAATTTCACCAAATTCAGCGAGATTAACGAAATTAAGTTACATTCATCGGGTTCATCGAAAGTAACTTAATTTCACCAAATTCAGCGAGATTAATGAAATTAAGTTACATTCATCGGGTTCATCGAAACTAACATAATTTCACTAAATTCAGCGAGATTAACGAAATTAAGTTACATTCATCGGGTTCATCGAAACTAACTTAATTTCACTAAATTCAGCGAGATTAACGAAATTAAGTTACATTCATCGGGTTCATCGAAAGTAACTTAATTTCACCAAATTCAGCGAGATTAACGAAATTAAGTTACATTCATCGGGTTCATCGAAAGTAACTTAATTTCACCAAATTCAGCGAGATTAATGAAATTAAGTTACATTCATCGGGTTCATCGAAACTAACTTAATTTAACTAAATTCAGCGAGATTAACGAAATTAAGTTACATTCATCGGGTTCATCGAAACTAACATAATTTCACTAAATTCAGCGAGATTAACGAAATTAAGTTACATTCATCGGGTTCATCGAAACTAACTTAATTTTACTAAATTCAGCGAGATTAATGAAATTAAGTTAAATTCATCGGGTTCATCGAAACTAACATAATTTCACTAAATTCAGCGAGATTAACGAAATTAAGTTACATTCATCGGGTTCATCGAAACTAACTTAATTTCACTAAATTCAGCGAGATTAACGAAATTAAGTTACATTCATCGGGTTCATCGAAAGTAACTTAATTTCACCAAATTCAGCGAGATTAATGAAATTAAGTTACATTCATTGGGTTCATCGAAACTAACTTAATTTCACTAAATTCAGCGAGATTAATGAAATTAAGTTACATTCATCGGGTTCATCGAAACTAACAAAATTTCACTAAATTCAGCGAGATTAACGAAATTAAGTTACATTCATCGGGTTCATCGAAACTAACTTAATTTCACTAAATTCAGCGAGATTAATGAAATTAAGTTACATTCATCGGGTTCATCGAAACTAACATAATTTCACTAAATTCAGCGAGATTAACGAAATTAAGTTACTTTCATCGGGTTCATCGAAACTAACTTAATTTTACTAAATTCAGCGAGATTAATGAAATTAAGTTAAATTCATCGGGTTCATCGAAACTAACATAATTTCACTAAATTCAGCGAGATTAACGAAATTAAGTTACATTCATCGGGTTCATCGAAACTAACTTAATTTCACTAAATTCAGCGAGATTAACGAAATTAAGTTACATTCATCGGGTTCATCGAAAGTAACTTAATTTCACCAAATTCAGCGAGATTAATGAAATTAAGTTACATTCATCGGGTTCATCGAAACTAACTTAATTTCACTAAATTCAGCGAGATTAATGAAATTAAGTTACATTCATCGGGTTCATCGAAACTAACATAATTTCACTAAATTCAGCGAGATTAACGAAATTAAGTTACATTCATCGGGTTCATCGAAACTAACTTAATTTCACTAAATTCAGCGAGATTAACGAAATTAAGTTACATTCATCGGGTTCATCGAAAGTAACTTAATTTCACTAAATTCAGCGAGATTAACGAAATTAAGTTACATTCATCGGTTCATCGAAACTAACTTAATTTCACTAAATTCAGCGAGATTAACGAAATTAAGTTACATTCATCGGGTTCATCGAAAGTAACTTAATTTCACCAAATTCAGCGAGATTAATGAAATTAAGTTACATTCATCGGGTTCATCGAAACTAACTTAATTTCACTAAATTCAGCGAGATTAACGAAATTAAGTTACATTCATCGGGTTCATCGAAAGTAACTTAATTTCACCAAATTCAGCGAGATTAATGAAATTAAGTTACATTCATCGGGTTCATCGAAAGTAACTTAATTTCATTAAATTCAGCGAGATTAACGAAATTAAGTTACATTCATCGGGTTCATCGAAAGTAACTTAATTTCACCAAATTCAGCGAGATTAACGAAATTAAGTTACATTCATCGGGTTCATCGAAACTAACTTAATTTCACTAAATTCAGCGAGATTAACGAAATTAAGTTACATTCATCGGGTTCATCGAAACTAACATAATTTCACTAAATTCAGCGAGATTAACGAAATTAAGTTACATTCATCGGGTTCATCGAAACTAACTTAATTTCACTAAATTCAGCGAGATTAACGAAATTAAGTTACATTCATCGGGTTCATCGAAAGTAACTTAATTTCACCAAATTCAGCGAGATTAACGAAATTAAGTTACATTCATCGGGTTCATCGAAACTAACTTAATTTCACTAAATTCAGCGAGATTAACGAAATTAAGTTACATTCATCGGGTTCATCGAAACTAACTTAATTTCACTAAATTCAGCGAGATTAATGAAATTAAGTTACATTCATCGGGTTCATCGAAAGTAACTTAATTTCACTAAATTCAGCGAGATTAATGAAATTAAGTTACATTCATCGGGTTCATCGAAACTAACATAATTTCACTAAATTCAGCGAGATTAACGAAATTAAGTTACATTCATCGGGTTCATCGAAACTAACTTAATTTTACTAAATTCAGCGAGATTAATGAAATTAAGTTACATTCATCGGGTTCATCGAAAGTAACTTAATTTCACTAAATTCAGCGAGATTAACGAAATTAAGTTACATTCATCGGGTTCATCGAAACTAACTTAATTTCACTAAATTCAGCGAGATTAATGAAATTAAGTTATATTCATCGGGTTCATCGAAACTAACTTAATTTCACTAAATTCAGCGAGATTAACGAAATTAAGTTACATTCATCGGGTTCATCGAAAGTAACTTAATTTCACTAAATTCATCGAGATTAACGAAATTAAGTTACATTCATCGGGTCATCGAAACTAACTTAATTTCCCCAAATTCAGCGAGATTAACGCAATTAAGTTACATTCATCGGGTTCATCGAAACTAACTTAATTTCACCAAATTCAGCGAGATTAATGAAATTAAGTTACATTCATCGGGTTCATCGAAACTAACTTAATTTCACTAAATTCAGCGAGATTAATGAAATTAAGTTACATTCATCGGGTTCATCGAAACTAACTTAATTTCACTAAATTCAGCGAGATTAATGAAATTAAGTTACATTCATCGGGTTCATCGAAACTAACTTAATTTCCCCAAATTCAGCGAGATTAACGAAATTAAGTTACATTCATCGGGTTCATCGAAACTAACTTAATTTCACTAAATTCAGCGAGATTAACGAAATTAAGTTACATTCATCGGGTTCATCGAAACTAACTTAATTTCACTAAATTCAGCGAGATTAACGAAATTAAGTTACATTCATCGGGTTCATCGAAACTAACTTAATTTCACTAAATTCAGCGAGATTAACGAAATTAAGTTACATTCATCGGGTTCATCGAAACTAACTTAATTTCACTAAATTCAGCGAGATTAATGAAATTAAGTTACATTCATCGGGTTCATCGAAAGTAACTTAATTTCACCAAATTCAGCGAGATTAATGAAATTAAGTTACATTCATCGGGTTCATCGAAACTAACTTAATTTCACAAAATTCAGCGAGATTAATGAAATTAAGTTATATGCATCGGGTTCATCGAAACTAACTTAATTTCACTAAATTCAGCGAGATTAACGAAATTAAGTTACATTCATCGGGTTCATAGAAAACTAACTTAATTTCACTAAATTCAGCGAGATTAACGAAATTAAGTTACATTCATCGGGTTCATCGAAAGTAACTTAATTTCACCAAATTCAGCGAGATTAACGAAATTAAGTTACATTCATCGGGTTCATCGAAACTAACTTAATTTCACTAAATTCAGCGAGATTAACGAAATTAAGTTACATTCATCGGGTTCATCGAAACTAACTTAATTTCACTAAATTCAGCGAGATTAACGAAATTAAGTTACATTCATCGGGTTCATCGAAAGTAACTTAATTTCACCAAATTCAGCGAGATTAACGAAATTAAGTTACATTCATCGGGTTCATCGAAAGTAACTTAATTTCACCAAATTCAGCGAGATTAATGAAATTAAGTTACATTCATCGGGTTCATCGAAACTAACTTAATTTCACTAAATTCAGCGAGATTAACGAAATTAAGTTACATTCATCGGGTTCATCGAAACTAACTTAATTTCACTAAATTCAGCGAGATTAATGAAATTAAGTTACATTCATCGGGTTCATCGAAACTAACATAATTTCACTAAATTCAGCGAGATTAACGAAATTAAGTTACATTCATCGGGTTCATCGAAACTAACTTAATTTTACTAAATTCAGCGAGATTAATGAAATTAAGTTAAATTCATCGGGTTCATCGAAAGTAACTTAATTTCACTAAATTCAGCGAGATTAACGAAATTAAGTTACATTCATCGGGTTCATCGAAACTAACTTAATTTCCCCAAGTTCAGCGAGATTAATGAAATTAAGTTATATTCATCGGGTTCATCGAAACTAACTTAATTTCACTAAATTCAGCGAGATTAATGAAAGTAAGTTACATTCATCGGGTTCATCAAAAGTAACTTAATTTCACTAAATTCAGCGAGATTAACGAAATTAAGTTACATTCATCGGGTTCATCGAAAGTAACTTAATTTCACTAAATTCAGCGAGATTAACGAAATTAAGTTACATTCATCGGGTTCATCGAAAGTAACTTAATTTCACCAAATTCAGGGAGATTAATGAAATTAAGTTACATTCATCGGGTTCATCGAAACTAACTTAATTTCACTAAATTCAGCGAGATTAACGAAATTAAGTTACATTCATCGGGTTCATCGAAACTAACTTAATTTCACTAAATTCAGCGAGATTAATGAAATTAAGTTACATTCATCGGGTTCATCGAAACTAACTTAATTTCACTAAATTCAGCGAGATTAATGAAATTAAGTTACATTCATCGGGTTCATCGAAAGTAACTTAATTTCACTAAATTCAGCGAGATTAATGAAATTAAGTTACATTCATCGGGTTTGTGGCGACAACAACTGAACGAATTCAGGTCCGTAAATTGTACAAAAAGCCATGGACCAATAACCGTGATAACACACAGATGAGATCGCCGTTATCACGGTCCGAGATATCGAGGAAATTAAAAAAGAGTCAGTCATCGTTCGACCAGCAGAGTCAGTTGTTGTTGACACTTCCCACGCCTCATTGAAAGTGAAAAACGGTTTTTACTTGAGTTTGTAGTAAACCGAAATCCACAGGTTCATCGAAAGTAACTTAATTTCACTAAATTCAGCGAGATTAATGAAATTAAGTTACATTCATCGGGTTCATCGAAACTAACTTAATTTCACTAAATTCAGCGAGATTAACGAAATTAAGTTACATTCATCGGGTTCATCGAAAGTAACTTAATTTCACCAAATTCAGCGAGATTAATGAAATTAAGTTACATTCATCGGGTTCATCGAAACTAACTAAATTTCACTAAATTCAGCGAGATTAACGAAATTAAGTTACATTCATCGGGTTCATCGAAACTAACTTAATTTCACTAAATTCAGCGAGATTAATGAAATTAAGTTACATTCATCGGGTTCATCGAAACTAACATAATTTCACTAAATTCAGCGAGATTAACGAAATTAAGTTACATTCATCGGGTTCATCGAAACTAACTTAATTTTACTAAATTCAGCGAGATTAATGAAATTAAGTTACATTCATCGGGTTCATCGAAAGTAACTTAATTTCACTAAATTCAGCGAGATTAACGAAATTAAGTTACATTCATCGGGTTCATCGAAACTAACTTAATTTCACTAAATTCAGCGAGATTAATGAAATTAAGTTACATTCATCGGGTTCATCGAAAGTAACTTAATTTCACTAAATTCAGCGAGATTAATGAAATTAAGTTACATTCATCGGGTTCATCGAAAGTAACTTAATTTCACTAAATTCAGCTAGATTAACGAAATTAAGTTACATTCATCGGGTTCATCGAAACTAACTTAATTTCACTAAATTCAGCGAGATTAACGAAATTAAGTTACATTCATCGGGTTCATCGAAAGTAACTTAATTTCACCAAATTCAGCGAGATTAATGAAATTAAGTTACATTCATCGGGTTCATCGAAACTAACTTAATTTCACTAAATTCAGCGAGATTAACGAAATTAAGTTACATTCATCGGGTTCATCGAAACTAACTTAATTTCACTAAATTCAGCGAGATTAATGAAATTAAGTTACATTCATCGGGTTCATCGTAACTAACATAATTTCACTAAATTCAGCGAGATTAACGAAATTAAGTTACATTCATGGGGTTCATCGAAACTAACTTAATTTTACTAAATTCAGCGAGATTAATGAAATTAAGTTACATTCATCGGGTTCATCGAAAGTAACTTAATTTCACTAAATTCAGCGAGATTAACGAAATTAAGTTACATTCATCGGGTTTATCGAAACTAACTTAATTTCACTAAATTCAGCGAGATTAATGAAATTAAGTTTCATTCATCGGGTTCATCGAAAGTAACTTAATTTCACTAAATTCAGCGAGATTAATGAAATTAAGTTACATTCATCGGGTTCATCGAAAGTAACTTAATTTCACTAAATTCAGCGAGATTAACGAAATTAAGTTACATTCATCGGGTTTATCGAAACTAACTTAATTTCACTAAATTCAGCGAGATTAATGAAATTAAGTTTCATTCATCGGGTTCATCGAAAGTAACTTAATTTCACTAAATTCAGCGAGATTAATGAAATTAAGTTACATTCATCGGGTTCATCGAAAGTAACTTAATTTCACTAAATTCAGCGAGATTAACGAAATTAAGTTACATTCATCGGGTTCATCGAAACTAACTTAATTTCACTAAATTCAGCGAGATTAACGAAATTAAGTTACATTCATCGGGTTCATCGAAAGTAACTTAATTTCACCAAATTCAGCGAGATTAATGAAATTAAGTTACATTCGTCGGGTTCATCGAAACTAACTTAATTTCACTAAATTCAGCGAGATTAACGAAATTAAGTTACATTCATCGGGTTCATCGAAACTAACTTAATTTCACTAAATTCAGCGAGATTAATGAAATTAAGTTACATTCATCGGGTTCATCGAAACTAACATAATTTCACTAAATTCAGCGAGATTAACGAAATTAAGTTACATTCATCGGGTTCATCGAAACTAACTTAATTTTACTAAATTCAGCGAGATTAATGAAATTAAGTTACATTCATCGGGTTCATCGAAAGTAACTTAATTTCACTAAATTCAGCGAGATTAACGAAATTAAGTTACATTCATCGGGTTCATCGAAACTAACTTAATTTCACTAAATTCAGCGAGATTAACGAAATTAAGTTACATTCATCGGGTTCATCGAAAGTAACTTAATTTCACCAAATTCAGCGAGATTAATGAAATTAAGTTACATTCATCGGGTTCATCGAAACTAACTTAATTTCACTAAATTCAGCGAGATTAACGAAATTAAGTTACATTCATCGGGTTCATCGAAACTAACTTAATTTCACTAAATTCAGCGAGATTAATGAAATTAAGTTACATTCATCGGGTTCATCGAAACTAACATAATTTCACTAAATTCAGCGAGATTAACGAAATTAAGTTACATTCATCGGGTTCATCGAAACTAACTTAATTTCACTAAATTCAGCGAGATTAACGAAATTAAGTTACATTCATCGGGTTCATCGAAAGTAACTTAATTTCAACAAATTCAGCGAGATTAATGAAATTAAGTTACATTCATCGGGTTCATCGAAACTAACTTAATTTCACTAAATTCAGCGAGATTAACGAAATTAAGTTACATTCATCATGTTCATCGAAAGTAACTTAATTTCACCAAATTCAGCGAGATTAATGAAATTAAGTTACATTCATCGGGTTCATCGAAACTAACTTAATTTAACTAAATTCAGCGAGATTAACGAAATTAAGTTACATTCATCGGGTTCATCGAAACTAACTTAATTTCACTAAATTCAGCGAGATTAATGAAATTAAGTTACATTCATCGGGTTCATCGAAACTAACATAATTTCACTAAATTCAGCGAGATTAACGAAATTAAGTTACATTCATCGGGTTCATCGAAACTAACTTAATTTTACTAAATTCAGCGAGATTAATGAAATTAAGTTACATTCATCGGGTTCATCGAAAGTAACTTAATTTCACTAAATTCAGCGAGATTAACGAAATTAAGTTACATTCATCGGGTTCATCGCAACTAACTTAATTTCCCCAAATTCAGCGAGATTAATGAAATTAAGTTATATTCATCGGGTTCATCGAAACTAACTTAATTTTACTAAATTCAGCGAGATTAATGAAATTAAGTTACATTCATCGGGTTCATCGAAAGTAACTTAATTTCACTAAATTCAGCGAGATTAACGAAATTAAGTTACATTCATCGGGTTCATCGAAACTAACTTAATTTCACTAAATTCAGCGAGATTAACGAAATTAAGTTACATTCATCGGGTTCATCGAAAGTAACTTAATTTCACCAGATTCAGCGAGATTAATGAAATTAAGTTACATTCATCGGGTTCATCGAAACTAACTTAATTTCACTAAATTCAGCGAGATTAACGAAATTAAGTTACATTCATCGGGTTCATCGAAACTAACTTAATTTCACTAAATTCAGCGAGATTAATGAAATTAAGTTACATTCATCCGGTTCATCGAAACTAACATAATTTCACTAAATTCAGCGAGATTAACGAAATTAAGTTACATTCATCGGGTTCATCGAAAGTAACTTAATTTCACCAAATTCAGCGAGATTAATGAAATTAAGTTACATTCATCGGGTTCATCGAAACTAACTTAATTTCACTAAATTCAGCGAGATTAACGAAATTAAGTTACATTCATCGGGTTCATCGAAACTAACTTAATTTCACTAAATTCAGCGAGATTTATGAAATTAAGTTACATTCATCGGGTTCATCGAAACTAACATAATTTCACTAAATTCAGCGAGATTAACGAAATTAAGTTACATTCATCGGGTTCATAGAAAGCAACTTAATTTCACCAAATTCAGCGAGATTAATGAAATTAAGTTACATTCATCGGGTTCATCGAAACTAACTTAATTTCACTAAATTCAGCGAGATTAATGAAATTAAGTTACATTCATCGGGTTCATCGAAACTAACTTAATTTCACTAAATTCAGCGAGATTTATGAAATTAAGTTACATTCATCGGGTTCATCGAAACTAACATAATTTCACTAAATTCAGCGAGATTAACGAAATTAAGTTACATTCATCGGGTTCATGTTGAATAAAATAAATTTATAAGTTTCGCTATGGACCGCTTTGTGGCTCTCTATATGCTCTATCCATACAGAAGTAAGTTTTTTTAGGTTTTATATTAAACTCTGAATTAAATCATATCCAAGAATTCTTACTCAGCGTTTTTTATTTTATCCCAATAAGTTATGGGCCCAGACATCGTAGAAAATAAAAATAAAAATTATAGTGCATAATTTATTATATTGAGTAAAGAGCAGCGACGATAGAGTGAAAAAATAAAAAAAAACATATATGTATACATATAACTCCCCAAAAATACTTTAAAAAAAGTAAAAAATTGCACGACCAGAACCTTATAATAACGAATAAATAATTAAACAATAAATAAATAGATAAAATTTTCTTTAACCCTTTCAAATAAGGAACAAATTTTTAATTTTTAATTTCAGTTTAAAATATTTTTAATTAATTAATTAACTTCATAAAAATATATTTTTCTCGTATATGAAGAAAAGAAATTAATAATAAATAAACACAAAAAAAATATATATAAAAATTTTGTTATTAATAAATAAAAATTACAGATAAAAAATTAAACGAACTGAAACTATTGATTTCAAAGTTACATATTTGATCCTCTCAAGTAACTGAAATTAATTAGGGTACGACCAAATATATGTATATATAATCTTAAACACATTGTTTTCATCGGGATCTTGGAAATGTGTATATAATCTGCAATGAAATTTATGAAATTGAAATAACTAATTTTAAATTTGAATCTTATATCTTCTCAATTTAGTGAAATCAAGTAGTTCACGACCAAAATGAGGTATACATATAGATTACTCCAAAAATTAAAGTTTATATTCACGTTTTGAACACATAGAGATTTGACCACCTGAGTATAACACAAATAATTTGGATCTATATTTTCTTGATAAATCTTTTTTCTACGCAATTTTTTCTTTACATTACAAATTGTTTATATGATCTTTTTTAATTGTTTACAAAAAGAATTTTTGAAATATATTAAACTACCATCTTTAATAACAATATCCAAAATTATTTTATATATTCTTTTTTAGTCTCGATATTTTCTTTCAATTCAATGTAATCAAATTATTATATTTAGTCATTTTTAAATTTTGTTTCAATTAAGTAATCAAAAACATATTATCAGTATTACAAATTCAGTAAAAACTGGTCGTCCCGGTGATATTTATCTTTCTATTGAATATCCTCACGAAATATATTATTAGGAGGAAATAATAATGTCACTTTTAATGTTATATAATTTTCTAATGTCAATTGACAGCTAACTTATCATTAACAAAAGTTAGATTAAAATTATTCATTGTAAGCCTCGTAAGCCTTGAAGTAATTAATGAGTAAGTACGTTTTATATTGATATACAATGTAATATCAGAGTATTGATTTTTTTTTGTGGTGAGTTATTGGGTCCAAAAGTACCGCCGCCATTCGCTTGGCATATTGTACTATACCCCTCTAGGTCATATTTGTGGGTCAGAGCAGCTTCCCTAGGGGCTTGTCGCTTATAGTGTTGAATTGGACGTACATGAGGCAGTACATTTGTTCCATGCACGATGTAAATTGTACTGAGGCCTCAATTTTTTTAAATGTCCCGGTTCACAAATAATGTCCTACTGGTATATGAGCGTGTAGCGTGTATCGAGATAAATAAAGCGAGGTGTGATTGTAAATTATCTAGTGGAATAGTATATTCTGTAACAAGTTTGGAATGATGCATATTCCGCACAAGTGGAAGTTTGGCGGTCCACGAGTGCGGAATATGCCATTCAAAACGTGTTGCAGACTATACTTTTTCTACGCCTCTAATTAGTTTTTATTAATATTTTGTAAAGAAAAACTTACCTTATGTAAAGCTAATGTCAAAAATATAATGTATAAGGCACAGCAATATAATTTAACGCTAAATAACATATTAGTAGGGAATGTTCATTCATAACAATTTTGTAATTTAATAATTTGTTAATAGATGGCCGCCGCAAAATTTATTAAAAAAATGCTATTATTTTCTGCAATTTAATAATTGAATAGTTTATTTAAAGCAAAAATTTTCTAGCGGAACATCATTGATTGTTTATTATTGATTGAAACAATCCTTTTTTTTCTTTAATTAATAAATCTTTTTTTTCTTTAATTAATAAATCTTTTTTTTCTTTAATTAATAAATCATATTCTTGGATTACGACGAACAGATGTCGCCAATAGTAGTCATTCCATAACAAGTGATGGAATGAATATTCCACACGGGTGTGGAATGGTGCTAATTCCGTAACTAAAAGTAATATCAGACTGCCTGTATTCTAACAGTGAGATTGTAAGCACGAACTGGAGAGACACTTCTCACTTCTTTTGCGGCAGTAAAATAATCCAATTTAAACTGAGCCGTGGTGAGATTGTAAATACGAACTGGATGGAGAGACATTTCTTACCGAGGGAGTGAACTTCTTACATTTAATGAGGGAGTGAAATTCTTACATTTATCGAGGGAGTGAAATTTTGTACTGGAGAGACATTTCTTACTTTTTTTGCGGTAGCAATATTTCCAACTTGAAATTTGTCGAGGTGGGATTGCAAAATATAAATATACGGCCACGGACAACTAATTAGAAATAGTTTCATACAAATTGCATGTATACAGTTTTTACGTTTTTATGGAGGATTCAAATTAAAGAATTTCCACCACCTCCTCTTAATTTTTTTTAAATATATAATGGTGGGCGTATTGAAGGAAATCGGATTGCTACATAAAAACATAAAAAATGTATAAATGCATTTTTTATGAAACTGTTTCTAATTAGTTGTCCGTGGCTGTATATTTTGGAGGCATAGATTTTTTGCTCTAAGGCAGTTTAATGCATTTTAGAATTAAACTTGTAAAAATGCCTTCATTGGTATTTATATTCTTTCTCTTTTTAATTTGCTTGGTTTTTTCATTTTGGCATTACAATAGCACCTCACCTCATTTCAAGTATGACACTGTACTGGCTCAAAAGAAAAAAGAGGCACCTCTTACAAACTCATTTTATAATGGTGTCCTACCCAACACTAGTCGCTTACACTTGACTGTTCAAGCTATTCATGCAGCCCTCGACACGATAACTTCACATCTTGGCTTGGCAGGCCCCATCATATTATCCCATCCCTTTCAGGACAGCTTCGAGTGGCCACCACGATTAGGTTATGATCGCACTTCCACCAGTCCGTCAGTTCTTCTTCTTATTTTCCTTTTAAAGAAGTTCCTCAAATACAATACAAATGCAATTAAAAAATATCAGTATGCTCTGCTGTGAATAGTATTATTTTTTGTTACTGAAAATGAATTTACAATAATTAGACTAGAAATTTATGAATATATGAACGTATTTTCTTGCCTATTATTTCCACACCACCCAAGAGGTAAATAGGAAGGTGCGTTTTTTTTAATGTGGTGTCCCCTGTAGGCCTACTCCACTTTAGTAAAAATTAAGTATGTAATAGTGATAAAATACAATACTTTGATTTTTATATACATAAACATAATTATGTATTATAAAAAACAGTAACAGTAGTAGATTATTAGATAATTACCTAACATTCTTAATAATTTAATATAAACGTATTATTTTTAAATTTAGCGATTATAGTACCTAAAATATATTTCGTGAGGATATTCAATAGAAAGATAAACATCACCGGGACGACCAGTTTTTACTGAATTTGTAATACTGATAATATGTTTTTGATTACTTAATTGAAACAAAATTTAAAAATGACTAAATATAATAATTTGATTACATTGAATTGAAAGAAAATATCGAGACTAAAAAAGAATATATAAAATAATTTTGGATATTGTTATTAAAGATGGTAGTTTAATATATTTCAAAAATTCTTTTTGTAAACAATTAAAAAAGATCATATAAACAATTTGTAATGTAAAGAAAAAATTGCGTAGAAAAAATTTTTATCAAGAAAATATAGATCCAAATTATTTGTGTTATACTCAGGTGGTCAAATCTCTATGTGTTCAAAATGTGAATATAAACTTTAATTTTTGGAGTAATCTATATGTATACCTCATTTTGGTCGTGAACTACTTGATTTCACTAAATTGAGAAGATATAAGATTCAAATTTAAAATTAGTTATTTCAATTTCATAAATTTCATTGCAGATTATATACACATTTCCAAGATCCCGATGAAAACAATGTGTTTAAGATTATATATACATATATTTGGTCGTACCCTAATTAATTTCAGTTACTTGAGAGGATCAAATATGTAACTTTGAAATCAATAGTTTCAATTCGTTTAATTTTTTATCTGTAATTTTTATTTATTAATAACAAAATTTTTATATATATTTTTTTTGTGTTTATTTATTATTAATTTCTTTTCTTCATATACGAGAAAAATATATTTTTATGAAGTTAATTAATTAATTAAAAATATTTTAAACTGAAATTAAAAATTAAAAATTTGTTCCTTATTTGAAAGGGTTAAAGAAAATTTTATCTATTTATTTATTGTTTAATTATTTATTCGTTATTATAAGGTTCTGGTCGTGCAATTTTTTACTTTTTTTAAAGTATTTTTGGGGAGTTTTATTTCATTTGTTTTTTTTTTTGAGATGCTCTTCCTCGGATCTACTAGCGATAAGTATATCGTCTAGGTAGACATAAATGAAGTCTAAGTCTCTTGTGACTCATTCATAAACATCTGGAATGATTAGGATGCATTTCTTAAACCAAATGGCGTGCGAGTAAACTTCACACTCTAGTAAAAAAATGATAGACTGACCGCTCCAGGGGCCCTGTTTATATTGGGAAATGCCCATTATTTCCAGGATTCCAGTGTGGAATCGGAAATATATTATATTAATAAATTTTAAATTTTGATTTTAAAATGAATCTTGGGTCCTGGGCATTCCCTTTCCACTTCCGGAAAAAATCTCGGGGCTCGGGCTCGCCTGAATTTTGGGTTGCAAGGACCGGCTTGACAACCCTCGGCCACATTTTCGGAATTTCCGGAGTGGATAATTATAATAAAATAATTAGCCGTTGGAGCACGCCCTGTGTGCTGGTCAGTCCCTCCCGTACCCTTTCAGATTTCTAAATATGAAGTTCGGGAAGAAATCCTCATCCGAATGTGAAGGAGGAGAAGTGTCCTACTAATTAACAACCTAGGTAAGTCTTAGTTTATTGTAATTGTCGTGTGATGTCGGGCCAGTTGTTCCCAGCGTACCCGCTACCAAATTGGGTTCTTATTAGTGGAGAAGGCTTCCTGAACCCTGCAAAGAAATGATACCAACGAAAAGAAAATGAGTTATATGCATTTTTAGAATTTCTTGGCCAAACTTTATTTAATATTTTATCGTTTTGAATATAAGTCCAACCATTTTTTTCATTACGAGTCATGCAAACATACTGATTATTTTCTAGGAAAATGGCACTAATAATATGAAATACTACATCTAAAATAGTAATTTTAAAATTAGGTACTCCTTTTATATTAATCTTAGAAGTGTCATTTTGTTTTATTAGCTTTTCATTAAAAACATTAAGTTCAAAAATTAATAATTTATTGCACATTATAAATCTTTTTTTCATTATTCCATTAGTTATTGCATTATTACAATTTTTACACTCACTTTTAATTTTAATTGGATCAACAAAATTGAATTGAAAAATTGCATCCATAGAATATACTTTTAAAACAGGTACATCTATGGTAAGTATAATATCATTAATTTCTTTCACTGTACTTATATCACAAGAATCACATTTAGTTATTACAGCTATTTTATTTTGAAACAAATTTTTTAAAGGTTCAAAATTTATAATTAAAGAATTAAGGAAATTGAACAAGTTTCGTTTAGAACTCGGATCATATACTGGTGCTGCTGATTCTTTTAATTTTAATAAATCTTTTATTTGACCAGATCGGTATTCATTTAAAATAATTTTTAAAATGTTGTTTTTTGGTAAACTACTTATTTTATTTCTTATGATAGTACTATGAAAAAGTATTTGAACTGATACGTTAATATAACCATATACTTTCTCTCTATTCGGAAGTCCTTTTATAATCCAAGATTCGTAATTATCACTTTCTAAACAATTTTTTTGAGCTTCAAGTACTCTTTTAGGAACTGTCCATATTCTATCTATTTGTTTACCACCACGATTTTCAGGCAGCTTATAAAGTTCAAGTTCTGGTTTGTAAGTTGTGCGAAGGCGATTGTATTCTACAATAGCATCTACATTAGCACAAATTTTATCTGGGTCATAATTTATCAAATGAAGTCCATCTAAAGTGGTAACTCTTGATAGGCTAACATAAATTTGACCACATGAAAAAAATTTCTCTCCAGCATCTACAAGAATGCTATCCAAACTTAAACCTTGGCTTTTATGAACAGTGATTGCATAACTTAAGATCAGTGGAAATTGTTCTCGAGTGACCGAAACACCTTTATTAATTTCAAATTTAACTTTAACACGATTGATAGCTGCAACAGTACCATTGTTGAGTTTAAGATTGATAGAATCTATCTCTCCATTAACTGACCTTGATACAGAATCTAATTTACATATTGTGCCATTTACAAGCCCTTTAGTAACATCAATATTCCTACGTATCATGACACTGGCACCAATTTTCACTTTTATAGCTTTTGCTAAACCAGCGGTTCGAGAAATTATTTCATCATTTTTTGACAATTTTTTTATAGCTTGATTTCTCAAATGATTGATTTGAGTGTCAACGACATCTTGGGCAAGCAAAAGTATTTCTTCATTATTATTTTTGCTTAACATTGCATTATTCAGAGAATTGCACATATCATTAGTTGGAAGTATGCAAACAGTATTAGCAGGTAGGTTATTTATTAAGTATTCAAAAAGTTCATTTCTCCGGTCGATAATATTTGAACTATTAAAGTTAATGCGTCTACTGTTTAAAATTGTAGTGTCTTTATTCAAAACTATTCCTAACCGAATATTTGCTAATATATCTTTAAAAGTATGATCATTTCTTTGGCGCATATTGATTCTTAATTCGTCGAACTTGAATAAAGACCATAGATTGAATGTTCCTATAGATGGCACATACTTTACGAGCTGTCGCTTATATATTTTTTCAAAAACCTGACCTTCATTAACAGGTGGTAATTGTAGAAGATCTCCAAAGACCAATATGTGCTTTTGCCCAAAATACCCATCTTCACCAAAAGTATTAAAAATTTCCACTAACCTCAAGTGAAGATATAGTAAAGTAATGTTGGAAACCATTGATATTTCATCGATTATAATAACGGAAACATTTCTCAATTGATTTCTTATAAATTTAAGTTCATCATCACTTAATTGATAGTAAGCAGGAGTTCGTTCGTGCTCGATTGGTAGACGAAATAATCGATGAATCGTGAAACCATTAATATTAAATGCTGCTATTCCAGTAGGTGCTGCTATAGCTACATCTTTATTGTAGAGATCCTTAATAGCATAAGATATTATTTTTATTAAAATGCTTTTTCCAGTACCTGCTTCTCCAGTTACAAAAAGTCGACACACTCTGTCAATACTAGCTACATCATTAATGAGTGTATTATATACTCTAGTTTGATCAATATTAGCTGATTCAAGTGCTTTTTTCCAATCAAAATTTTCCTGCTTTTCTATCATTTCTGTTGCATCTCTGAAATCATTCATTATATTTTCAGTTTCAGCGGGTATAGAGTTTACTACTTCATCAATATCTTTATTAGGATCATTACATTTTTTTTTATTATCATTTTGCAATTGCATCAAATTTTCTTCTTCAATTAAATTTTTCATTGCCTGCAAATTTAATTCTCGGCCAATTATTTTATCATGGTATAACAATGCATCTGGAATATCATCTTTTAAAAATAAAAAAGCTTCTGTATAAGATTGAAAACCAGAATTTAATTCATCGGTATCTCTCCATGGCTTGAAAAGTAATAATAATGCATAAAAGTATTGCTCTGGTTGTGAATCAACTTTAAATTTAAAATGATTTATAAGATATTTCCTGTTTCTTTTTTTTAAGAATTTTCCACCTCCAATTTTATAATATTCAACATTTTCCCGTTTAGGTTCATTATTTTGTACATCATACCAGCTAGCAAAGTCATATAAATTCATCGAATTCAACTCTTCAGGACGGTTAGCATAGTGTGTATCAATAAAAGATTCATAAAAAATATCAGTACTATTATCATTTATTGATTTCAAAGCTTTGATAAGTTTTATTTTCTTATTTCTTATCATAAATACATTCAACCATCTAATAACAGTGTATGTATCATTCCCGCATAAAGAAAATCCAAGACATGTATCTGCCGCCTCGATTGCTCCGCATTCTCTATGACTCAACATTCGCATACCTAGATTCCATAAACGACTGCATAACGAATCAGTCGATTGAATATTTTCAAAGATATTTTCGGGGCCAGTTTTTTCTGGTTTTAAAATGTATTTTGTTAAATATATAGTTAAAGCAGTAGATTTGTCACCAACATATTGCAAATCCATATTTCCATTCCACATTAGTAATATTGTACAATTGTAATCATTAATATTACACTCATTTTTATTTCTGGGTAGATAGTATAACCTACTATTCGATTTTAAATTTCGTCTTCCACATACCGATTTTTGAACATTGTTTAATTCAAATATACTCCTTTCTGGACGGGGAAATCCAAACCGACAAATTTTTCTAAAAGCAGTTTGTGTTTTTTTTGTTCGCATGCAATAATCGTTATGTACATGACGTTGACATTTCCATACTCGTTCATATAACAATGGAGAATTTGTTTTGTCTGGTAAGGCACAAGTAATGTACCTTTGGATAAACTCTGAAACTTGAAAATCAGAAGACTGTCCAAGTAATGGAGCATCTTTAATCCAAATTAAAAGATGAAAATGAACCATACCTCTTTGTTGGTATTCACGCCGCCAAAAATAATTAGTTACATTTCCTATAGGTCCATTTTTTGTACAAATTGCAGAGAGTAAAGCATGAAATTGAATGTCCATAAAACGTGCGACAGAGACAGGATCAAATGCGATCAATTCATTTATTGACATTTTAGAGGTATCCAAATCACTATTTACATCTTTAAGATATTGCACCAATTGTGAGTTTGTCCATTCACTCGGACTTATTGTCAAAAACCACGTAGCAGGTCCATAGTGAAATATCATTGCATTAAGATCACACATTGGCTTTTTCCAAAACTGCTGAGTATTTCGAAGTCGAGAGAAAACGTTATTTAAATTTGATTCTAAATTCCCACGATCTAAATTTTCTAAGAACTGTTTTTTTGTATATTTTGATTTGGGGTTTACTATATTTAGAGATTGAAAAATTCCACCGTTTAACTGACGCATGTTACAATCATTTAATAAGTAAAAAAGATATTGTTTATTTCTCCGATAACGCGAGTCTTTCGACATTAATACATTTTTAATAAAATCACAATCACGATGGCGTCTTGCTCTGCAACAATTTTGACCGTTTTAGTCCAAGAGCTAGTGACAGAATTTCAAAGTGATTTTGTAGAGGATGGGCCTTTGATATAAGGTAGATTAGGTAAAGCACAACCGATTAAAAATATTCGCCAGTTCGAGTCTACTTAAGTTTTAATTTTATGAATTTTTGAACTTGTCGATTTTTTGACCATGAAAAAAGTGATATTGTAGAGGATGGGACTTGGTATATAGGTTAATTGGGTTGCCCCCAACACATATTCCGATTCCCATCTCGTTTGGAGGTTAGGTTTGACTTTTGGGAATTTTTGAACATGTCGGTCTGATCAAGATGGACAAAGTGATATTGGAGAGGATGGGGTTTGGTATAATGGTGAGATAGGCCACCAAGAACCCTAATTCAGCTGCCCATCTCATATGCAATCACGGTTGCGATTTTGGCGGCTTTTAATTTTGTGGCCATTTTCGGTATGACCCAAGTGATTTTGTAGAACCCAAGATTTGGACCATAGGCTCGTGGCATCTGCCAAATGTTACATTTTCAATCCCATCTCCGTTCCATCAATATTTTCCGTTTAATTGAGAAAATTGGTTGATGGAAAAAAAAAAACATTTTGACGATTATACAGGGTGTATACCTTTAAGCTTACAAAGCGGCCGGCTGTAGATAGGTTTTGGATAGACGAAGAAAAAATTGTATGGGGGGGGGGGGGTAAATCTTAACGGTTTAGCAGCTAGGGCGTTTTGAATTTTTTTTGTAGAGGTTTACATATCACCCTGTATTTATGTAACCCTTTGAGCTATTTTCATGAATAGGATACCAGTGTACGTAGAATACTCCCACCTATCTAAAACTGTCAAAATCAAGGATCCAGCTAGCCAACTTCCAGAGCAATGAGTCGCAAAGTCAAAATTTCGTTTTTTTTAACTAAAATTTCAACTAAAAACAACTTTTTCTCCAAAAAATACCTAGTTAACTGATATTTTTTTTGCAAAATTGGAAAGCTTGGACAATTCCTATCAATATTGTCTGGACAATTTTTACGCTACGGCCTTTACTTTTGAAGTTATTAGCAAGTTTGATGTTAAAATTTGCCTTATTTGGTGCTTATTTGGTACTTTTTGGCAAAGCTTAGGTGAAAAGGCACAAAAAAAGAGCCAATTTTAGCGTTAAAATTGCTTATAACTCCAAAAATAAAAGCCGTAGGATACAAATTGTCCGAACATTATTGATAAGAAATTGTCCAAGCTTTGAGTGGAGTGGATAAAAAAAACAACTGTTATAGTCAAGCAATTTATTGTCAGGGATTATATTCCAAGCGGCCGTTTTGCGCCTTTTTTAGATTTTGTGCCAAAATTATGCTTTTGTATGAGAAATGAAATAAGATCAAAGTAGTAGTTGCAGTTTTTCAACGGCTTTTCTTTGGACGCTTTGATTTATCAACAGAATCTGAAAACGGCGCAAAACGGCCGCTAGCGGCGAAACTATGCGTAGTTCGAAAAAACAGTGAAAACAAAATTTGTAGGAATTTTTATGCTCTACAACTTTGCTCTTTTGATATTTTCACCAAAATGCATAGTTTCTCCTCAAAATAGAGAAAAGGGCGGAAAATGGGGAAAACGCCTATTAAATATAGCCTTGAACATATTTCGTAAGGCAACCCATCATCGTTACTTTGTTAGCATATTTTTTATCATAAAAAAACATTTCATTCGGTTACTCGATCGGTGAAGGTCGTTCTTCTACGGATCCTGTACTATTACCCTGTACGCTGTACGTCGGACTATCGCCCGGCTAGAGGAAAAGTTAACTAAATCCGGCTCTACACGATGCTATGAACACTCTCCACCGTTGGACGCTTGATGGTAGGATGCATCGTGTGGCAGATGCTCGAACTACGAGTGTCCAATGTCGTAGCGTCCAACGTTCGTATTTGGACACGTTCAGGCTGTGATGGGTATCACTCCAACGTTGGAAGCCAATATTCGAATGAAACGTTCACCGCATCGTGAAGAGCCGGCTTAAGCCCGGGACACACATTTGCGCACAGCGTGACGGCCGTGTGTTGGAAAACACACGGAGAAAAAGTAAACAAGTAAAATCTTACCAGTCAGTCCCCACATTTCCGCGTCTCCATGTCCGCACCGCATCAAATTTTACTTGTTTATTTTCTCTCCGTGTGTTGTCCAACACACGGCTGTCATGCGGTGCAGACACGGTTCGGATATGTGTGTCCCGGGCTTTAAGAAGCAAACGGAGCCCGCAGCATGAGTGAAAAAGCTGCGCTTTTAAACAACCAGAGCGAATGGGAAACTCGTTTTCTTTTTATTTGGTTTTTCCTGTACATGGAACAACGGGGAATTCTCTTTAAAATTATCTTAAGGAAGATCGATTGAAGGAGCATATTCCAAATTAAAAATCTGAAATTTGAATACGTTATTTATTGATATCTCATACATTCAATAAAATTTTTTAAAAAACATTGGACGTCTTGCATTCGAGTAATTAGTATTCAATATTCAAGTAAAGGTCGAGTAAAAATGATATTAAACGTGGGAATTTATTGCACATAAAAATGGATAATTCTCCATAACTAGACGTCAAACTGCTTTAAAATTTTGTCAATAATTATAATCAGATTAGAATGTCAACTTTTATTTACAGAATAAATTTGACTTCTATCATGGGAATTTAATTTTACATTCTCTGTCCTTATATTATACTATTTTCAGAGATCGATCCTTCTTAAGTGGTTTGAACGTTTTCGGTTTATCGGTTTATTTTTAAAGGAGATCAATACATGTAATTGTTATGGCATTCTAAAAAGAACCTAGGTGCAAATGATGAAAATGAGTTCGATCACGAGATTGTTGTGTTTGCCGCCCCCTGAAAGTGCCGCCCGCGTGCGGTGTACACTCTGCACGCCCGCACCCAGCGGGCCAGGTTATAATGTATGTTTGTATATACAATACACAACTACTCATAATATCTGAAATATATAACATAAATATGCCACTAGAGGGGTATATACATCCATTTTAACTCTATTTGCTATATAAAACTAGATTTTACGATTTTTCAACTTCAACTGGAGATGGCAAGGGTTTCTACAACTGGGAAAGAGATGGGCAAGTGGATATGTATTGTAGATGTTGTAACGAACCCTAATATTCAAATCCCATCTCCTACAAAATCACTTGGGTCATACCGAAAATGGCCACAAAATTAAAAGCCGCCAAAATCGCAACCGTGATTGCATATGAGATGGGCAGCTGAATTAGGGTTCTTGGTGGCCTATCTCACCATTATACCAAACCCCATCCTCTCCAATATCACTTTGTCCATCTTGATCAGACCGACATGTTCAAAAATTCCCAAAAGTCAAACCTAACCTCCAAACGAGATGGGAATCGGAATATGTGTTGGGGGCAACCCAATTAACCTATATACCAAGTCCCATCCTCTACAATATCACTTTTTTCATGGTCAAAAAATCGACAAGTTCAAAAATTCATAAAATTAAAACTTAAGTAGACTCGAACTGGCGAATATTTTTAATCGGTTGTGCTTTACCTAATCTACCTTATATCAAAGGCCCATCCTCTACAAAATCACTTTGCAATTCTGTCACTAGCTCTTGGACTATTTATTCCAAATGGAAAAAGATCGGGGAAACACATTAAATCTAATTCTTTTATGGTTTTATTTAGAGGCATTTCGTGGACTTTACATTGCTGGTATAAATTTGAAGCTGTTTCATTTTTTCGTGATTCTTGAATTGGATAAATTGAATAATGCTCATAAAAAGGATTTGATTGCGATGCTAGCGTTAATAAAGCTTCACGATCATTATCGTTTACATTAATAATTTTCGTACTTTTATTTTTACTAGGTGTATTTAATTGATCATCTTGAAAATTAACCTTTATTTGTTCTTCTTTATTAACGAATTCTTCAAATTCTACTGGAGGAGCTTTATTTAAAATTTCCTGTAACTTTTCGGCAGAGCCTGGAAGAACTATTTTTGAATACAGAGGATTATTCTTTTTAAACCATTCTAAAGCACTCAAGACTTTATTCATGTTAGCTAAATATTCCCAAACAACTTTATTTTTATTTGGTACTGTACGCACTAATATATGAATTTCATGATTAACATTAATAGGTTCACATTCTTTGCAAATTTTTGTAATTGTTTGTTCTATTGGCAATGGTAAATGAACAACTCTACCAACAACTTTTTGAAACGTTTCTTTGTTAGGTAGATTTTTATTCATAACAGTACTCATTTTTTGAATAGTCTGAAAACACTTTCCTCTCTGAATTAACATTTTCTCAATTTCATTTAAACAAACAATTTCTTTTGGTGTATCTTGAATTTTAAGGTTGTTGAGAAAGCAAACTGAAGGTACTTCATCTGAATGAATTTGAGAGTAGCAATAAGTACAAATATATTCTAGTTCATGATCAGACAATTCTTGAACTATTAATTTCCAGACAGCTTTATCTTGAAGGTTCTGTATCACATTATGGTATCATGACACTGGCTTGTTTTCATACTAGTTTTGCAGCTAGCTAGCTACTTAGAAAGAAACAAATAGTATTACATACAGAAATTCTGTGCACAAGAAGAGCTCCGCACTAATGTCAACAAGTGGTCGAAAGCATAAATTTTCGGACAGTTAAGTGGAACTTGGAATTGGAACAGTGGAAAAGCTCACGAAAAGCTAGAAAAATTGACAAATTTTTTGACAGTTTTGGATTTTACGGGGTATTTTGACAATTTATTTGGTTTGGTTTGAAATGTTCGTGCCTGTGAATAATACCTGTGAAGGGTATCTTTTTTTTAAATAAAATATGATGGTGAATGAAAAATTTAAATTATTAGTTCTTGCTTATGACAATCTGATGATGACATCAATTGCATGAATTTTGCATTGTCAGAAAAGCAGTAATAAAAAAAAAGTGCGTTTGTATGATAAATTAGGTGCGTCCAAACCAAATTAATTTTTTTAACTTCATTTATAAGAAAATGAATCCATTCCTCAATCCACATAATTTGTGCCATTAAAAGAAATTCAAAATATTGCATTTTAAACTGTCAAACTGACCGAAATTTCCAACAGCTACTATAGCTTCCTTTCTCTCCCTATTTGCTGTCTATTTTACACATGCTTGACAATTCGGGCACTTGCGCTAGCTTGAAAACTAGCCAGTATCATAATACCATTAGAAACTGTATTAATGTTATGTTTAATTTTAAGTTTGTTGCACGAACAGCATGGATATATAGGGAGGCCATTGATATTTCTTTGAATTTTTCTAAAGTAACTGAGTGTCTTTGTCTCAAATTTCTTTCATTTAAATCATGATGATCATTACGTTTATTCGGATACGCTACAGATTTTATTTCAGCTTCTTCGGCAATTTTTTTTAATTGAAGAAAGTTTGCAGTAGTTAATGCTTCATCAATGAATTCTATTTGCTCATATAGTCTTTTTATGTTATAAATTAATTTCTTTATTTTACGTAATGCTGGAAAATGACAGGAAAGAATCTGAAGTGGTAAGAATTTAGATTCACATGATGAAGGTTTTATATAGCATGCATGAGAATGACCAAGTTTATTTAATTGTAAATTTACCGAGCACTTCAAATTATTTAAAAAAATTTGTAAATTTTTAAATTTACATGAAGCTATATTCATAAAAACATCATGTAATTCGTGTATTATGTATATATCACTAGTTTTACAAAGCCTATTACACTTCCATACATTTTCCTTTCCAAAAATGTTAGTTGCTTGGCCAATCTCGTTTAATTCAATAGCTATATTAAAATTTTCCTGCATAGATTCATAAAGTAAATCTTTATTAATTGATTTAACAGCATGATAGGCACTATCGGTAAAATAAGGCTCTGTCAAAGCAGTATGCTTAGATAGTCCACAAAGGGCATCTCGAAAATTATCTTTGTCTTCTCTTGAAAATAATTCTGCCCGTGACAAACAAGCTTTCACTTGATTCTTACAATTAATATACTGTGAGTATAGTTTGTTATTAGTGTCTTTAATAGTGTAAATGCATCGATCAACTATTCTTTCAGCATCAACTCTTATTGAAGCATCACTTTTATGTTTAAAATTATCCTCTGATTTCATGCATCTTTCAATATTACTTATAAACTTTTCTTTATGAGTTAGTAACCACTCATCATTAAACCATGAACTTACAAGTTCCTTTTTTTTACATTTAAAGTATTTTTACCTCCTAGATCTACATTCAAGAAATCAGTATCGATTAATTTTATTTTACTTTGACTTATTTTATTAATTATACTATTTTCTGTAACATTTTCTTTAATGCTATTGTTATTCTTATTAATTTTAGTTGAAAATTTTATGGATTCATTTTTGTGGCTTAAACAATCAACAATGTTCAACAAATCAGCGGTATCAATAACATAATTTTCTTTGCTGGATTTCTTAACCTCTTTATTAATATTATTAATTGTTTTAAAATCAGTTAAATCAATGCAGTCAATAGCAACTTTGTCCATGAGCCGAAAACTTACATTAGTGTAATCATTAATTTTTATCTGATAAATTTTGTATTCATGTATCCTTGTATTTTGAACGATTGTTGCTGGAAACATTTCCAAAATGTTTTCATCAAATATTTTTAACAAATGAGATCGTAACACATTTTCGTGGAATTGTACATCTGCCGGGTCATATCCTAATAAAATCGAAACTGCAAAGGCGATAGTATAAACACCGCAATCATTAAAATTTGGCTGCATATGCACATTTGGGAAATATATAATGGGCATGTCAGTTTCAAAATAGTACGGATGTAATTTTAATAAAAAAATTTCATTTGCTGGTTTAAGATATTTCATATTTAATGAATCATAAATATAAATTGATTTAGTATCATAATAACTGCAAATCCAATGATTTTCAGCGTGTAATATTTGAATGTGCTTACAGTTATTAGATATTGTTGGTATTCTATCAGGATTTGAACTAAGAATTGTATCAACAGGCATAAAATAAGAATAATACTTCAATAAACGATTAAAATAAAACATGTGATAATCGTCCAACCATCGCAAATTTAAAATTTTATTCCTAGCAGAATGAAACAAACCTACCTCTGTATCCGATCTAAAATTTGAAAGATTAGAAATCTGATTACTAACAAGCGAAAAATGGCGAATCATTTTATATTTTAATATATCTAATAAAATTGATTGGATTTCATCCACACTATACTTTATCGTGCTTGATCTTATGTTACACAGCAATGAAACTAAAATTGCAATATTAAAAACGCCCGAATAGCAAGTAGCTGCATCTGATTCGAAAAAAATATGTTGTACAGTTTTTTTAGCGGAAAAATAGTAAGGGTACAGTTTTAATAAAACATTATTAAGTTGTTGTAACATATCCATGCATTGACAAGAGTTGAAAATAATAATTGATTTAGTGTCATAATAAGAGCATATAAAATGATAATCTGATTCAAAATCATTTTCACTATTACGTGCATAATAAATTTTGAAATTCTTTTTATTTTCCGGCCAAGAGTTATCAGTACAAACACTTGAGTTTTCTATGAGTAAATTAGAACAAAAACTGAAGTTCAAATTTTTAAAATTCAAATTAATAAAATTTTGTTTCATGAAATTAAAAAAGGTATCAATATGATCGCTTCTAATTCTATTATTTGATATGTCATTCAATAAATCTAATTCCATTAACTGATCATTTATTTTGTTAGTACTATTATGATAATCGGTATCAGATTTTAAAGAATTTTCAAAAACCCCTCTCTTTATTTTTCTTTGTTCAAGTATTTCAGTTTTATGAGCTTCATAGTATTTTCTATTTTTTTTATATATTTTATTTTTATGAGCTTCATAGTATTTTCTATTTTTTTATATATTTCATTTTTATGAGCTTCATAGTATTTTCTCTTTTTTTTATTTATTTCATTTTTATGAACTTCATGGTATTTTCTCTTTTTTTTATTTAGTTCATTTTTATGAGCTTCGAAGTATGTTTTATCATGTTTTTTTCTATTATGTTTAGCTAAAAGATTATTTTCTTGCTTTTTTTTTAGAACAGTTAATTTATCATCATTATAATATTTATTGTTGTCAAATTGTTTTCTACCTTGGAGAACAGTATTATTTATGACTTTTTTTGTCTGATCAAAAATATCCTGATAGTTACTAATTTTTGTAAACTTGTTTGACTGATTGTAAAAATTAAAGTTATTAACACGGTTATCGTATTCTCTTTTAGAAAGAGTACAAGAAGGAAATATTTCAATGAGATTTTTGAGATAAATATTTAATAAATGGTTTCTCATTAACGCAACATTGTATTCAATTATTTCAGGTCTAAGCCCATTTATTAACGAAATGGCAAATGCGATACTAAAAACGCCACAGTCAACAGAATTAGTTTGACATTGAACTGGAGGAAAATTTATATTTTTTCCTGCATTAAAATAAAATGGAAATAATGTTTTTAATATCTCATCAATTTGACAAGAATAATTTTTACAATTTAATGAGTCATATACAAAGATATTATTGGTGTCATAATAAATGCAAACAAAGTGACCAATTTGGTTATAAACATCTTGACCTTCGATGGTAAATAGAATTAAAACATATTTTTGATTTTCTGAACAAGAAAAATCAATGTACTCAGGGAACTGTAACTGAATTTCCGTTAAAAAAATATAACTAATTTCAGTTAAGATATTTGAATTCCTTAAGATAATTTCAAATTGCCGAATATGATCATTGCCTAAAGGTTCATTTTTAGTAATAATTTGAACAAATAAATCCCAACTAATAGTAAGTGATTCCATTTTTATCAAAAAATCGAAGGGTTTGATAATAAATAAATTAATTTATAATTTTTTTAAATTAATAACTCCTTTAAATAAAATAAATATATATATTATATATATACATATATATATTCTTTAAATAACAAATATATGATTTTAAGGGCTAAAAATGTTAGCTCAATTAAAAAATAACTTTCCTTATTACAAAAAATCTAGACACTTTCTTATTTTTAATGTTCCTTAAAAACCTCAAATTATTCATTTTTACACTAATAATTGATACACTATTCACATTGAAACACTATTCACATTGTTTATAATATAAAACTTCTAACTTCTAATCACTATTAGCATAAAAAAGCGATGAAACTTAATTTCATAAAACTGCTATTACACCTTTATTGCAAAAAATCTTGACATTTATTGCTGTAAATGCTCAATCAAAAAATCAAGTTGCAAGATTTGTTTACATAGAACATACACATACAACATATGCATACAGGGGAAGCTAATATAAAGCGTATAATAAACATGCATTTTAAGAATTTTTTTTAAAATAACAGGCCAAGAAATCTCGTACGACGACGATGAATTTTTTATGCGCAGGCGCCGATATTTGTAGGAGATTTTTGTGGATTTTAGTTTATAATATCCATATCTCAAGAATGGCTAAATATTAAGACCTGGAATATTTTTTAATCGAAAGAGGGTCATAAAATTAGCTTATAAACAAAAAATCATGCATCATAATTAAGCCATTAATTTTTAAAAAATTATTGAATTTTGTGATTCCGAATCTTAATGTATAGTAAAGCAGTCAGTAGTTTGAATTTGAACTGGTCGTTCAACAACTACCGCTGCTGTACAATAACCTCAATAACAGGCATCGTGAAAATAAAATAACCTCAATTCAAAATGGAGGTCACAAATTCTATGAAAATTGAAAAGTTTGATGGTAGGAATTTCAAGCAATGGAAATTTCAAATCAAATGTGCGTTACGAGCAAAAGGATTAAACATAGATACATTGAAGCCAGAAGATCGCGATGAGCAAGTGCAGTGGAACAAAAATGACGGAATGGCGATGTTCATCTTGACATCGTCAATGAATTTCGACCAGATTGCCCTAATCGAAAACTGCGAAACAGCGAAAGAAATGATGAACAAATTAGAAGTTATTTATGAGCACAAGTCCGAGTTCAATAAAATGATGGTGCATGAGAAATTTTACCAATACGTATATTGCTCAAGTGACACAATGGCACAGCATGTATCAAAAGTGGAAAGTTTAGCAAGAGAATTAAGAGAATGTGGTGAAGAACTGAGTGACACAGCAATAATAACAAAAATATTGAGCACACTACCAACGACATACCGGTCTCTTCGCCAAGCTTGGTTATCGCTTAATTCAGATAAACAGACACTTCAGAACCTGACATCACGGTTGATAGATGAAGAGGCAAGCCTAAACAAGGAGACTTCTAGCGAAAATGCATTAGTAACTACCAACAAAGATTCCAAACAAGTAGCCTGTCAGGGGAACAAAATTAAAAGAAATACAAACGTCCCAAGCAAATCCAGTCATAGATTTGTGTGCTACAATTGCAATAAAAGGGGCCACTTTGCTAGAGATTGCAAAGCACCAAAGAAATCTATTCACAAGAACCAAGAGCAGCGAAATATGTTGGCATTTAACGCAGAGAATAATTCTAAACCTCTACAAGGAGAACATGTATGGATATTGGATAGTGGAGCATTGTAGCAGTCGCTACTTATACATGTATATACGTTTTTTTGTAGTAAGTTTTATTCAGGTAGTTACTCAGTTTCTATACTCGTTAATTTTTAATAGAGTGCTTTTGAATACGTCATAGTTTGGATTCTCACTACTACTAGGAAATACACTTGGAGAATTTAGCTTGACATATCACGTATGTATACACTGTACACAGAAACGAAATTTAAAAAACATAGACACACAAATATTGTTCAATAAAATAATTTTGAAATATTGTAATAGTATTAGTTAGAAGTTCATTCGATTTGGAACTTCGACTACGTAAGATTATAACGGTTACATAAAAAAGATATATATTAATGAAAATATTATTGGCAATACGCGCATAGCATATTGCAATGAGATGGAGTTTGGCCAACAGGATATTTAATTATACCAACACCTCCATTTCATTTTGGTGACCCCGAGCTGAGAAGAGCAGACAACCTTTTTCAAGAGAAGAAAAGTAATTTTAAAAGAAGCCCTGAAGAAAATGTAGAAAATTTGTGAAGAAACAAGAGAAGAAAAAAGAAGAAAGAAATTTTGAAGAGGAATTTAAAGGAAAAGAAGAAACTTATTTTACAATGAAGGGGAAGTTAATTACTCTTTTCAATTAAATATATTTTTCTTTTTCTCTAAAATATAAATTGTTCAGAATTACATACACATACATTACATTTACATAATTGAATATTGGTGACAATCCAACTTATTTTTCTTTCCGCATAAGGTGAATATTTTTCATTTTTCAGAAAGTTAAACGTGAATAAAATTTCGGTACAATTTATTTAAATTTGACTACTATTCGACTCTTAGCGCGAACGTCCACGGTTGTCGTATATAGTATCGCGAAGTTAAAGTAAAGTCGAAATTTTATTGAACTTCTTTTTACGTGAGTGTTAATAAATTGTGTTCAATATGAGTGTCCAAGGTGGTGAAAATGAAGGATTGAATAGGAATGGTGAAAGTATCAGTGCATCTGCTGTAAAGCTACCAACTTTCTGGTCCCCGTGCCCAGAGGCATGGTTTATTCTAACAGAGAGCCAATTTAACTCTAAAGGAATTAGATTGGATGAGACTAAATACGAACATGTCATCCAAGCTCTTCCTCTAGATATCATAATGAATGTATTGGATTGCATTCAAAACCCACCGCAAGAAAACAAATATGAAGCTTTAAAAACAACATTAATTCAACGTTTTACCGAATCTGAAGAAAGAAAATTGGAACAACTATTATGCAATTCGGAGATGGGAGATAGGAAACCATCAGAATTTTATAGATCAATGGAGATACTTGCCGGAACTTCATCAAATTTAGGAAAGGACTTGATTAGAAAGCTTTGGATGCGAAAATTACCACCCAGTATTAATATCGCATTGATGTCTTCTGGAAAACAAAGCATCCAAGATCTTCTAATGTTAGCGGACAAAATTTTTGAAGTTTCAAGATTACAATATGTTTCATCCATCAGTGATTGTGCTTCAAATCCTTTTATAAACCAGTTAGGTCGCAATGTAAGTAGCATAGATTTTACTAAAAAGATTGATTATTTGGAAAATAAAATCGAAAATTTAACGGATTTAATTAAGAAACTTACAATTAATAGAGGTAATGAATTTCATCATAGGTCAAGATCTAGAAGTAGAAGCCGTGATTCACATAATAATAATAATAATAATAAGCCATTTTGCTGGTTTCATTTTAAATTCGGCGACAAAGCGAAAAGATGTGTTAAACCATGCAAATTTAATAACCAAAAAAACTAAATATCCCTTCAGCATGTTTTAAATATAATACCCCAAAAAAATCTAATCGACTATTTATTTTTGATAAAGAGAATAAGTTTAAATTTTTAGTTGATACTGGAGCTGATTTATCAGTCATACCGAATGCATTTTATGGAAAATGTAAGAGAAATCCACAATTAATTCTTTCTGCAGCTAACGGATCAATTATCCATACCTACGGAACAAAGCTTCTTAGATTGGACTTTGGATTAAGACGAGATTTAACGTTTCCGTTCATTATTGCAAGCGTCGACAAACCTATTATTGGCGCAGACTTTCTTTCAAGATTTAATTTGCTTGTTGATCTTAGAAATAAACGAGTGATAGATGGTAACACAGAGTTAAGTGTTAATGGAATCATTATTAAAACAAATTCTCCTTCACCCAGGCATTGTTCCTTTGATAGTGAATACAATAAAGTTTTATCTAGATTTCCCTCACTAACTCAGCCTCCACGCTATGATGTACCTGTTCAGCATAATGTAGTGCATACTATCACCACTAAAGGTCAATTACCATTTTCAAGACCTAGGAGACTCGACACGAATAAATTTAAAATAGCCAAATTAGAGTTCGAGCACATGGTAAAATTAGGTTTATGCAGAACATCGTCATCATCAGTCTCATCAGCACTGCACATGGTTCCAAAAAAGGATTCTACAGACTGGCGACCATGCGGAGATTACCGGAGACTAAACTCAATATCAATTCCAGACAGATACCCGATTCCTTACATTCAAAATTTCACGTTGAATTTGAATGGTTGTACCATATTTTCGAAGATTGACTTAGTGAGAGCTTATCATCACATACCTATGGCAGAAGAGGATATCTTTAAGACAGCGATAACTACACCTTTCGGTTTATTCGAATTTACTCGAATGCCCTTTGGACTTAGAAATGCTGCTCAAACATTCCAACGCTTTATGGATAGAGTTCTAATTAGTTTGGAATTTGTTTTTGTCTACATTGACGATATTTTGGTTGCAAGCAAAAATGAGGAGGAACACAAGAAACATTTGGAGCAAGTTTTTGCACGTTTAGAAGAATACGGGATAAATATTAATCCAGGGAAATGTCTTTTCGGTGTAAATACTATTGAATTTTTAAGTCACAAGATTACGAAGGACGGGATTCTTCCATCTGAGAACAGAATTAAATTCATTCAAAATTTTCCTTCGCCAACTTCAATTAAACAGATGCAACAATTCATCGGAATGGTAAATTACTTCCATAGATTCATTCCACGACTGGCAGAATTGTTAAGCCCCATTCATATGCATTTAGTTAGGGAGCTCAAGAAACCTAAGAATTTAAAAAATTTTGAATGGACTGAAGAATGCGAAGACGCGTTCATAAAGGTAAAAAAGGCATTTATTTCAGCAACTTTATTAGTGCATCCAGCGGAAAATCCTATTTTGAAGTTGACTGTTGATGCATCAAACGTGGCGATTGGAGCGATGTTAGAACAAGTTAACAACGACGAGAATGAACCTTTAGCATTTTACTCCAAGAAGTTAAGCAGAGCAGAAATGAAGTATTCTACTTTTGACAGGGAGCTATTGGCCATGTATTCAAGTATTAAACATTTTCGACATTTTTTGGAAGGTCGTGAGTTTACAGTATTCACGGACCACAAACCTTTAACATCTGCAATTTGGACTAAAGCGGAGAGGAGTCCAAGACAAGCAAGACATTTGGATTACGTTACCCAATTCACCTCTGATATAAGATACATCAAGGGAGATTCTAATGTCGTGGCAGATACTTTATCACGAGTAACTATGGAGAATAACAATTGTGACGCGGTAAACGAAACCGAAATGGATTTAAACATTATCGCTGAAGCACAAAAGGACGATATAGAGTTGAAGCATTTGGTTAAAAATCCAAGCAAGAATTCGAAATTTATTTTAATGGAAACAGATGTACCTTTGTCGGAAAGTAAAATCTGGTTAGAGTGTTCCACTAATAAAGATCGTCCATTCGTACCAAAAATATTACGAAGAAACATGTTTGACAGAATCCATAACTTGTCACATCCGGGAATAAGAGGTACTAGGAGATTAATTGCAAGAAGATATTTTTGGCCGAGGATGAATACTGATATTAATTTATGGGCGAAGTCCTGTATAGCATGTCAGAAGGCAAAAATCCACAGGCATACAAAATCTCCAACACAAAAGTTTCAGATACCAGTGGGAAGGTTTGAACACATCCATGTAGATCTGGTAGGTCCGTTACAGCCGGCAGAGGGATTCATATATTTGCTAACGGTCGTGGACCGATTCACCAGATGGCCGGAGGTATACCCACTGAAGAGTATGACAGCCAGCATAGTTGTTAAGACATTATATGAGCAATATTTTCCGAGATTTGGAATTCCATTATCAGTTACAACGGACCAAGGAGGTCAGTTTGAAGGAAGACTATTTGAAGAATTTTCTAAACTTTTAGGAATGCATAGGATTCGAACAACAGCGTATCATCCACAATCAAACGGCATGGTGGAGAGACTCCACAGGCAGTTAAAAGCATCACTTAGAGCTAAGATGAGTAATCCAAATTGGTTGTTGCATATTACTTGGTTTAAGAACAACGGTTAAGGAGGATCTTAATTGCAGTCCGGCTGAATTGGTTTATGGGCAAACACTACGTATTCCAGGGGAATTCTTTGTGAGGGACCCGCACCACGTATCAGATCCAGCAGACCTAGTGACGCAGTTGCGAGGGCACATGCGGAATATTGTTCCAACGGACTCTAGAGATCAAAGAAGAAGTTTCTATATTCCAAAAGGATTACAGGATTGCGAATTTGTTTTCCTAAGGATCGACAGAAAGAGGGGATCCTTGCAGAATCCGTATGAAGGTCCTTTTCAAGTTATGAAGAGAGATAAGAAAGTTTTCACTATTAACGTCAACGGAAGAGTAACGGTGGTATCAATTGACAGATTAAAACCCGCGTTTATTGAAAAGAGGGAAGACACTGAAAAACCAGTAACTAGAAGTTCAAAGAAAAAAGTTTCATTTCGATTATAAAAATTTTTTTTCTTTTTCGTTTCTCGATGGTGGTTTTTATTTGAGAAATTATCGTAATACAGGCATGGACGCTCGCGCTGAAGGGGGAGTTATGTAGCAGTCGCTACTTATACATGTATATACGTTTTTTTGTAGTAAGTTTTATTCAGGTAGTTACTCAGTTTCTATACTCGTTAATTTTTAATAGAGTGCTTTTGAATACGTCATAGTTTGGATTCTCACTACTACTAGGAAATACACTTGGAGAATTTAGCTTGACATATCACGTATGTATACACTGTACACAGAAACGAAATTTAAAAAACATAGACACACAAATATTGTTCAATAAAATAATTTTGAAATATTGTAATAGTATTAGTTAGAAGTTCATTCGATTTGGAACTTCGACTACGTAAGATTATAACGGTTACATAAAAAAGATATATATTAATGAAAATATTATTGGCAATACGCGCATAGCATATTGCAATGAGATGGAGTTTGGCCAACAGGATATTTAATTATACCAACACCCCATTTCAAGCATCAACACACATGACTTTCAGGCGTGAATTCTTCTCGGAGCTAGCTGAGTTTCGAAGTGAAAATAAAAATAGAACTGTCAAATTAGGAAATGAACAATATATTGATGTATGTGGAGAAGGTTCTGTATTGATAAAAAGACGAGTGAATGGACAGTGGGAGCAAAGCATACTCAAGAATGTACTTTATGTTCCTGAACTACGAAGAAATTTGTTCTCCGAAGGCGCAGCAACTAGAAAAGGCTATATAATAGTTAAAAGTAATGAATGTGCCAAGTTAATGATAAACGATACTGTAGTAATGAGTGCACAGTTAAAAGAGAATAATTTATATGAACTACAAATACAGACAGTTATACAAGAAAGTTGTAACATTGTGCAAACAGACATTAAATTATGGCATGAACGATTAGGCCACTTAAATACTAAAGAACTGCAAAACATGAGTAAAAACGGCGTGATTCCAATAACATTGACTGGAAGTGATACCTTCATTTGTGAAGCTTGTCAATATGGTAAGCAAAGTAGACTACCATTCAAGAAGTCGAACAGATATTTGTCACGACCCGGAGAGATAGTTTACAGTGACGTTTGTGGTCCTATTGAGCAATCTTCAGTATCAGGTATGAGATATTTTGTCTTATTTAAAGATGGAGCATCAAGTTATCGACATGTTTATTTTCTAAAGCACAAGAGTGAAGTCTTTGAATGTTTCAGGAAGTATAATGCTATAGTGAAGAATAGATTTCAACATGATGTGAACACTTTACATACAGACAATGGTTCTGAGTTCCTAAGTAATGAATTTAAGAAATTTATACAGGAAAAAGGAATTAATCATGAGTGTACAGCACCATATACCCCTCAACAAAATGGTAGGGTTGAGAGGGAAATGAGAACAGTAATGGAAAGCGCCAGGTCGATGTTATATGCAAAAGATGTACCTCTGAACTTATGGGCAGAAACGGTAAACTGTGCTGTCTATTTATTAAACAGAAGATCATCAAGCCAAACTCCAAATCGAACTCCCCATGAACTCTGGTACGGACATACACCTAACTTGCAGCATATGAGAATATTCGGCTCAACTGGATACATTCATATTCCAAAAGAGAAGAGGAAGAAATTAGATAAGAAAAGTGTTAAAATGATATTAGTTGGGTACGAACAAGAAAATTATAGAATGTATGATCCATGTACTAGAAAAATAACAGTATCAAGAGATGTCAAATTTGATGAGAACAGTGTCCCAGGACAAAGACAAAATTTCGCACAAATTAATTTAGAAGAAGAAGATAAAGAAAATTTGTCAGTTTTACCTACAGAACAGAGTGATGCTCAAAATCAAACGATTGAAGAGGATCTGTCCAGTGACAGTATGCATAGTGTAGAGGATAATGATGCAACCTATTGTCCTCCAGAAGACATTACTCTAGATTTAGAGGACCGCAATGATAGAGTATTACGACCAAGACAATGTAGAAATGAGGAGGCAAATGTGATGGAGATTGAAATACCAAATACTTATCAGGAGGCAGTGAATGGTCAAAATTGTCAATTTTGGAAGAAGGCAATTGAAGAAGAGCTTCAGTCGCATAAAAATAACAATACCTGGATAATAACTGATAGAACCGATAAGAAACCTATCACCTGTAAATGGGTATTCTGTGTAAAAAAGGATAAAAAAGGGTTTGTAGAAAGGTTTAAGGCACGTCTGTGTGCTCGTGGATTTGCCCAAGTAAAAGACTTAGACTACATGGAAACTTTTTCACCAACTACTAGATACGATTCAGTGAGATTATTATTAAGTATTGCAGCCAAAGAAGAATATCAGCTGGGACAATTTGATGTTAAAACGGCATTCCTGTATGGTGAATTGTCTGAGGAGGAGGTGCCAGAAGGTATTGAAGCTGAATCATCAAAGGTATGTAAGTTGATCAAATCGTTATATGGTCTAAAACAATCTGCAAGATGCTGGAACAAGAAGTTCACTTCATTTCTAACCACTTATGGGTTTAAACCATGTCCTTCAGACAACTGTGTTTTCGTTGGATATTTTAATAATATTAAAGTACTGCTAATAATATTCGTTGATGATGGGTTATTACTGTCTAAAAGTAAGAATACGTTAGAAATAATATTAAATGATCTAAAACAAAATTTTGATATAAAAATTCTGAAATGTAATTCTTTCATTGGTATGGAATTAAATAAAAAAAGTGGATGTATAATTATAAATCAAAGTCAGTATATAGAAAGTATAATAAATAGATTTAAGTTATCAGAAGCTAAAAGTTGTAAAACACCTGTAGATATAAATGTTAAATTGTCGAAAAACACAGATGAGACGCCTATTAATTTTCCATATAGAGAGGCAGTGGGAGCACTCCTATTTTTGTCATCTGTGTCCAGACCTGACATAGCTTATGCTGTAAATCTTGTTAGTAGATATGTGAATAAACCAGGTCATATACATGTAAATGCTTTGAAGCGTATAATACGATATTTGATAAATACAAAAGATATGTCAATTGTGTATAGGGGCAGCTCTGAATTGGTCGGGTATTCGGACTCTGACTTTGCAGGTGATTTAGATAATAGAAAGTCCAATACAGGTTACATATTTTTAATGAATGGTGGTCCAGTTACCTGGGCCAGTCGAAAGCAAAGTACAGTAGCCCTGTCAACGACAGAGTCTGAATACATGGCCGCAAGTGATGCAGCAAGAGAGATATTATGGATTAAACGGTTTTTAGAAGACATAGGAGAACCACAAAATTGTATAACATTAAATATAGATAATCAGAGTACCATTAAGTTGATTCATAATCCTGTATTTCATAAAAGAAGCAAGCATATCGACATAAGATATAATTTTGTAAGAGAAAAGGTTGAAAATAATTTAATTTCTATTAAATATGTCGAAAGCTCATGTCAGCTTGCAGATTTTCTCACCAAGGCCTTGCCTTTAAACAAGTTTAATTGGAATAGGGATAATGTTATGACAAAAGTAGTAGCATAATGATTATTTTATGTATTACAAGAATTAAATAGAACTTAAGCCATATCCCTTATAAATTTAAGTGGGAGTGTTGAATAAAATAAATTTATAAGTTTCGCTATGGACCGCTTTGTGGCTCTCTATATGCTCTATCCATACAGAAGTAAGTTTTTTTAGGTTTTATACTAAACTCTGGAATAAATCATATCCAAGAATTCTTACTCAGCGTTTTTTATTTTATCCCAATAGTTCATCGAAACTAACTTAATTTCCCCAAATTGAGCGAGATTAACGCAATTAAGTTACATTCACCGGGTTCATCGAAACTAACTTAATTTCACCAAATTCAGCGAGATTAATGAAATTAAGTTACATTCATCGGGTTCATCGAAACTAACTTAATTTCACTAAATTCAGCGAGATTAATGAAATTAAGTTACATTCATCGGGTTCATCGAAACTAACATAATTTCACTAAAATCAGCGAGATTAATGAAATTAAGTTACATTCATCGGGTTCATCGAAACTAACATAATTTCACTAAATTCAGCGAGATTAACGAAATTAAGTTACATTCATCGGGTTCATCGAAACTAACTTAATTTTACTAAATTCAGCGAGATTAATGAAATTAAGTTACATTCATCGGGTTCATCGAAAGTAACTTAATTTCACTAAATTCAGCGAGATTAACGAAATTAAGTTACATTCATCGGGTTCATCGAAACTAACTTAATTTCACTAAATTCAGCGAGATTAACGAAATTAAGTTACATTCATCATGTTCATCGAAAGTAACTTAATTTCACCAAATTCAGCGAGATTAATGAAATTAAGTTACATTCATCGGGTTCATCGAAACTAACTTAATTTCACTAAATTCAGCGAGATTAATGAAATTAAGTTACATTCATCGGGTTCATCGAAACTAACTTAATTTCACTAAATTCAGCGAGATTAATGAAATTAAGTTACATTCATCGGGTTCATCGAAACTAACATAATTTCACTAAATTCAGCGAGATTAACGAAATTAAGTTACATTCATCGGGTTCATCGAAACTAACTTAATTTTACTAAATTCAGCGAGATTAATGAAATTAAGTTACATTCATCGGGTTCATCGAAAGTAACTTAATTTCACTAAATTCAGCGAGATTAACGAAATTAAGTTACATTCATCGGGTTCATCGAAACTAACTTAATTTCCCCAAATTCAGCGAGATTAATGAAATTAAGTTATATTCATCGGGTTCATCGAAACTAACTTAATTTTACTAAATTCAGCGAGATTAATGAAATTAAGTTACATTCATCGGGTTCATCGAAAGTAACTTAATTTCACTAAATTCAGCGAGATTAACGAAATTAAGTTACATTCATCGGGTTCATCGAAACTAACTTAATTTCACTAAATTCAGCGAGATTAACGAAATTAAGTTACATTCATCGGGTTCATCGAAAGTAACTTAATTTCACCAAATACAGCGAGATTAATGAAATTAAGTTACATTCATCGGGTTCATCGAAACTAACTTAATTTCACTAAATTCAGCGAGATTAACGAAATTAAGTTACATTCATCGGGTTCATCGAAACTAACTTAATTTCACTAAATTCAGCGAGATTTATGAAATTAAGTTACATTCATCGGGTTCATCGAAACTAACATAATTTCACTAAATTCAGCGAGATTAACGAAATTAAGTTACATTCATCGGGTTCATCGAAAGTAACTTAATTTCACCAAATTCAGCGAGATTAATGAAATTAAGTTACATTCATCGGGTTCATCGAAACTAACTTAATTTCACTAAATTCAGCGAGATTAACGAAATTAAGTTACATTCATCGGGTTCATCGAAACTAACTTAATTTCACTAAATTCAGCGAGATTTATGAAATTAAGTTACATTCATCGGGTTCATCGAAACTAACATAATTTCACTAAATTCAGCGAGATTAACGAAATTAAGTTACATTCATCGGGTTCATCGAAAGTAACTTAATTTCACCAAATTCAGCGAGATTAATGAAATTAAGTTACATTCATCGGGTTCATCGAAACTAACTTAATTTCACTAAATTCAGCGAGATTAACGAAATTAAGTTACATTCATCGGGTTCAACGAAACTAACTTAATTTCACTAAATTCAGCGAGATTTATGAAATTAAGTTACATTCATCGGGTTCATCGAAACTAACATAATTTCACTAAATTCAGCGAGATTAACGAAATTAAGTTACATTCATCGGGTTCATGTTGAATAAAATAAATTTATAAGTTTCGCTATGGACCGCTTTGTGGCTCTCTATATGCTCTATCCATACAGAAGTAAGTTTTTTTAGGTTTTATATTAAACTCTGAATTAAATCATATCCAAGAATTCTTACTCAGCGTTTTTTATTTTATCCCAATAGGTTATGGGCCCAGACATCGTAGAAAATAAAAATAAAAATTATAGTGCATAATTTATTATATTGAGTAAAGAGCAGCGACGATAGAGTGAAAAAATAAAAAAAAAACATATATGTATACATATATAACCTCAATAACAGGCATCGTGAAAATAAAATAACCTCAATTCAAAATGGAGGTCACAAATTCTATGAAAATTGAAAAGTTTGATGGTAGGAATTTCAAGCAATGGAAATTTCAAATCAAATGTGCGTTACGAGCAAAAGGATTAAACATAGATACATTGAAGCCAGAAGATCGCGATGAGCAAGTGCAGTGGAACAAAAATGACGGAATGGCGATGTTCATCTTGACATCGTCAATGAATTTCGACCAGATTGCCCTAATCGAAAACTGCGAAACAGCGAAAGAAATGATGAACAAATTAGAAGTTATTTATGAGCACAAGTCCGAGTTCAATAAAATGATGGTGCATGAGAAATTTTACCAATACGTATATTGCTCAAGTGACACAATGGCACAGCATGTATCAAAAGTGGAAAGTTTAGCAAGAGAATTAAGAGAATGTGGTGAAGAACTGAGTGACACAGCAATAATAACAAAAATATTGAGCACACTACCAACGACATACCGGTCTCTTCGCCAAGCTTGGTTATCGCTTAATTCAGATAAACAGACACTTCAGAACCTGACATCACGGTTGATAAATGAAGAGGCAAGCCTAAACAAGGAGACTTCTAGCGAAAATGCATTAGTAACTACCAACAAAGATTCCAAACAAGTAGCCTGTCAGGGGAACAAAATTAAAAGAAATACAAACGTCCCAAGCAAATCCAGTCATAGATTTGTGTGCTACAATTGCAATAAAAGGGGCCACTTTGCTAGAGATTGCAAAGCACCAAAGAAATCTATTCACAAGAACCAAGAGCAGCGAAATATGTTGGCATTTAACGCAGAGAATAATTCTAAACCTCTACAAGGAGAACATGTATGGATATTGGATAGTGGCACAACCTTCTATATTACAAGCCATGAACAAGGAAAATATTGAGAGCGAATTTCCGCTCAATCGGACCACAACTCGGTGAAATCACGTTATGTTGTTAGTGTAATTCGGAGAATTTGGGAGAATTTGGTGGTCCGATTCTCTCAATTGAGATTCTTGTTCAAGGCTTGTAAATATAGAAGGTTATGATAGTGGAGCATCAACACACATGACTTTCAGGCGTGAATTCTTCTCGGAGCTAGCTGAGTTTCGAAGTGAAAATAAAAATAGAACTGTCAAATTAGGAAATGAACAATATATTGATGTATGTTGAGAAGGTTCTGTATTGATAAAAAGACGAGTGAATGGACAGTGGGAGCAAAGCATACTCAAGAATGTACTTTATGTTCCTGAACTACGAAGAAATTTGTTCTCCGAAGGCGCAGCAACTAGGAAAGGCTATATAATAGTTAAAAGTAATGAATGTGCCAAGTTAATGATAAACGATACTGTAGTAATGAGTGCACAGTTAAAAGAGAATAATTTATATGAACTACAAATACAGACAGTTATACAAGAAAGTTGTAACATTGTGCAAACAGACATTAAATTATGGCATGAACGATTAGGCCACTTAAATACTAAAGAACTGCAAAACATGAGTAAAAACGGCGTGATTCCAATAACATTGACTGGAAGTGATACCTTCATTTGTGAAGCTTGTCAATATGGTAAGCAAAGTAGACTACCATTCAAGAAGTCGAACAGATATTTGTCACGACCCGGAGAGATAGTTTACAGTGACGTTTGTGGTCCTATTGAGCAATCTTCAGTATCAGGTATGAGATATTTTGTCTTATTTAAAGATGGAGCATCAAGTTATCGACATGTTTATTTTCTAAAGCACAAGAGTGAAGTCTTTGAATGTTTCAGGAAGTATAATGCTATAGTGAAGAATAGATTTCAACATGATGTGAACACTTTACATACAGACAATGGTTCTGAGTTCCTAAGTAATGAATTTAAGAAATTTATACAGGAAAAAGGAATTAATCATGAGTGTACAGCACCATATACCCCTCAACAAAATGGTAGGGTTGAGAGGGAAATGAGAACAGTAATGGAAAGCGCCAGGTCGATGTTATATGCAAAAGATGTACCTCTGAACTTATGGGCAGAAACGGTAAACTGTGCTGTCTATTTATTAAACAGAAGATCATCAAGCCAAACTCCAAATCGAACTCCCCATGAACTCTGGTACGGACATACACCTAACTTGCAGCATATGAGAATATTCGGCTCAACTGGATACATTCATATTCCAAAAGAGAAGAGGAAGAAATTAGATAAGAAAAGTGTTAAAATGATATTAGTTGGGTACGAACAAGAAAATTATAGAATGTATGATCCATGTACTAGAAAAATAACAGTATCAAGAGATGTCAAATTTGATGAGAACAGTGTCCCAGGACAAAGACAAAATTTCGCACAAATTAATTTAGAAGAAGAAGATAAAGAAAATTTGTCAGTTTTACCTACAGAACAGAGTGATGCTCAAAATCAAACGATTGAAGAGGATCTGTCCAGTGACAGTATGCATAGTGTAGAGGATAATGATGCAACCTATTGTCCTCCAGAAGACATTACTCTAGATTTAGAGGACCGCAATGATAGAGTATTACGACCAAGACAATGTAGAAATGAGGAGGCAAATGTGATGGAGATTGAAATACCAAATACTTATCAGGAGGCAGTGAATGGTCAAAATTGTCAATTTTGGAAGAAGGCAATTGAAGAAGAGCTTCAGTCGCATAAAAATAACAATACCTGGATAATAACTGATAGAACCGATAAGAAACCTATCACCTGTAAATGGGTATTCTGTGTAAAAAAGGATAAAAAAGGGTTTGTAGAAAGGTTTAAGGCACGTCTGTGTGCTCGTGGATTTGCCCAAGTAAAAGACTTAGACTACATGGAAACTTTTTCACCAACTACTAGATACGATTCAGTGAGATTATTATTAAGTATTGCAGCCAAAGAAGAATATCAGCTGGGACAATTTGATGTTAAAACGGCATTCCTGTATGGTGAATTGTCTGAGGAAATATATATGGAGGTGCCAGAAGGTATTGAAGCTGAATCATCAAAGGTATGTAAGTTGATCAAATCGTTATATGGTCTAAAACAATCTGCAAGATGCTGGAACAAGAAGTTCACTTCATTTCTAACCACTTATGGGTTTAAACCATGTCCTTCAGACAACTGTGTTTTCGTTGGATATTTTAATAATATTAAAGTACTGCTAATAATATTCGTTGATGATGGGTTATTACTGTCTAAAAGTAAGAATACGTTAGAAATAATATTAAATGATCTAAAACAAAATTTTGATATAAAAATTCTGAAATATAATTCTTTCATTGGTATGGAATTAAATAAAAAAAGTGGATGTATAATTATAAATCAAAGTCAGTATATAGAAAGTATAATAAATAGATTTAAGTTATCAGAAGCTAAAAGTTGTAAAACACCTGTAGATATAAATGTTAAATTGTCGAAAAACACAGATGAGACGCCTATTAATTTTCCATATAGAGAGGCAGTGGGAGCACTCCTATTTTTGTCATCTGTGTCCAGACCTGACATAGCTTATGCTGTAAATCTTGTTAGTAGATATGTGAATAAACCAGGTCATATACATGTAAATGCTTTGAAGCGTATAATACGATATTTGATAAATACAAAAGATATGTCAATTGTGTATAGGGGCAGCTCTGAATTGGTCGGGTATTCGGACTCTGACTTTGCAGGTGATTCAGATAATAGAAAGTCCAATACAGGTTACATATTTTTAATGAATGGTGGTCCAGTTACCTGGGCCAGTCGAAAGCAAAGTACAGTAGCCCTGTCAACGACAGAGTCTGAATACATGGCCGCAAGTGATGCAGCAAGAGAGATATTATGGATTAAACGGTTTTTAGAAGACATAGGAGAACCACAAAATTGTATAACATTAAATATAGATAATCAGAGTACCATTAAGTTGATTCATAATCCTGTATTTCATAAAAGAAGCAAGCATATCGACATAAGATATAATTTTGTAAGAGAAAAGGTTGAAAATAATTTAATTTCTATTAAATATGTCGAAAGCTCATGTCAGCTTGCAGATTTTCTCACCAAGGCCTTGCCTTTAAACAAGTTTAATTGGAATAGGGATAATGTTATGACAAAAGTAGTAGCATAATGATTATTTTATGTATTACAAGAATTAAATAGAACTTAAGCCATATCCCTTATAAATTTAAGTGGGAGTGTTGAATAAAATAAATTTATAAGTTTCGCTATGGACCGCTTTGTGGCTCTCTATATGCTCTATCCATACAGAAGTAAGTTTTTTTAGGTTTTATACTAAACTCTGGAATAAATCATATCCAAGAATTCTTACTCAGCGTTTTTTATTTTATCCCAATAGTTCATCGAAACTAACTTAATTTCCCCAAATTCAGCGAGATTAATGAAATTAAGTTACATTCATCGGGTTCATCGAAACTAACTTAATTTCACTAAATTCAGCGAGATTAATGAAATTAAGTTACATTCATCGGGTTCATCGAAACTAACATAATTTCACTAAATTCAGCGAGATTAATGAAATTAAGTTACATTCATCGGGTTCATCGAAACTAACATAATTTCACTAAATTCAGCGAGATTAACGAAATTAAGTTACATTCATCGGGTTCATCGAAACTAACTTAATTTTACTAAATTCAGCGAGATTAATGAAATTAAGTTACATTCATCGGGTTCATCGAAAGTAACTTAATTTCACTAAATTCAGCGAGATTAACGAAATTAAGTTACATTCATCGGGTTCATCGAAACTAACTTAATTTCACTAAATTCAGCGAGATTAACGAAATTAAGTTACATTCATCGGGTTCATCGAAAGTAACTTAATTTCACCAAATTCAGCGAGATTAATGAAATTAAGTTACATTCATCGGGTTCATCGAAACTAACTTAATTTCACTAAATTCAGCGAGATTAACGAAATTAAGTTACATTCATCGGGTTCATCGAAACTAACTTAATTTCACTAAATTCAGCGAGATTTATGAAATTAAGTTACATTCATCGGGTTCATCGAAACTAACATAATTTCACTAAATTCAGCGAGATTAACGAAATTAAGTTACATTCATCGGGTTCATCGAAAGTAACTTAATTTCACCAAATTCAGCGAGATTAATGAAATTAAGTTACATTCATCGGGTTCATCGAAACTAACTTAATTTCACTAAATTCAGCGAGATTAACGAAATTAAGTTACATTCATCGGGTTCAACGAAACTAACTTAATTTCACTAAATTCAGCGAGATTTATGAAATTAAGTTACATTCATCGGGTTCATCGAAACTAACATAATTTCACTAAATTCAGCGAGATTAACGAAATTAAGTTACATTCATCGGGTTCATGTTGAATAAAATAAATTTATAAGTTTCGCTATGGACCGCTTTGTGGCTCTCTATATGCTCTATCCATACAGAAGTAAGTTTTTTTAGGTTTTATATTAAACTCTGAATTAAATCATATCCAAGAATTCCTACTCAGCGTTTTTTATTTTATCCCAATAGGTTATGGGCCCAGACATCGTAGAAAATAAAAATAAAAATTATAGTGCATAATTTATTATATTGAGTAAAGAGCAGCGACGATAGAGTGAAAAAATAAAAAAAAAACATATATGTATACATATATAACCTCAATAACAGGCATCGTGAAAATAAAATAACCTCAATTCAAAATGGAGGTCACAAATTCTATGAAAATTGAAAAGTTTGATGGTAGGAATTTCAAGCAATGGAAATTTCAAATCAAATGTGCGTTACGAGCAAAAGGATTAAACATAGATACATTGAAGCCAGAAGATCGCGATGAGCAAGTGCAGTGGAACAAAAATGACGGAATGGCGATGTTCATCTTGACATCGTCAATGAATTTCGACCAGATTGCCCTAATCGAAAACTGCGAAACAGCGAAAGAAATGATGAACAAATTAGAAGTTATTTATGAGCACAAGTCCGAGTTCAATAAAATGATGGTGCATGAGAAATTTTACCAATACGTATATTGCTCAAGTGACACAATGGCACAGCATGTATCAAAAGTGGAAAGTTTAGCAAGAGAATTAAGAGAATGTGGTGAAGAACTGAGTGACACAGCAATAATAACAAAAATATTGAGCACACTACCAACGACATACCGGTCTCTTCGCCAAGCTTGGTTATCGCTTAATTCAGATAAACAGACACTTCAGAACCTGACATCACGGTTGATAGATGAAGAGGCAAGCCTAAACAAGGAGACTTCTAGCGAAAATGCATTAGTAACTACCAACAAAGATTCCAAACAAGTAGCCTGTCAGGGGAACAAAATTAAAAGAAATACAAACGTCCCAAGCAAATCCAGTCATAGATTTGTGTGCTACAATTGCAATAAAAGGGGCCACTTTGCTAGAGATTGCAAAGCACCAAAGAAATCTATTCACAAGAACCAAGAGCAGCGAAATATGTTGGCATTTAACGCAGAGAATAATTCTAAACCTCTACAAGGAGAACATGTATGGATATTGGATAGTGGAGCATCAACACACATGACTTTCAGGCGTGAATTCTTCTCGGAGCTAACGCAATTAAGTTACATTCACCGGGTTCATCGAAACTAACTTAATTTCACCAAATTCAGCGAGATTAATGAAATTAAGTTACATTCATCGGGTTCATCGAAACTAACTTAATTTCACTAAATTCAGCGAGATTAATGAAATTAAGTTACATTCATCGGGTTCATCGAAACCAACTTAATTTCCCCAAATTCAGCGAGATTAACGAAATTAAGTTACATTCATCGGGTTCATCGAAACTAACTTAATTACACTAAATTCAGCGAGATTAACGAAATTAAGTTACATTCATCGGGTTCATCGAAACTAACTTAAATTCAGCGAGATTAACGAAATTAAGTTACATTCATCGGGTTCATCGAAACTAACTTAATTTCACTAAATTCAGCGAGATTAATGAAATTAAGTTACATTCATCGGGTTCATCGAAAGTAACTTAATTTCACCAAATTCAGCGAGAATAATGAAATTAAGTTACATTCATCGGGTTCATCGAAACTAACTTAATTTCACTAAATTCAGCGAGATTAATGAAATTAAGTTACATTCATCGGGTTCATCGAAACTAACTTAATTTCACTAAATTCAGCGAGATTAACGAAATTAAGTTACATTCATCGGGTTCATCGAAACTAACTTAATTTCACTAAATTCAGCGAGATTAACGAAATTAAGTTACATTCATCGGGTTCATCGAAAGTAACTTAATTTCACCAAATTCAGCGAGATTAACGAAATTAAGTTACATTCATCGGGTTCATCGAAAGTAACTTAATTTCACCAAATTCAGCGAGATTAATGAAATTAAGTTACATTCATCGGGTTCATCGAAACTAACTTAATTTCCCCAAATTCAGCGAGATTAATGAAATTAAGTTATATTCATCGGGTTCATCGAAAGTAACTTAATTTCACCAAATTCAGAGAGATTAATGAAATTAAGTTACATTCATCGGGTTCATCGAAACTAACATAATTTCACTAAATTCAGCGAGATTAACGAAATTAAGTTACATTCATCGGGTTCATCGAAACTAACTTAATTTCACTAAATTCAGCGAGATTAATGAAATTAAATTACATTCATCGGGTTCATCGAAACTAACATAACTTCACTAAATTCAGCGAGATTAACAAAATTAAGTTACATTCATCGGGTTCATCGAAACTAACTTAATTTTACTAAATTCAGCGAGATTAATGAAATTAAGTTAAATTCATCGGGTTCATCGAATCTAACATAATTTCACTAAATTCAGCGAGATTAACGAAATTAAGTTACATTCATCGGGTTCATCGAAACTAACTTAATTTCACTAAATTCAGCGAGATTAACGAAATTAAGTTACATTCATCGGGTTCATCGAAACTAACATAATTTCACTAAATTCAGCGAGATTAACGAAATTAAGTTACATTCATCGGGTTCATCGAAACTAACTTAATTTTACTAAATTCAGCGAGATTAATGAAATTAAGTTACATTCATCGGGTTCATCGAAAGTAACTTAATTTCACTAAATTCAGCGAGATTAACGAAATTAAGTTACATTCATCGGTTCATCGAAACTAACTTAATTTCACTAATTTCAGCGAGATTAACGAAATTAAGTTACATTCATCGGGTTCATCGAAAGTAACTTAATTTCACCAAATTATAATAATAGAGTTTATCTTCTAGCTCAGAAGGTACACTTCTCAGCTGGGCTGAGAAACGGGCCACGCCTATGTGCAGGGACCGAACCGGCCGAAAGCACCAAAAAAGGTATAAGAAGAGAAAACACCACATAACGAGCATGCGATCGAAAATGCAGGGTCCTTCTCGACCCTCCCCGGCACTCCGGTACCGAGCCGGTCCGGTCCCTGCACACAAACGCGGTCACATTTACCACTGCACAGTGGCTCAGCTAAGACATGCAAACAAAAAAAGTGTTAAAAACATATAACTTAAAACAATAATAAATGCAATACACAAAGAAGCGTGCAAGGAAAGTCAGTCAAGTGAGATTGAAAAGGCTCCTTTTAAGGACGTCCTTACTAATGCTCACGCTAAAAACATCGATATTTCTATTCACATTAATGAACATGCGATTAACAGGCTCGAATCTGCCGTAATTCGTGTTAGAGGAGTTGGTGTGTAAGAGAGGTGGCCCTCTCAAATTGTATCTGCTCTCTCTAAACGACGCACGGCGACTCAGAAAACCTGAGTCAACCTTTCCATTAAGGAGCTGATGAACAAATACAACATCGGCAACCTCACGACGCCTGCAAAGAGAGCTTAAGTTGAGTAACTTAAGCCGAGATTCATATGGTGGAAGAACTATTGGGTCAACCCAAGGAAGATGATTCAGTGCGAATCGAACGAACTTCCTTTGAACTGACTCAATTCTTCCAACGTGCGAAGAGTAGTGAGGAGACCAAACCTGGGACCCATACTCGAGTAATGGTCTGACAAGAGAGATATAAAGGTGTTTAGTAATCAAGGGGTTATTGAATTCTTTAGACCACCTTTTTATAAAACCCAGGACTAAACTACCTTTGGAAGCAATATAGTTAATGTGGGCAGAAAAATCGAGTTTACTATCAAATCTAATCCCGAGATCTTTTACAAAATTAACACGACGGACACTCTCATTAGAAAAGGTGTAGTTAAAAATTATAGGACTACGACCTCTCCCAAAAGTCATGGTTTCACATTTACTAATATTGAGAACCAGGTTGTTGTTCACACACCAAGAGTAAAAGGTGTCAAGGTCAGCTTGCAAAAGTTTGCAATCCTCGATACTTTTTATGTGACGATACAATTTGATGTCATCAGCGTAAATCAAGATTCTACAGTGTCTTAGCAAGGGAACAATGTCATCAATTGATAGAATAAAGAGCAGTGGACCAAGATGACTTCCTTGAGGAACACCGGATGACGCTTCAATGGTTACTGATTTGGATCCACTAAAAAGAACTTGGTAGGTCCTGTCAGCTAAGTAAGACTGGAACCATACTAGAAGGGCTCGCGGAAAGCCCAACATCCTTAATTTGAGAAGTATAATGGAGTGAGAGAGCTTGTCAAATGCCTTACTAAAATCAGTGTAAACACAATCAGTCTGGCAACCGGAAACGAAGCCCTCGACAGTATGAGAAGTGAACTCAAGAAGATTGGTGGTAGTGGAACGGGCTGCAAGAAAGCCATGTTGGTTCGTTGATACCAACCTCCTGCAGATAGGCGCGATTGCAGAATAGATAATCGATTCAAAGAGTTTCGGAATGACAGACAGCTTCGCAACTGGTCTATAATTCGATATTTCATTCTTGCTACCACTCTTGTGAATAGGTATTATAAACGAATTCTTCCAAAGAGTAGGGAAGTACCCTTTATCAAGGGATTTTTGGAAGAGGGTTTTCAGGGGAGACTGTAGAACCTCTGCACAGGACTTAAGGACAGCAGGAGGAATACCATCGGGGCCAGAGGTGAAGTCGAATGGGAGTTCGTTAATATGTTTCGCGATATCAGCACTGGTAATTGAGAGGGGTAAAATATTAGCCTCACGGTTAGTAAATATGTGACGAAAATTATTGTCATTAGGCTGAAAGTCAGAAGGTGAGAAAGATTGACGAAAAAATGACGCAAACATGTTGCAAATCGCAGGCGACTCACTACTAGACAAGTTCGTGTGCTGCATGGCATTAGGGTAGTTATCAACCTTTTTCTTAGAGTTGACGAACTTAAAGAAATTTCTAGGATCAGTAAACACTTTATCGCTCATACAGCTAAGATATTCTCGATACAGAGCAGAAGAGAGTGAACGAAATCGGTTATAGCAATTTATAAATAAATTGAGACTCGGAGTGTCCTTTCTCTTTAAATAGGTTTTCCATAGTCTATTCTTCTGATTTTTCAGATGCTTGAGCTCATTATTGAACCAAGGTGGAGATGAACTGGGTAATTTTTGGGGCTCATAAGGTACACAAGAAACCAGGGCTTCGTATAGTACGCCATAAAATCGTGCCAAGTCGTCATCCAAGTCATTAGCAGAAAGTAGGCTGTTGAAATTAATCAAGGCAAGCTTAGATGACAGCTCACTAAAATTAGCCTTTCTGAAGTTAAAGGCATGGGATACCACCTCCGGACAAGGATTATTCTCGGAATTGAAGCAGTAATTGAGCAAGAGAGGAGGATGGTATTTGTCAACAGACGACATGACTATAGGACTGGGTTCAACAGTAATGTTGACTGAGTCCGTAAAAAATACAAGATCTAACTGCCTCCCCAACTCATTAGTCACCCCACTCATTTGATTCAAGGCGAGTGAGAATAGGGAATTGAGAAAACAGGATTCTTTAAGATTAAGGTTCCCTTCAGGGAGGTAGTTATCGTCATCTTCGACATATACCCACTGAATATTGGGTAAATTGAAATCGCCTAGAAGCAATAGCTCATCGCCGGTGTTCATCATATTCTGGATATGATCAATACAAGAGATGAGAATATCATAGAGGTTTTTGCCTCCATCGTCAAGTCTGCTTATCATATCTGGTGGGATATAGCAGCACAGTAGGAAGAGATTAGATTTTGAAAAGGAAATTTTGAGAGCGACAAGCTCAATGTCAAGGTGGTTAGAGAAACTAGGAAGCGAAATTGGGTTACAATTAAGATGACTACTGCAAGCTAGCAGTACGCCACCCCCACGAGCTTCCGAGTCAGTAAAACGATCCCTCCGAAATACTTGGTAGGAGGAATCGAAGAGCTCAGCATTAAGAATGCCTTCATGGAGCCAGGTTTCCGTGAATGCAATGACATCGAACCCGCTAGCCGTCGATGCCTGACGGATGTCGTTAATTTTAGACCTGGTCCCCCTTACGTTCTGGTAGTAGAGGGAAAGCGTGTCGAGTTTTTTGGCAGCTGCGGAGCGCTCGGTGTGGAAGCGTTTGAATGATGGGTTCGAGTACGTGTACGCGGAACAAAAAGCTTGGTAAGTGCACCTGCAGGCCAGAAACCAGGGTCTAAGAGAGTCTCGGCAATATCAGGCGGTGCAGACAAAACAAATGAAGCAACAGGCTTGGAAACCTTGCTGACTTTTCTGCACAAAACCGTTCCGGGGTCTATAGATTTCATCCTTAAAAATTCACCGATAGTCTCCGTCTTAGTTTCAGGAGAGAATCGCGAGTTAAAGATATTTAAAGGTCTCGGTATCGTCACCAGAGGGGTGCACGGTTCCAGAGGAACCGTAACTTCAGGGACAGTGGGATTGACCACAATTAGAGGCGAAGAGATTGATACCGAGCCCGGCCTAGAGATCGACTCTGTCTCTGGAACACGGGGCAGGGAACTCAAGGTGACACCATCCCCAATGGTGGCTTGAAGATTTCGATTCTTCCTGCGACTTTTATGACGCGCATTAATACTAGGCGCAATAGGATTAGCGGCCTTCTGTTGCAAGAGAGCATTGTCAGTGAGAGAAGCAGCCATGGGGCAGGTTGAAGACAGAAGCTGCTCACCATCCTGCGAGGCGCTTTCAGATGTTGCCGCCACTGAGGAGGTGTTTGAGGAGTTGTTTTTCACATCCAAGACGCTCTCCAATCTTAAGGACAGAGCGCTCAGGGCATTGTGATTTTGCGCAGCTGCTGAAGACAGCGATTCAATATCAGCCCTAACGCGCTTGGTATTCCTTTTTATGTCGTCCAATAAAGGATGGATAGAGGTCGAGGAGTTAAAAGTGCAGGAAGAAGAAGAAGTAGCGGCTTGATTAAGGATCGCCGAATGTAAGTCGTCTAACGACTCTAATGCTGTTACGACTCAAGAAGAAATTTCCTGGAATTTATTGATCAAGCAACCCGAATTGGTCACAACAGAAGCCAGGGTGTCAGAGAACGTATCAAGCCGGACGTTTATAGACTGGACGTCATCGGCCAACATTTGGAAATGAGGGATGTTGCCGGAGAAGGAGTTAAGACGATCCATGACTTTCTCATTACCAACGAGAAAAACGTCAGAGATGTCCTTCATCAGTCTCAGGACATGACAAGGTTTAATGTCAGAGCACTCTCTACACGTAGACCCTATATGGGCAGAAGATTTGCCACTGACTTTAGTATTGAGGCAGGAAGGGTGAAAAACCTCTCCACAAACCCCATCACAGGAAATCCCATCACGGACGATTTCCAAAGAACATACCTTGCAAAACTGATAACCCGGCATTGTATAAAGATAGTTATAATAATCACTATCAAAATAATTATTTCAAGGAAAGCAAACGATTAACCCCTGAATAAACAGCAATAACAAATTCCCAACTGATATTGCTTTGCAGTTTGAGAACAAGTTACTGGGTCAAAACCGTTGCATACCCTTAGGTGAGAAAAAAAAGCAAAAGAAGCACAAGAACGCATACAACGCTCTTCTAACCTTAAAAAAAATAAACGTCAGTGACCCGAAGCAAAAAAAACTGAAATTAAAAATTAAAAGTACATCTCAAAGCCAGTTATATATAAAAAAAAGAAAGAAAAAAAAAAGGGGGTTACCCACCTTATCGTGAGACTACACAAAAGACGAAACCTGACACGGAGCACCAGAATACAAAGAGAAAAACACAATGAGACCGCTGTCACAAAACCACAAGTCACAGAAATTTACACTTTCAGCAGGACAATTTCAATAAATTAATTAAATAAGCTACACTACACCGAAAGAAAGTTACTTCCACAAAAATTAACTAATTAAAACACGAAAAAAACAATAAAAAACACAAAGTAACGAATGACGTGACTAGACGGCTGACGTTTACGAACTCATGAGATTAATGAAATTAAGTTACATTCATCGGGTTCATCGAAACTAACTTAATTTCACTAAATTCAGCGAGATTAACGAAATTAAGTTACATTCATCGGGTTCATCGAAACTAACTTAATTTTACTAAATTCAGCGAGATTAATGAAATTAAGTTACATTCATCGGGTTCATCGAAAGTAACTTAATTTCACTAAATTCAGCGAGATTAACGAAATTAAGTTACATTCATCGGTTCATCGAAACTAACTTAATTTCACTAAATTCAGCGAGATTAACGAAATTAAGTTACATTCATCGGGTTCATCGAAAGTAACTTAATTTCACCAAATTCATCGAGATTAATGAAATTAAGTTACATTCATCGGGTTCATCGAAACTAACTTAATTTCACTAAATTCAGCGAGATTAACGAAATTAAGTTACATTCATCGGGTTCATCGAAACTAACTTAATTTCACTAAATTCAGCGAGATTAATGAAATTAAGTTACATTCATCGGGTTCATCGAAACTAACATAATTTCACTAAATTCAGCGAGATTAACGAAATTAAGTTACATTCATCGGGTTCATCGAAACTAACTTAATTTCCCCAAATTCAGCGAGATTAATGAAATTAAGTTATATTCATCGGGTTCATCGAAACTAATTTAATTTCACTAAATTCAGCGAGATTAATGAAATTAAGTTACATTCATCGGGTTCATCGAAAGTAACTTAATTTCACTAAATTCAGCGAGATTAACGAAATTAAGTTACATTCATCGGGTTCATCGAAAGTAACTTAATTTCACTAAATTCAGCGAGATTAACGAAATTAAGTTACATTCATCGGGTTCATCGAAAGTAATTTAATTTCACCAAATTCAGGGAGATTAATGAAATTAAGTTACATTCATCGGGTTCATCGAAACTAACTTAATTTCACTAAATTCAGCGAGATTAACGAAATTAAGTTACATTCATCGGGTTCATCGAAACTAACTTAATTTCAATAAATTCAGCGAGATTAACGAAATTAAGTTACATTCATCGGGTTCATCGAAAGTAACTTAATTTCACTAAATTCAGCGAGATTAACGAAATTAAGTTACATTCATCGGGTTCATCGAAACTAACTTAATTTCCCCAAATTCAGCGAGATTAACGCAATTAAGTTACATTCATCGGGTTCATCGAAACTAACTTAATTTCACCAAATTCAGCGAGATTAATGAAATTAAGTTACATTCATCGGGTTCATCGAAACTAACTTAATTTCACTAAATTCAGCGAGATTAATGAAATTAAGTTACATTCATCGGGTTCATCGAAACTAACTTAGCTTCACTAAATTCAGCGAGATTAATGAAATTAAGTTACATTCATCGGGTTCATCGAAACTAACTTAATTTCCCCAAATTCAGCGAGATTAACGAAATTAAGTTACATTCATCGGGTTCATCGAAACTAACTTAATTACACTAAATTCAGCGAGATTAACGAAATTAAGTTACATTCATCGGGTTCATCGAAACTAACATAATTTCACTAAATTCAGCGAGATTAACGAAATTAAGTTACATTCATCGGGTTCATCGAAACTAACTTAATTTCACTAAATTCAACGAGATTAACGAAATTAAGTTACATTCATCGGGTTCATCGAAAGTAACTTAATTTCACTAAATTCAGCGAGATTAACGAAATTAAGTTACATTCATCGGGTTCATCGAAACTAACTTAATTTCACTAAATTCAGCGAGATTAATGAAATTAAGTTACATTCATCGGGTTCATCGAAAGTAACTAAATTTCACCAAATTCAGCGAGATTAATGAAATTAAGTTACATTCATCGGGTTCATCGAAACTAACTTAATTTCACTAAATTCAGCGAGATTAATGAAATTAAGTTACATTCATCGGGTTCATCGAAACTAACTTAATTTCACTAAATTCAGCGAGATTAACGAAATTAAGTTACATTCATCGGGTTCATCGAAACTAACTTAATTTCACTAAATTCAGCGAGATTAACGAAATTAAGTTACATTCATCGGGTTCATCGAAAGTAACTTAATTTCACCAAATTCAGCGAGATTAACGAAATTAAGTTACATTCATCGGGTTCATCGAAAGTAACTTAATTTCACCAAATTCAGCGAGATTAATGAAATTAAGTTACATTCATCGGGTTCATCGAAACTAACTTAATTTCACTAAATTCAGCGAGATTAACGAAATTAAGTTACATTCATCGGGTTCATCGAAACTAACTTAATTTCACTAAATTCAGCGAGATTAATGAAATTAAGTTACATTCATCGGGTTCATCGAAACTAAAATAATTTCACTAAATTCAGCGAGATTAACGAAATTAAGTTACATTCATCGGGTTCATCGAAACTAACTTAATTTTACTAAATTCAGCGAGATTAAAGAAATTAAGTTAAATTCATCGGGTTCATCGAAACTAACATAATTTCACTAAATTCAGCGAGATTAACGAAATTAAGTTACATTCATCGGGTTCATCGAAACTAACTTAATTTCACTAAATTCAGCGAGATTAACGAAATTAAGTTACATTCATCGGGTTCATCGAAAGTAACTTAATTTCACCAAATTCAGCGAGATTAATGAAATTAAGTTACATTCATCGGGTTCATCGAAACTAACTTAATTTCACTAAATTCAGCGAGATTAATGAAATTAAGTTACATTCATCGGGTTCATCGAAACTAACATAATTTCACTAAATTCAGCGAGATTAACGAAATTAAGTTACATTCATCGGGTTCATCGAAACTAACTTAATTTCACTAAATTCAGCGAGATTAATGAAATTAAGTTACATTCATCGGGTTCATCGAAACTAACATAATTTCACTAAATTCAGCGAGATTAACGAAATTAAGTTACTTTCATCGGGTTCATCGAAACTAACTTAATTTTACTAAATTCAGCGAGATTAATGAAATTAAGTTAAATTCATCGGGTTCATCGAAACTAACATAATTTCACTAAATTCAGCGAGATTAACGAAATTAAGTTACATTCATCGGGTTCATCGAAACTAACTTAATTTCACTAAATTCAGCGAGATTAACGAAATTAAGTTACATTCATCGGGTTCATCGAAAGTAACTTAATTTCACCAAATTCAGCGAGATTAATGAAATTAAGTTACATTCATCGGGTTCATCGAAACTAACTTAATTTCACTAAATTCAGCGAGATTAATGAAATTAAGTTACATTCATCGGGTTCATCGAAACTAACATAATTTCACTAAATTCAGCGAGGATAACGAAATTAAGTTACATTCATCGGGTTCATCGAAACTAACTTAATTTCACTAAATTCAGCGAGATTAACGAAATTAAGTTACATTCATCGGGTTCATCGAAACTAACATAATTTCACTAAATTCAGCGAGATTAACGAAATTAAGTTACATTCATCGGGTTCATCGAAACTAACTTAATTTTACTAAATTCAGCGGGATTAATGAAATTAAGTTACATTCATCGGTTCATCGAAACTAACTTAATTTCACTAAATTCAGCGAGATTAACGAAATTAAGTTACATTCATCGGGTTCATCGAAAGTAACTTAATTTCACCAAATTCAGCGAGATTAATGAAATTAAGTTACATTCATCGGGTTCATCGAAACTAACTTAGTTTCACTAAATTCAGCGAGATTAACGAAATTAAGTTACATTCATCGGGTTCATCGAAATTAACTTAATTTCACTAAAATCAGCGAGATTAATGAAATTAAGTTACATTCATCGGGTTCATCGAAACTAACATAATTTCACTAAATTCAGCGAGATTAACAAAATTAAGTTACATTCATCGGGTTCATCGAAACTAACTTAATTTTACTAAATTCAGCGAGATTAATGAAATTAAGTTACATTCATCGGGTTCATCGAAAGTAACTTAATTTCACTAAATTCAGCGAGATTAACGAAATTAAGTTACATTCATCGGGTTCATCGAAATTAACTTAATTTCCCCAAATTCAGCGAGATTAATGAAATTAAGTTATATTCATCGGGTTCATCGAAACTAACTTAATTTCACTAAATTCAGCGAGATTAATGAAATTAAGTTACATTCATCGGGTTCATCGAAAGTAACTTAATTTCACTAAATTCAGCGAGATTAACGAAATTAAGTTAATTCATCGGGTTCATCGAAAGTAACTTAATTTCACTAAATTCAGCGAGATTAACGAAATTAAGTTACATTCATCGAGTTCATCGAAACTAACTTAATTTCACCAAATTCAGGGAGATTAATGAAATTAAGTTACATTCGTCGGGTTCATCGAAACTAACTTAATTTCACTAAATTCAGCGAGATTAACGAAATTAAGTTACATTCATCGGGTTCATCGAAACTAACTTAATTTCACTAAATTCAGCGAGATTAACGAAATTAAGTTACATTCATCGGGTTCATCGAAAGTAACTTAATTTCACTAAATTCAGCGAGATTAACGAAATTAAGTTACATTCATCGGGTTCATCGAAACTAACTTAATTTCCCCAAATTCAGCGAGATTAACGCAATTAAGTTACATTCATCGGGTTCATCGAAACTAACTTAATTTCACCAAATTCAGCGAGATTAATGAAATTAAGTTACATTCATCGGGTTCATCGAAACTAACTTAATTTCACTAAATTCAGCGAGATTAATGAAATTAAGTTACATTCATCGGGTTCATCGAAACTAACTTAATTTCACTAAATTCAGCGAGATTAATGAAATTAAGTTACATTCATCGGGTTCATCGAAACTAACTTAATTTCCCCAAATTCAGCGAGATTAACGAAATTAAGTTACATTCATCGGGTTCATCGAAACTAACTTAATTTCCCCAAATTCAGCGAGATTAATGAAATTAAGTTATATTCATCGGGTTCATCGAAACTAACTTAATTTCACTAAATTCAGCGAGATTAATGAAATTAAGTTACATTCATCGGGTTCATCGAAAGTAACTTAATTTCACTAAATTCAGCGAGATTAACGAAATTAAGTTAATTCATCGGGTTCATCGAAAGTAACTTAATTTCACTAAATTCAGCGAGATTAACGAAATTAAGTTACATTCATCGAGTTCATCGAAACTAACTTAATTTCACCAAATTCAGGGAGATTAATGAAATTAAGTTACATTCGTCGGGTTCATCGAAACTAACTTAATTTCACTAAATTCAGCGAGATTAACGAAATTAAGTTACATTCATCGGGTTCATCGAAACTAACTTAATTTCACTAAATTCAGCGAGATTAACGAAATTAAGTTACATTCATCGGGTTCATCGAAAGTAACTTAATTTCACTAAATTCAGCGAGATTAACGAAATTAAGTTACATTCATCGGGTTCATCGAAACTAACTTAATTTCCCCAAATTCAGCGAGATTAACGCAATTAAGTTACATTCATCGGGTTCATCGAAACTAACTTAATTTCACCAAATTCAGCGAGATTAATGAAATTAAGTTACATTCATCGGGTTCATCGAAACTAACTTAATTTCACTAAATTCAGCGAGATTAATGAAATTAAGTTACATTCATCGGGTTCATCGAAACTAACTTAATTTCACTAAATTCAGCGAGATTAATGAAATTAAGTTACATTCATCGGGTTCATCGAAACTAACTTAATTTCCCCAAATTCAGCGAGATTAACGAAATTAAGTTACATTCATCGGGTTCATCGAAACTAACTTAATTACACTAAATTCAGCGAGATTAACGAAATTAAGTTACATTCATCGGGTTCATCGAAACTAACTTAATTTCACTAAATTCAGCGAGATTAACGAAATTAAGTTACATTCATCGGGTTCATCGAAACTAACTTAATTTCACTAAATTCAGCGAGATTAACGAAATTAAGTTACATTCATCGGGTTCATCGAAAGTAACTTAATTTCACTAAATTCAGCGAGATTAACGAAATTAAGTTACATTCATAGGGTTCATCGAAACTAACTTAATTTCACTAAATTCAGCGAAATTAATGAAATTAAGTTACATTCATCGGGTTCATCGAAAGTAACTTAATTTCACCAAATTCAGCGAGATTAATGAAATTAAGTTACATTCATCGGGTTCATCGAAACTAACTTAATTTCACTAAATTCAGCGATATTAACGAAATTAAGTTACATTCATCGGGTTCATCAAAACTAACTTAATTTCACTAAATTCAGCGAGATTAATGAAATTAAGTTACATTCATCGGGTTCATCGAAACTAACATAATTTCACTAAATTCAGCGAGATTAACGAAATTAAGTTACATTCATCGGGTTCATCGAAACTAACTTAATTTCCCCAAATTCAGCGAGATTAATGAAATTAAGTTATATTCATCGGGTTCATCGAAACTAACTTAATTTCACTAAATTCAGCGAGATTAATGAAATTAAGTTACATTCATCGGGTTCATCGAAAGTAACTTAATTTCACTAAATTCAGCGAGATTAACGAAATTAAGTTACATTCATCGGGTTCATCGAAAGTAACTTAATTTCACTAAATTCAGCGCGATTAACGAAATTAAGTTACATTCATCGGGTTCATCGAAAGTAACTTAATTTCACCAAATTCAGGGAGATTAATGAAATTAAGTTACATTCATCGGGTTCATCGAAACTAACTTAATTTCACTAAATTCAGCGAGATTAACGAAATTAAGTTACATTCATCGGGTTCATCGAAACTAACTTAATTTCACTAAATTCAGCGAGATTAACGAAATTAAGTTACATTCATCGGGTTCATCGAAAGTAACTTAATTTCACTAAATTCAGCGAGATTAACGAAATTAAGTTACATTCATCGGGTTCATCGAAACTAACTTAATTTCCCCAAATTCAGCGAGATTAACGCAATTAAGTTACATTCATCGGGTTCATCGAAACTAACTTAATTTCACAAAATTCAGCGAGATTAATGAAATTAAGTTACATTCATCGGGTTCATCGAAACTAACTTAATTTCACTAAATTCAGCGAGATTAATGAAATTAAGTTACATTCATCGGGTTCATCGAAACTAAGTTAGTTTCACTAAATTCAGCGAGATTAATGAAATTAAGTTACATTCATCGGGTTCAGCGAAACTAACTTAATTTCCCCAAATTCAGCGAGATTAACGAAATTAAGTTACATTCATCGGGTTCATCGAAACTAACTTAATTACACTAAATTCAGCGAGATTAACGAAATTAAGTTACATTCATCGGGTTCATCGAAACTAACATAATTTCACTAAATTCAGCGAGATTAACGAAATTAAGTTACATTCATCGGGTTCATCGAAACTAACTTAATTTCACTAAATTCAGCGAGATTAACGAAATTAAGTTACATTCATCGGGTTCATCGAAAGTAACTTAATTTCACTAAATTCAGCGAGATTAACGAAATTAAGTTATATTCATCGGGTTCATCGAAACTGAAACTAACTTAATTTAACTAAATTCAGCGAGATTAATGAAATTAAGTTAAATTCATCGGGTTCATCGAAACTAACTTAATTTCACTAAATTCAGCGAGATTAACGAAATTAAGTTACATTCATCGGGTTCATCGAAAGTAACTTAATTTCACTAAATTCAGCGAGATTAACGAAATTAAGTTACATTCATCGGGTTCATCGAAACTAACTTAATTTCACTAAATTCAGCGAGATTAATGAAATTAATTTACATTCATCGGGTTCATCGAAAGTAACTTAATTTCACCAAATTCAGCGAGATTAATGAAATTAAGTTACATTCATCGGGTTCATCGAAACTAACTTAATTTCACTAAATTCAGCGAGATTAACGAAATTAAGTTACATTCATCGGGTTCATCGAAACTAACTTAATTTCCCCAAATTCAGCGAGATTAATGAAATTAAGTTATATTCATCGGGTTCATCGAAACTAACTTAATTTCACTAAATTCAGCGAGATTAATGAAATTAAGTTACATTCATCGGGTTCATCGAAAGTAACTTAATTTCACTAAATTCAGCGAGATTAACGAAATTAAGTTACATTCATCGGGTTCATCGAAAGTAACTTAATTTCACTAAATTCAGCGCGATTAACGAAATTAAGTTACATTCATCGGGTTCATCGAAAGTAACTTAATTTCACCAAATTCAGGGAGATTAATGAAATTAAGTTACATTCATCGGGTTCATCGAAACTAACTTAATTTCACTAAATTCAGCGAGATTAACGAAATTAAGTTACATTCATCGGGTTCATCGAAACTAACTTAATTTCACTAAATTCAGCGAGATTAACGAAATTAAGTTACATTCATCGGGTTCATCGAAAGTAACTTAATTTCACTAAATTCAGCGAGATTAACGAAATTAAGTTACATTCATCGGGTTCATCGAAACTAACTTAATTTCCCCAAATTCAGCGAGATTAACGCAATTAAGTTACATTCATCGGGTTCATCGAAACTAACTTAATTTCACCAAATTCAGCGAGATTAATGAAATTAAGTTACATTCATCGGGTTCATCGAAACTAACTTAATTTCACTAAATTCAGCGAGATTAATGAAATTAAGTTACATTCATCGGGTTCATCGAAACTAACTTAGTTTCACTAAATTCAGCGAGATTAATGAAATTAAGTTACATTCATCGGGTTCAGCGAAACTAACTTAATTTCCCCAAATTCAGCGAGATTAACGAAATTAAGTTACATTCATCGGGTTCATCGAAACTAACTTAATTACACTAAATTCAGCGAGATTAACGAAATTAAGTTACATTCATAGGGTTCATCGAAACTAACATAATTTCACTAAATTCAGCGAGATTAACGAAATTAAGTTACATTCATCGGGTTCATCGAAACTAACTTAATTTCACTAAATTCAGCGAGATTAACGAAATTAAGTTACATTCATCGGGTTCATCGAAAGTAACTTAATTTCACTAAATTCAGCGAGATTAACGAAATTAAGTTATATTCATCGGGTTCATCGAAACTAACTTAATTTCACTAAATTCAGCGAGATTAATGAAATTAATTTACATTCATCGGGTTCATCGAAAGTAACTTAATTTCACCAAATTCAGCGAGATTAATGAAATTAAGTTACATTCATCGGGTTCATCGAAACTAACTTAATTTCACTAAATTCAGCGAGATTAATGAAATTAAGTTACATTCATCGGGTTCATCGAAACTAACTTAATTTCACCAAATTCAGCGAGATTAATGAAATTAAGTTACATTCATCGGGTTCATCGAAACTAACTTAATTTCACTAAATTCAGCGAGATTAACGAAATTAAGTTACATTCATCGGGTTCATCGAAACTAACTTAATTTCACTAAATTCAGCGAGATTAATGAAATTAAGTTACATTCATCGGGTTCATCGAAACTAACATAATTTCACTAAATTCAGCGAGATTAACGAAATTAAGTTACATTCATCGGGTTCATCGAAACTAACTTAATTTCCCCAAATTCAGCGAGATTAATGAAATTAAGTTATATTCATCGGGTTCATCGAAACTAACTTAATTTCACTAAATTCAGCGAGATTAATGAAATTAAGTTACATTCATCGGGTTCATCGAAAGTAACTTAATTTCACTAAATTCAGCGAGATTAACGAAATTAAGTTACATTCATCGGGTTCATCGAAAGTAACTTAATTTCACTAAATTCAGCGAGATTAACGAAATTAAGTTACATTCATCGGGTTCATCGAAAGTAACTTAATTTCACCAAATTCAGGGAGATTAATGAAATTAAGTTACATTCATCGGGTTCATCGAAACTAACTTAATTTCACTAAATTCAGCGAGATTAACGAAATTAAGTTACATTCATCGGGTTCATCGAAACTAACTTAATTTCACTAAATTCAGCGAGATTAACGAAATTAAGTTACATTCATCGGGTTCATCGAAAGTAACTTAATTTCACTAAATTCAGCGAGATTAACGAAATTAAGTTACATTCATCGGGTTCATCGAAACTAACTTAATTTCCCCAAATTCAGCGAGATTAACGCAATTAAGTTACATTCATCGGGTTCATCGAAACTAACTTAATTTCACCAAATTCAGCGAGATTAATGAAATTAAGTTACATTCATCGGGTTCATCGAAACTAACTTAATTTCACTAAATTCAGCGAGATTAATGAAATTAAGTTACATTCATCGGGTTCATCGAAACTAACTTAGTTTCACTAAATTCAGCGAGATTAATGAAATTAAGTTACATTCATCGGGTTCAGCGAAACTAACTTAATTTCCCCAAATTCAGCGAGATTAACGAAATTAAGTTACATTCATCGGGTTCATCGAAACTAACTTAATTACACTAAATTCAGCGAGATTAACGAAATTAAGTTACATTCATCGGGTTCATCGAAACTAACATAATTTCACTAAATTCAGCGAGATTAACGAAATTAAGTTACATTCATCGGGTTCATCGAAACTAACTTAATTTCACTAAATTCAGCGAGATTAACGAAATTAAGTTACATTCATCGGGTTCATCGAAAGTAACTTAATTTCACTAAATTCAGCGAGATTAACGAAATTAAGTTATATTCATCGGGTTCATCGAAACTAACTTAATTTCACTAAATTCAGCGAGATTAATGAAATTAATTTACATTCATCGGGTTCATCGAAAGTAACTTAATTTCACCAAATTCAGCGAGATTAATGAAATTAAGTTACATTCATCGGGTTCATCGAAACTAACTTAATTTCACTAAATTCAGCGAGATTAATGAAATTAAGTTACATTCATCGGGTTCATCGAAACTAACTTAATTTCACTAAATTCAGCGAGATTAACGAAATTAAGTTACATTCATCGGGTTCATCGAAACTAATTTAATTTCACTAAATTTAGCGAGATTAACGAAATTAAGTTACATTCATCGGGTTCATCGAAAGTAACTTAATTTCACCAAATTCAGCGAGATTAACGAAATTAAGTTACATTCATCGGGTTCATCGAAAGTAACTTAATTTCACCAAATTCAGCGGGATTAATGAAATTAAGTTACATTCATCGGGTTCATCGAAACTAACTTAATTTCACTAAATTCAGCGAGATTAACGAAATTAAGTTACATTCATCGGGTTCATCGAAACTAACTTAATTTCACTAAATTCAGCGAGATTAATGAAATTAAGTTACATTCATCGGGTTCATCGAAACTAACATAATTTCACTAAATTCAGCGAGATTAACGAAATTAAGTTACATTCATCGGGTTCATCGAAACTAACTTAATTTTACTAAATTCAGCGAGATTAATGAAATTAAGTTAAATTCATCGGGTTCATCGAAACTATCTTAATTTCACTAAATTCAGCGAGATTAACGAAATTAAGTTACATTCATCGGGTTCATCGAAAGTAACTTAATTTCACTAAATTCAGCGAGATTAACGAAATTAAGTTACATTCATCGGGTTCATCGAAACTAACTTAATTTCACTAAATTCAGCGAGATTAATGAAATTAATTTACATTCATCGGGTTCATCGAAAGTAACTTAATTTCACCAAATTCAGCGAGATTAATGAAATTAAGTTACATTCATCGGGTTCATCGAAACTAACTTAATTTCACTAAATTCAGCGAGATTAATGAAATTAAGTTACATTCATCGGGTTCATCGAAACTAACATAATTTCACTAAATTCAGCGAGATTAACGAAATTAAGTTACATTCATCGGGTTCATCGTAAGTAACTTAATTTCACTAAATTCAGCGAGATTAACGAAATTAAGTTACATTCATCGGGTTCATCGAAACTAACTTAATTTCACTAAATTCAGCGAGATTAACGAAATTAAGTTACATTCATCGGGTTCATCGAAAGTAACTTAATTTCACTAAATTCAGCGAGATTAATGAAATTAAGTTACATTCATCGGGTTCATCGAAACTAACTTAATTTCACTAAATTCAGCGAGATTAATGAAATTAAGTTACATTCATCGGGTTCATCGAAACTAACATAATTTCACTAAATTCAGCGAGATTAACGAAATTAAGTTACATTCATCGGGTTCATCGAAACTAACTTAATTTCACTAAATTCAGCGAGATTAATGAAATTAAGTTACATTCATCGGGTTCATCGAAACTAACATAATTTCACTAAATTCAGCGAGATTAACGAAATTAAGTTACATTCATCGGGTTCATCGAAACTAACTTAATTTCACTAAATTCAGCGAGATTAATGAAATTAAGTTACATTCATCGGGTTCATCGAAACTAACATAATTTCACTAAATTCAGCGAGATTAACGAAATTAAGTTACATTCATCGGGTTCATCGAAACTAACTTAATTTTACTAAATTCAGCGAGATTAATGAAATTAAGTTAAATTCATCGGGTTCATCGAAACTAACATAATTTCACTAAATTCAGCGAGATTAACGAAATTAAGTTACATTCATCGGGTTCATCGAAACTAACTTAATTTCACTAAATTCAGCGAGATTAATGAAATTAAGTTACATTCATCGGATTCATCGAAACTAACATAATTTCACTAAATTCAGCGAGATTAACGAAATTAAGTTACATTCATCGGGTTCATCGAAACTAACTTAATTTTACTAAATTCAGCGAGATTAATGAAATTAAGTTAAATTCATCGGGTTCATCGAAACTAACATAATTTCACTAAATTCAGCGAGATTAACGAAATTAAGTTACATTCATCGGGTTCATCGAAACTAACTTAATTTTACTAAATTCAGCGAGATTAATGAAATTAAGTTAAATTCATCGGGTTCATCGAAACTAACATAATTTCACTAAATTCAGCGAGATTAACGAAATTAAGTTACATTCATCGGGTTCATCGAAACTAACTTAATTTTACTAAATTCAGCGAGATTAATGAAATTAAGTTAAATTCATCGGGTTCATCGAAACTAACATAATTTCACTAAATTCAGCGAGATTAACGAAATTAAGTTACATTCATCGGGTTCATCGAAACTAACTTAATTTCACTAAATTCAGCGAGATTAATGAAATTAAGTTACATTCATCGGGTTCATCGAAACTAACTTAATTTCACTAAATTCAGCGAGATTAATGAAATTAAGTTACATTCATCGGGTTCATCGAAACTAACATAATTTCACTAAATTCAGCGAGATTAACGAAATTAAGTTACATTCATCGGGTTCATCGAAACTAACTTAATTTCACTAAATTCAGCGAGATTAATGAAATTAAGTTACATTCATCGGGTTCATCGAAACTAACATAATTTCACTAAATTCAGCGAGATTAACGAAATTAAGTTACATTCATCGGGTTCATCGAAACTAACTTAATTTCACTAAATTCAGCGAGATTAATGAAATTAAGTTACATTCATCGGGTTCATCGAAAGTAACTTAATTTCACTAAATTCAGCGAGATTAACGAAATTAAGTTACATTCATCGGGTTCATCGAAACTAGCTTAATTTCACTAAATTCAGCGAGATTAACGAAATTAAGTTACATTCATCGGGTTCATCGAAACTAACATAATTTCACTAAATTCAGCGAGATTAACGAAATTAAGTTACATTCATCGGGTTCATCGAAACTAACTTAATTTCACTAAATTCAGCGAGATTAATGAAATTAAGTTACATTCATCGGGTTCATCGAAACTAACATAATTTCACTAAATTCAGCGAGATTAACGAAATTAAGTTACATTCATCGGGTTCATCGAAACTAACTTAATTTCACTAAATTCAGCGAGATTAATGAAATTAAGTTACATTCATCGGGTTCATCGAAACTAACATAATTTCACTAAATTCAGCGAGATTAACGAAATTAAGTTACATTCATCGGGTTCATCGAAACTAGCTTAATTTCACTAAATTCAGCGAGATTAACGAAATTAAGTTACATTCATCGGGTTCATCGAAACTAACATAATTTCACTAAATTCAGCGAGATTAACGAAATTAAGTTACATTCATCGGGTTCATCGAAACTAACTTAATTTTACTAAATTCAGCGGGATTAATGAAATTAAGTTACATTCATCGGGTTCATCGAAAGTAACTTAATTTCACTAAATTCAGCGAGATTAACGAAATTAAGTTACATTCATCGGTTCATCGAAACTAACTTAATTTCACTAAATTCAGCGAGATTAACGAAATTAAGTTACATTCATCGGGTTCATCGAAAGTAACTTAATTTCACCAAATTCAGCGAGATTAATGAAATTAAGTTACATTCATCGGGTTCATCGAAACTAACTTAATTTCACTAAATTCAGCGAGATTAACGAAATTAAGTTACATTCATCGGGTTCATCGAAACTAACTTAATTTCACTAAATTCAGCGAGATTAATGAAATTAAGTTACATTCATCGGGTTCATCGAAACTAACATAATTTCACTAAATTCAGCGAGATTAACAAAATTAAGTTACATTCATCGGGTTCATCGAAACTAACTTAATTTCCCCAAATTCAGCGAGATTAACGAAATTAAGTTACATTCATCGGGTTCATCGAAACTAACATAATTTCACTAAATTCAGCGTGATTAACGAAATTAAGTTACATTCATCGGGTTCATCGAAACTAACTTAATTTCACTAAATTCAGCGAGATTAACGAAATTAAGTTACATTCATCGGGTTCATCGAAAGTAACTTAAGGGGTAACACCACTGTAGAGGTGCGAAAAAAGGCCAAAATTTTGGGAATTAATTTAAAAAGTATGGAAAAAGGGATCGAAATTCTTTTCAGGCGATTGATCAAACATGTATTATAGTGTAAAAAAAATTTTTTTATTGACGCTTTGTAACAAAATGGTGGCGCCACAGTCGTTTTTCGAAATCGCCTTTTTGTTAAGGGCCTCCACGGGTGGACGGATTTCTCCGAAAGCTGAAGACCTGGAACAAAATCCAAATAGTTTCCTAATCTATTTGACCTTGCCCATAAAAGTACGTAGGATTTTTTTTTTAAACTGATTTTTGTAAAAATGGCGCACTTATGAAAAAAAAATTGATTTTCGGCAAAAAAATGAGCAGTAAATTGTTTATAAAAATTTTTTTTTACAAAGAATCAAAAAACGGCTACGTACTTTTGTAAAGAATGCAATTGTGAAGCTAATGTCAAAATTTCAAACCGATCCATGCAATAGTCTCCGAGTAATCCGTCCACCCAGTTCGAAAAACATGGTTTCCAGATAATCGCGCTTAAAGTTTTGAAAGTACTCTAATCTTTGAAAATTGTATTTTACCTTCACTGTGCGATGTACTGTAAAACACGTTAATTATTTTGTAGCGCACCCTGGTGGACACCTGGGGAACCCAAATAACCTTTTTTCTATAGCAGCACTTATTATTTCGACTGGTAAACGCAATATACAAGCAATAAGTCGGACCAACGCGCGCTCCGAGGCGCCGGGGAAAATCGAAAATTAAATCCTTCAAAATTATTTTTCTGTTATAGGACCAACTGCACATTGTTTTTGTTATCCTGAAGTATATTTCAAGCCAAAAAACAAAAATTCCATTTTTTCAAAATCCTACAGTGGTATTACCCCTTAATTTCACTAAATTCAGCGATATTAACGAAATTAAGTTACATTCAGAGGGTTCATCGAAACTAACTTAATTTCACTAAATTCAGCGAGATTAATGAAATTAAGTTACATTCATCGGGTTCATCGAAAGTAACTTAATTTCACCAAATTCAGCGAGATTAATGAAATTAAGTTACATTCATCGGGTTCATCGAAACTAACTTAATTTCACTAAATTCAGCGAGATTAATGAAATTAAGTTACATTCATCGGGTTCATCGAAACTAACTTAATTTCACTAAATTCAGCGAGATTAACGAAATTAAGTTACATTCATCGGGTTCATCGAAACTAACTTAATTTCACTAAATTCAGCGAGATTAACGAAATTAAGTTACATTCATCGGGTTCATCGAAAGTAACTTAATTTCACCAAATTCAGCGAGATTAACGAAATTAAGTTACATACATCGGGTTCATCGAAAGTAACTTAATTTCACCAAATTCAGCGAGATTAATGAAATTAAGTTACATTCATCGAGTTCATCGAAACTAACTTAATTTCACTAAATTCAGCGAGATTAACGAAATTAAGTTACATTCATCGGGTTCATCGAAACTAACTTAATTTCACTAAATTCAGCGAGATTAATGAAATTAAGTTACATTCATCGGGTTCATCGAAACTAACATAATTTCACTAAATTCAGCGAGATTAACGAAATTAAGTTACATTCATCGGGTTCATCGAAACTAACTTAATTTTACTAAATTCAGCGAGATTAATGAAATTAAGTTAAATTCATCGGGTTCATCGAAAGTAACTTAATTTCACTAAATTCAGCGAGATTAACGAAATTAAGTTACATTCATCGGGTTCATCGAAACTAACTTAATTTCCCCAAATTCAGCGAGATTAATGAAATTAAGTTATATTCATCGGGTTCATCGAAACTAACTTAATTTCACTAAATTCAGCGAGATTAATGAAATTAAGTTACATTCATCGGGTTCATCGAAAGTAACTTAATTTCACTAAATTCAGCGAGATTAACGAAATTAAGTTACATTCATCGGGTTCATCGAAAGTAACTTAATTTCACTAAATTCAGCGAGATTAACTAAATTAAATTACATTCATCGGGTTCATCGAAAGTAACTTAATTTCACCAAATTCAGGGAGATTAATGAAATTAAGTTACATTCATCGGGTTCATCGAAACTAACTTAATTTCACTAAATTCAGCGAGATTAACGAAATTAAGTTACATTCATCGGGTTCATCGAAACTAACTTAATTTCACTAAATTCAGCGAGATTAATGAAATTAAGTTACATTCAACGGGTTCATCGAAACTAACTTAATTTCACTAAATTCAGCGAGATTAATGAAATTAAGTTACATTCATCGGGTTCATCGAAAGTAACTTAATTTCACCAAATTCAGCGAGATTAACGAAATTAAGTTACATACATCGGGTTCATCGAAACTAACTTAATTTCACTAAATTCAGCGAGATTAATGAAATTAAGTTACATTCATCGGGTTCATCGAAACTAACTTAATTTCACCAAATTCAGCGAGATTAACGAAATTAAGTTACATTCATCGGGTACATCGAAACTAACTTAATTTCACTAAATTCAGCGAGATTAACGAAATTAAGTTACATTCATCGGGTTCGTCGAAACTAACTTAATTTCACTAAATTCAGCGAGATTAACGAAATTAAGTTACATTCATCGGGTTCATCGAAACTAACTTAATTTCACTAAATTCAGCGAGATTAACGAAATTAAGTTACATTCATCGGGTTCATCGAAAGTAACTTAATTTCACCAAATTCAGCGAGATTAATGAAATTAAGTTACATTCATCGGGTTCATCGAAACTAACATAATTTCACTAAATTCAGCGAGATTAACGAAATTAAGTTACATTCATCGGGTTCATCGAAACTAACTTAATTTTACTAAATTCAGCGAGATTAATGAAATTAAGTTACATTCATCGGGTTCCTCGAAACTAACTTAATTTCCCCAAATTCAGCGAGATTAACGAAATTAAGTTACATTCATCGGGTTCATCGAAACTAACTTAATTTCACTAAATTCAGCGAGATTAACGAAATTAAGTTACATTCATCGGGTTCATCGAAACTAACTTAATTTCACTAAATTCAGCGAGATTAATGAAATTAAGTTACATTCATCGGGTTCATCGAAACTAACATAATTTCACTAAATTCAGCGAGATTAACGAAATTAAGTTACATTCATCGGGTTCATCGAAACTAACTTAATTTTACTAAATTCAGCGAGATTAATGAAATTAAGTTAAATTCATCGGGTTCATCGAAAGTAACTTAATTTCACTAAATTCAGCGAGATTAACGAAATTAAGTTACATTCATCGGGTTCATCGAAACTAACTTAATTTCCCCAAATTCAGCGAGATTAATGAAATTAAGTTATATTCATCGGGTTCATCGAAACTAACTTAATTTCACTAAATTCAGCGAGATTAATGAAATTAAGTTACATTCATCGGGTTCATCGAAAGTAACTTAATTTCACTAAATTCAGCGAGATTAACGAAATTAAGTTACATTCATCGGGTTCATCGAAAGTAACTTAGTTTCACTAAATTCAGCGAGATTAACTAAATTAAATTACATTCATCGGGTTCATCGAAAGTAACTTAATTTCACCAAATTCAGGGAGATTAATGAAATTAAGTTACATTCATCGGGTTCATCGAAACTAACTTAATTTCGCTAAATTCAGCGAGATTAACGAAATTAAGTTACATTCATCGGGTTCATCGAAACTAACTTAATTTCACTAAATTCAGCGAGATTAATGAAATTAAGTTACATTTAACGGGTTCATCGAAACTAACTTAATTTCACTAAATTCAGCGAGATTAATGAAATTAAGTTACATTCATCGGGTTCATCGAAAGTAACTTAATTTCACCAAATTCAGCGAGATTAACGAAATTAAGTTACATTCATCGGGTTCATCGAAACTAACTTAATTTCACTAAATTCAGCGAGATTAATGAAATTAAGTTACATTCATCGGGTTCATCGAAACTAACTTAATTTCACCAAATTCAGCGAGATTAACGAAATTAAGTTACATTCATCGGGTTCATCGAAACTAACTTAATTTCACTAAATTCAGCGAGATTAACGAAATTAAGTTACATTCATCGGGTTCGTCGAAACTAACTTAATTTCACTAAATTCAGCGAGATTAACGAAATTAAGTTACATTCATCGGGTTCATCGAAACTAACTTAATTTCACTAAATTCAGCGAGATTAACGAAATTAAGTTACATTCATCGGGTTCATCGAAAGTAACTTAATTTCACCAAATTCAGCGAGATTAACGAAATTAAGTTACATTCATCGGGTTCATCGAAAGTAACTTAATTTCACCAAATTCAGCGAGATTAATGAAATTAAGTTACATTCATCGGGTTCATCGAAACTAACTTAATTTCACTAAGTTCAGCGAGATTAACGAAATTAAGTTACATTCACCGGGTTCATCGAAACTAACTTAATTTCACTAAATTCAGCGAGATTAATGAAATTAAGTTACATTCATCGGGTTCATCGAAACTAACATAATTTCACTAAATTCAGCGAGATTAACGAAATTAAGTTACATTCATCGGGTTCATCGAAACTAACTTAATTTTACTAAATTCAGCGAGATTAATGAAATTAAGTTACATTCATCGGGTTCATCGAAAGTAACTTAATTTCACTAAATTCAGCGAGATTAACGAAATTAAGTTACATTCATCGGGTTCATCGAAACTAACTTAATTTCCCCAAATTCAGCGAGATTAACGAAATTAAGTTACATTCATCGGGTTCATCGAAACTAACTTAATTTCACTAAATTCAGCGAGATTAACGAAATTAAGTTACATTCATCGGGTTCATCGAAACTAACTTAATTTCACTAAATTCAGCGAGATTGACGAAATTAAGTTACATTCATCGGGTTCATCGAAACTAACTTAATTTCACTAAATTCAGCGAGATTAACGAAATTAAGTTACATTCATCGGGTTCATCGAAAGTAACTTAATTTCACTAAATTCAGCGAGATTAACGAAATTAAGTTACATTCATCGGGTTCATCGAAACTATCTTAATTTCAATAAATTCAGCGAGATTAATGAAATTAAGTTACATTCATCGGGTTCATCGAAAGTAACTTAATTTCACCAAATTCAGCGAGATTAATGAAATTAAGTTACATTCATCGGGTTCATCGAAAGTAACTTAATTTCACCAAATTCAGCGAGATTAACGAAATTAAGTTACATTCATCGGGTTCATCGAAACTAACTTAATTTCACTGAATTCAGCGAGATTAATGAAATTAAGTTACATTCATCGGGTTCATCGAAACTAACTTAATTTCACCAAATTCAGCGAGATTAACGAAATTAAGTTACATTCATCGGGTTCATCGAAACTAACTTAATTTCACTAAATTCAGCGAGATTAACGAAATTAAGTTACATTCATCGGGTTCGTCGAAACTAACTTAATTTCACTAAATTCAGCGAGATTAACGAAATTAAGTTACATTCATCGGGTTCATCGAAACTAACTTAATTTCACTAAATTCAGCGAGATTAACGAAATTAAGTTACATTCATCGGGTTCATCGAAAGTAACTTAATTTCACCAAATTCAGCGAGATTAACGAAATTAAGTTACATTCATCGGGTTCATCGAAAGTAACTTAATTTCACCAAATTCAGCGAGATTAATGAAATTAAGTTACATTCATCGGGTTCATCGAAACTAACTTAATTTCACTAAGTTCAGCGAGATTAACGAAATTAAGTTACATTCACCGGGTTCATCGAAACTAACTTAATTTCACTAAATTCAGCGAGATTAATGAAATTAAGTTACATTCATCGGGTTCATCGAAACTAACATAATTTCACTAAATTCAGCGAGATTAACGAAATTAAGTTACATTCATCGGGTTCATCGAAACTAACTTAATTTTACTAAATTCAGCGAGATTAATGAAATTAAGTTACATTCATCGGGTTCATCGAAAGTAACTTAATTTCACTAAATTCAGCGAGATTAACGAAATTAAGTTACATTCATCGGGTTCATCGAAACTAACTTAATTTCCCCAAATTCAGCGAGATTAACGAAATTAAGTTACATTCATCGGGTTCATCGAAACTAACTTAATTTCACTAAATTCAGCGAGATTAACGAAATTAAGTTACATTCATCGGGTTCATCGAAACTAACTTAATTTCACTAAATTCAGCGAGATTGACGAAATTAAGTTACATTCATCGGGTTCATCGAAACTAACTTAATTTCACTAAATTCAGCGAGATTAACGAAATTAAGTTACATTCATCGGGTTCATCGAAAGTAACTTAATTTCACTAAATTCAGCGAGATTAACGAAATTAAGTTACATTCATCGGGTTCATCGAAACTATCTTAATTTCAATAAATTCAGCGAGATTAATGAAATTAAGTTACATTCATCGGGTTCATCGAAAGTAACTTAATTTCACCAAATTCAGCGAGATTAATGAAATTAAGTTACATTCATCGGGTTCATCGAAACTAACTTAATTTCACTAAATTCAGCGAGATTAATGAAATTAAGTTACATTCATCGGGTTCATCGAAACTAACTTAATTTCACTAAATTCAGCGAGATTAACGAAATTAAGTTACATTCATCGGGTTCATCGAAACTAACTTAATTTCACTAAATTCAGCGAGATTAATGAAATTAAGTTACATTCATCGGGTTCATCGAAAGTAACTTAATTTCACCAAATTCAGCGAGATTAATGAAATTAAGTTAGATTCATCGGGCTCATCGAAACTAACTTAATTTCACTAAATTCAGCGAGATTAACGAAATTAAGTTACATTCATCGGGTTCATCGAAACTAACTTAATTTCACTAAATTCAGCGAGATTAACGAAATTAAGTTACATTCATCGGGTTCATCGAAAGTAACTTAATTTCACCAAATTCAGCGAGATTAACGAAATTAAGTTACATTCATCGGGTTCATCGAAAGTAACTTAATTTCACCAAATTCAGCGAGATTAATGAAATTAAGTTACATTCATCGGGTTCATCGAAACTAACTTAATTTCACTAAGTTCAGCGAGATTAACGAAATTAAGTTACATTCACCGGGTTCATCGAAACTAACTTAATTTCACTAAATTCAGCGAGATTAATGAAATTAAGTTACATTCATCGGGTTCATCGAAACTAACATAATTTCACTAAATTCAGCGAGATTAACGAAATTAAGTTACATTCATCGGGTTCATCGAAACTAACTTAATTTTACTAAATTCAGCGAGATTAATGAAATTAAGTTACATTCATCGGGTTCATCGAAAGTAACTTAATTTCACTAAATTCAGCGAGATTAACGAAATTAAGTTACATTCATCGGGTTCATCGAAACTAACTTAATTTCCCCAAATTCAGCGAGATTAACGAAATTAAGTTACATTCATCGGGTTCATCGAAACTAACTTAATTTCACTAAATTCAGCGAGATTAACGAAATTAAGTTACATTCATCGGGTTCATCGAAACTAACTTAATTTCACTAAATTCAGCGAGATTGACGAAATTAAGTTACATTCATCGGGTTCATCGAAACTAACTTAATTTCACTAAATTCAGCGAGATTAACGAAATTAAGTTACATTCATCGGGTTCATCGAAAGTAACTTAATTTCACTAAATTCAGCGAGATTAACGAAATTAAGTTACATTCATCGGGTTCATCGAAACTATCTTAATTTCAATAAATTCAGCGAGATTAATGAAATTAAGTTACATTCATCGGGTTCATCGAAAGTAACTTAATTTCACCAAATTCAGCGAGATTAATGAAATTAAGTTACATTCATCGGGTTCATCGAAACTAACTTAATTTCACTAAATTCAGCGAGATTAATGAAATTAAGTTACATTCATCGGGTTCATCGAAACTAACTTAATTTCACTAAATTCAGCGAGATTAACGAAATTAAGTTACATTCATCGGGTTCATCGAAACTAACTTAATTTCACTAAATTCAGCGAGATTAATGAAATTAAGTTACATTCATCGGGTTCATCGAAAGTAACTTAATTTCACCAAATTCAGCGAGATTAATGAAATTAAGTTAGATTCATCGGGCTCATCGAAACTAACTTAATTTCACTAAATTCAGCGAGATTAACGAAATTAAGTTACATTCATCGGGTTCATCGAAAGTAACTTAATTTCACTAAATTCAGCGAGATTAACGAAATTAAGTTACATTCATAGGGTTCATCGAAACTAACTTAATTTCACTAAATTCAGCGAGATTAATGAAATTAAGTTACATTCATCGGGTTCATCGAAAGTAACTTAATTTCACCAAATTCAGCGAGATTAATGAAATTAAGTTACATTCATCGGGTTCATCGAAACTAACTTAATTTCACTAAATTCAGCGAGATTAACGAAATTAAGTTACATTCATCGGGTTCATCGAAACTAACTTAATTTCACTAAATTCAGCGAGATTAACGAAATTAAGTTACATTCATCGGGTTCATCGAAAGTAACTTAATTTCAACAAATTCAGCGAGATTAACGAAATTAAGTTACATACATCGGGTTCATCGAAAGTAACTAAATTTCACCAAATTCAGCGAGATTAATGAAATTAAGTTACATTCATCGGGTTCATCGAAACTAACTTAATTTCACTAAATTCAGCGAGATTAACGAAATTAAGTTACATTCATCGGGTTCATCGAAACTAACTTAATTTCACTAAATTCAGCGAGATTAATGAAATTAAGTTACATTCATCGGGTTCATCGAAACTAACATAATTTCACTAAATTCAGCGAGATTAACGAAATTAAGTTACATTCATCGGGTTCATCGAAACTAACTTAATTTTACTAAATTCAGCGAGATTAATGAAATTAAGTTAAATTCATCGGGTTCATCGAAAGTAACTTAATTTCACTAAATTCAGCGAGATTAACGAAATTAAGTTACATTCATCGGGTTCATCGAAACTAACTTAATTTCCCCAACTTCAGCGAGATTAATGAAATTAAGTTATATTCATCAGGTTCATCGAAACTAACTTAATTTCACTAAATTCAGCGAGATTAATGAAATTAAGTTACATTCATCGGGTTCATCGAAAGTAACTTAATTTCACTAAATTCAGCGAGATTAACGAAATTAAGTTACATTCATCGGGTTCATCGAAAGTAACTTAATTTCACTAAATTCAGCGAGATTAACGAAATTAAATTACATTCATCGGGTTCATCGAAAGTAACTTAATTTCACCAAATTCAGGGAGATTAATGAAATTAAGTTACATTCATCGGGTTCATCGAAACTAACTTAATTTCACTAAATTCAGCGAGATTAACGAAATTAAGTTACATTCATCGGGTTCATCGAAAGTAACTTAATTTCACCAAATTCAGCGAGATTAACGAAATTAAGTTACATTCATCGGGTTCATCGAAAGTAACTTAATTTCACCAAATTCAGCGAGATTAATGAAATTAAGTTACATTCATCGGGTTCATCGAAACTAACTTAATTTCACTAAGTTCAGCGAGATTAACGAAATTAAGTTACATTCACCGGGTTCATCGAAACTAACTTAATTTCACTAAATTCAGCGAGATTAATGAAATTAAGTTACATTCATCGGGTTCATCGAAACTAACATAATTTCACTAAATTCAGCGAGATTAACGAAATTAAGTTACATTCATCGGGTTCATCGAAACTAACTTAATTTTACTAAATTCAGCGAGATTAATGAAATTAAGTTACATTCATCGGGTTCATCGAAAGTAACTTAATTTCACTAAATTCAGCGAGATTAACGAAATTAAGTTACATTCATCGGGTTCATCGAAACTAACTTAATTTCCCCAAATTCAGCGAGATTAACGAAATTAAGTTACATTCATCGGGTTCATCGAAACTAACTTAATTTCACTAAATTCAGCGAGATTAACGAAATTAAGTTACATTCATCGGGTTCATCGAAACTAACTTAATTTCACTAAATTCAGCGAGATTGACGAAATTAAGTTACATTCATCGGGTTCATCGAAACTAACTTAATTTCACTAAATTCAGCGAGATTAACGAAATTAAGTTACATTCATCGGGTTCATCGAAAGTAACTTAATTTCACTAAATTCAGCGAGATTAACGAAATTAAGTTACATTCATCGGGTTCATCGAAACTATCTTAATTTCAATAAATTCAGCGAGATTAATGAAATTAAGTTACATTCATCGGGTTCATCGAAAGTAACTTAATTTCACCAAATTCAGCGAGATTAATGAAATTAAGTTACATTCATCGGGTTCATCGAAAGTAACTTAATTTCACCAAATTCAGCGAGATTAACGAAATTAAGTTACATTCATCGGGTTCATCGAAACTAACTTAATTTCACTAAATTCAGCGAGATTAATGAAATTAAGTTACATTCATCGGGTTCATCGAAACTAACTTAATTTCACCAAATTCAGCGAGATTAACGAATTTAAGTTACATTCATCGGGTTCATCGAAACTAACTTAATTTCACTAAATTCAGCGAGATTAACGAAATTAAGTTACATTCATCGGGTTCGTCGAAACTAACTTAATTTCACTAAATTCAGCGAGATTAACGAAATTAAGTTACATTCATCGGGTTCATCGAAACTAACTTAATTTCACTAAATTCAGCGAGATTAACGAAATTAAGTTACATTCATCGGGTTCATCGAAAGTAACTTAATTTCACCAAATTCAGCGAGATTAACGAAATTAAGTTACATTCATCGGGTTCATCGAAAGTAACTTAATTTCACCAAATTCAGCGAGATTAATGAAATTAAGTTACATTCATCGGGTTCATCGAAACTAACTTAATTTCACTAAGTTCAGCGAGATTAACGAAATTAAGTTACATTCACCGGGTTCATCGAAACTAACTTAATTTCACTAAATTCAGCGAGATTAATGAAATTAAGTTACATTCATCGGGTTCATCGAAACTAACATAATTTCACTAAATTCAGCGAGATTAACGAAATTAAGTTACATTCATCGGGTTCATCGAAACTAACTTAATTTTACTAAATTCAGCGAGATTAACGAAATTAAGTTACATTCATCGGGTTCATCGAAAGTAACTTAATTTCACTAAATTCAGCGAGATTAACGAAATTAAATTACATTCATCGGGTTCATCGAAAGTAACTTAATTTCACCAAATTCAGGGAGATTAATGAAATTAAGTTACATTCATCGGGTTCATCGAAACTAACTTAATTTCACTAAATTCAGCGAGATTAACGAAATTAAGTTACATTCATCGGGTTCATCGAAAGTAACTTAATTTCACCAAATTCAGCGAGATTAACGAAATTAAGTTACATTCATCGGGTTCATCGAAAGTAACTTAATTTCACCAAATTCAGCGAGATTAATGAAATTAAGTTACATTCATCGGGTTCATCGAAACTAACTTAATTTCACTAAGTTCAGCGAGATTAACGAAATTAAGTTACATTCACCGGGTTCATCGAAACTAACTTAATTTCACTAAATTCAGCGAGATTAATGAAATTAAGTTACATTCATCGGGTTCATCGAAACTAACATAATTTCACTAAATTCAGCGAGATTAACGAAATTAAGTTACATTCATCGGGTTCATCGAAACTAACTTAATTTTACTAAATTCAGCGAGATTAATGAAATTAAGTTACATTCATCGGGTTCATCGAAAGTAACTTAATTTCACTAAATTCAGCGAGATTAACGAAATTAAGTTACATTCATCGGGTTCATCGAAACTAACTTAATTTCCCCAAATTCAGCGAGATTAACGAAATTAAGTTACATTCATCGGGTTCATCGAAACTAACTTAATTTCACTAAATTCAGCGAGATTAACGAAATTAAGTTACATTCATCGGGTTCATCGAAACTAACTTAATTTCACTAAATTCAGCGAGATTGACGAAATTAAGTTACATTCATCGGGTTCATCGAAACTAACTTAATTTCACTAAATTCAGCGAGATTAACGAAATTAAGTTACATTCATCGGGTTCATCGAAAGTAACTTAATTTCACTAAATTCAGCGAGATTAACGAAATTAAGTTACATTCATCGGGTTCATCGAAACTATCTTAATTTCAATAAATTCAGCGAGATTAATGAAATTAAGTTACATTCATCGGGTTCATCGAAAGTAACTTAATTTCACCAAATTCAGCGAGATTAATGAAATTAAGTTACATTCATCGGGTTCATCGAAAGTAACTTAATTTCACCAAATTCAGCGAGATTAACGAAATTAAGTTACATTCATCGGGTTCATCGAAACTAACTTAATTTCACTAAATTCAGCGAGATTAATGAAATTAAGTTACATTCATCGGGTTCATCGAAACTAACTTAATTTCACCAAATTCAGCGAGATTAACGAAATTAAGTTACATTCATCGGGTTCATCGAAACTAACTTAATTTCACTAAATTCAGCGAGATTAACGAAATTAAGTTACATTCATCGGGTTCGTCGAAACTAACTTAATTTCACTAAATTCAGCGAGATTAACGAAATTAAGTTACATTCATCGGGTTCATCGAAACTAACTTAATTTCACTAAATTCAGCGAGATTAACGAAATTAAGTTACATTCATCGGGTTCATCGAAAGTAACTTAATTTCACCAAATTCAGCGAGATTAACGAAATTAAGTTACATTCATCGGGTTCATCGAAAGTAACTTAATTTCACCAAATTCAGCGAGATTAATGAAATTAAGTTACATTCATCGGGTTCATCGAAACTAACTTAATTTCACTAAGTTCAGCGAGATTAACGAAATTAAGTTACATTCACCGGGTTCATCGAAACTAACTTAATTTCACTAAATTCAGCGAGATTAATGAAATTAAGTTACATTCATCGGGTTCATCGAAACTAACATAATTTCACTAAATTCAGCGAGATTAACGAAATTAAGTTACATTCATCGGGTTCATCGAAACTAACTTAATTTTACTAAATTCAGCGAGATTAATGAAATTAAGTTACATTCATCGGGTTCATCGAAAGTAACTTAATTTCACTAAATTCAGCGAGATTAACGAAATTAAGTTACATTCATCGGGTTCATCGAAACTAACTTAATTTCCCCAAATTCAGCGAGATTAACGAAATTAAGTTACATTCATCGGGTTCATCGAAACTAACTTAATTTCACTAAATTCAGCGAGATTAACGAAATTAAGTTACATTCATCGGGTTCATCGAAACTAACTTAATTTCACTAAATTCAGCGAGATTGACGAAATTAAGTTACATTCATCGGGTTCATCGAAACTAACTTAATTTCACTAAATTCAGCGAGATTAACGAAATTAAGTTACATTCATCGGGTTCATCGAAAGTAACTTAATTTCACTAAATTCAGCGAGATTAACGAAATTAAGTTACATTCATCGGGTTCATCGAAACTATCTTAATTTCAATAAATTCAGCGAGATTAATGAAATTAAGTTACATTCATCGGGTTCATCGAAAGTAACTTAATTTCACCAAATTCAGCGAGATTAATGAAATTAAGTTACATTCATCGGGTTCATCGAAACTAACTTAATTTCACTAAATTCAGCGAGATTAATGAAATTAAGTTACATTCATCGGGTTCATCGAAACTAACTTAATTTCACTATATTCAGCGAGATTAACGAAATTAAGTTACATTCATCGGGTTCATCGAAACTAACTTAATTTCACTAAATTCAGCGAGATTAATGAAATTAAGTTACATTCATCGGGTTCATCGAAAGTAACTTAATTTCACCAAATTCAGCGAGATTAATGAAATTAAGTTAGATTCATCGGGCTCATCGAAACTAACTTAATTTCACTAAATTCAGCGAGATTAACGAAATTAAGTTACATTCATCGGGTTCATCGAAAGTAACTTAATTTCACTAAATTCAGCGAGATTAACGAAATTAAGTTACATTCATAGGGTTCATCGAAACTAACTTAATTTCACTAAATTCAGCGAGATTAATGAAATTAAGTTACATTCATCGGGTTCATCGAAAGTAACTTAATTTCACCAAATTCAGCGAGATTAATGAAATTAAGTTACATTCATCGGGTTCATCGAAACTAACTTAATTTCACTAAATTCAGCGAGATTAACGAAATTAAGTTACATTCATCGGGTTCATCGAAACTAACTTAATTTCACTAAATTCAGCGAGATTAACGAAATTAAGTTACATTCATCGGGTTCATCGAAAGTAACTTAATTTCAACAAATTCAGCGAGATTAACGAAATTAAGTTACATACATCGGGTTCATCGAAAGTAACTAAATTTCACCAAATTCAGCGAGATTAATGAAATTAAGTTACATTCATCGGGTTCATCGAAACTAACTTAATTTCACTAAATTCAGCGAGATTAACGAAATTAAGTTACATTCATCGGGTTCATCGAAACTAACTTAATTTCACTAAATTCAGCGAGATTAATGAAATTAAGTTACATTCATCGGGTTCATCGAAACTAACATAATTTCACTAAATTCAGCGAGATTAACGAAATTAAGTTACATTCATCGGGTTCATCGAAACTAACTTAATTTTACTAAATTCAGCGAGATTAATGAAATTAAGTTAAATTCATCGGGTTCATCGAAAGTAACTTAATTTCACTAAATTCAGCGAGATTAACGAAATTAAGTTACATTCATCGGGTTCATCGAAACTAACTTAATTTCCCCAACTTCAGCGAGATTAATGAAATTAAGTTATATTCATCAGGTTCATCGAAACTAACTTAATTTCACTAAATTCAGCGAGATTAATGAAATTAAGTTACATTCATCGGGTTCATCGAAAGTAACTTAATTTCACTAAATTCAGCGAGATTAACGAAATTAAGTTACATTCATCGGGTTCATCGAAAGTAACTTAATTTCACTAAATTCAGCGAGATTAACGAAATTAAATTACATTCATCGGGTTCATCGAAAGTAACTTAATTTCACCAAATTCAGGGAGATTAATGAAATTAAGTTACATTCATCGGGTTCATCGAAACTAACTTAATTTCACTAAATTCAGCGAGATTAACGAAATTAAGTTACATTCATCGGGTTCATCGAAACTAACTTAATTTCACTAAATTCAGCGAGATTAATGAAATTAAGTTACATTCATCGGGTTCATCGAAAGTAACTTAATTTCACTAAATTCAGCGAGATTAACGAAATTAAGTTACATTCATCGGGTTCATCGAAACTAACTTAATTTCACTAAATTCAGCGAGATTAATGAAATTAAGTTACATTCATCGGGTTCATCGAAACTAACTTAATTTCACCAAATTCAGCGAGATTAACGAAATTAAGTTACATTCATCGGGTTCATCGAAACTAACTTAATTTCACTAAATTCAGCGAGATTAATGAAATTAAGTTACATTCATCGGGTTCATCGAAACTAACATAATTTCACTAAATTCAGCGAGATTAACGAAATTAAGTTACATTCATCGGGTTCATCGAAACTAACTTAATTTTACTAAATTCAGCGAGATTAATGAAATTAAGTTACATTCATCGGGTTCATCGAAAGTAACTTAATTTCACTAAATTCAGCGAGATTAACGAAATTAAGTTACATTCATCGGGTTCATCGAAACTAACTTAATTTCCCCAAATTCAGCGAGATTAACGAAATTAAGTTACATTCATCGGGTTCATCGAAACTAACTTAATTTCACTAAATTCAGCGAGATTAACGAAATTAAGTTACATTCATCGGGTTCATCGAAACTAACTTAATTTCACTAAATTCAGCGAGATTGACGAAATTAAGTTACATTCATCGGGTTCATCGAAACTAACTTAATTTCACTAAATTCAGCGAGATTAACGAAATTAAGTTACATTCATCGGGTTCATCGAAAGTAACTTAATTTCACTAAATTCAGCGAGATTAACGAAATTAAGTTACATTCATCGGGTTCATCGAAACTATCTTAATTTCAATAAATTCAGCGAGATTAATGAAATTAAGTTACATTCATCGGGTTCATCGAAAGTAACTTAATTTCACCAAATTCAGCGAGATTAATGAAATTAAGTTACATTCATCGGGTTCATCGAAACTAACTTAATTTCACTAAATTCAGCGAGATTAATGAAATTAAGTTACATTCATCGGGTTCATCGAAACTAACTTAATTTCACTAAATTCAGCGAGATTAACGAAATTAAGTTACATTCATCGGGTTCATCGAAACTAACTTAATTTCACTAAATTCAGCGAGATTAATGAAATTAAGTTACATTCATCGGGTTCATCGAAAGTAACTTAATTTCACCAAATTCAGCGAGATTAATGAAATTAAGTTAGATTCATCGGGCTCATCGAAACTAACTTAATTTCACTAAATTCAGCGAGATTAACGAAATTAAGTTACATTCATCGGGTTCATCGAAAGTAACTTAATTTCACTAAATTCAGCGAGATTAACGAAATTAAGTTACATTCATAGGGTTCATCGAAACTAACTTAATTTCACTAAATTCAGCGAGATTAATGAAATTAAGTTACATTCATCGGGTTCATCGAAAGTAACTTAATTTCACCAAATTCAGCGAGATTAATGAAATTAAGTTACATTCATCGGGTTCATCGAAACTAACTTAATTTCACTAAATTCAGCGAGATTAACGAAATTAAGTTACATTCATCGGGTTCATCGAAACTAACTTAATTTCACTAAATTCAGCGAGATTAACGAAATTAAGTTACATTCATCGGGTTCATCGAAAGTAACTTAATTTCAACAAATTCAGCGAGATTAACGAAATTAAGTTACATACATCGGGTTCATCGAAAGTAACTAAATTTCACCAAATTCAGCGAGATTAATGAAATTAAGTTACATTCATCGGGTTCATCGAAACTAACTTAATTTCACTAAATTCAGCGAGATTAACGAAATTAAGTTACATTCATCGGGTTCATCGAAACTAACTTAATTTCACTAAATTCAGCGAGATTAATGAAATTAAGTTACATTCATCGGGTTCATCGAAACTAACATAATTTCACTAAATTCAGCGAGATTAACGAAATTAAGTTACATTCATCGGGTTCATCGAAACTAACTTAATTTTACTAAATTCAGCGAGATTAATGAAATTAAGTTAAATTCATCGGGTTCATCGAAAGTAACTTAATTTCACTAAATTCAGCGAGATTAACGAAATTAAGTTACATTCATCGGGTTCATCGAAACTAACTTAATTTCCCCAACTTCAGCGAGATTAATGAAATTAAGTTATATTCATCAGGTTCATCGAAACTAACTTAATTTCACTAAATTCAGCGAGATTAATGAAATTAAGTTACATTCATCGGGTTCATCGAAAGTAACTTAATTTCACTAAATTCAGCGAGATTAACGAAATTAAGTTACATTCATCGGGTTCATCGAAAGTAACTTAATTTCACTAAATTCAGCGAGATTAACGAAATTAAATTACATTCATCGGGTTCATCGAAAGTAACTTAATTTCACCAAATTCAGGGAGATTAATGAAATTAAGTTACATTCATCGGGTTCATCGAAACTAACTTAATTTCACTAAATTCAGCGAGATTAACGAAATTAAGTTACATTCATCGGGTTCATCGAAACTAACTTAATTTCACTAAATTCAGCGAGATTAATGAAATTAAGTTACATTCATCGGGTTCATCGAAAGTAACTTAATTTCACTAAATTCAGCGAGATTAACGAAATTAAGTTACATTCATCGGGTTCATCGAAACTAACTTAATTTCACTAAATTCAGCGAGATTAATGAAATTAAGTTACATTCATCGGGTTCATCGAAACTAACTTAATTTCACCAAATTCAGCGAGATTAACGAAATTAAGTTACATTCATCGGGTTCATCGAAACTAACTTAATTTCACTAAATTCAGCGAGATTAACGAAATTAAGTTACATTCATCGGGTTCGTCGAAACTAACTTAATTTCACTAAATTCAGCGAGATTAACGAAATTAAGTTACATTCATCGGGTTCATCGAAACTAACTTAATTTCACTAAATTCAGCGAGATTAACGAAATTAAGTTACATTCATCGGGTTCATCGAAAGTAACTTAATTTCACCAAATTCAGCGAGATTAACGAAATTAAGTTACATTCATCGGGTTCATCGAAAGTAACTTAATTTCACCAAATTCAGCGAGATTAATGAAATTAAGTTACATTCATCGGGTTCATCGAAACTAACTTAATTTCACTAAGTTCAGCGAGATTAACGAAATTAAGTTACATTCACCGGGTTCATCGAAACTAACTTAATTTCACTAAATTCAGCGAGATTAATTAAATTAAGTTACATTCATCGGGTTCATCGAAACTAACATAATTTCACTAAATTCAGCGAGATTAACGAAATTAAGTTACATTCATCGGGTTCATCGAAACTAACTTAATTTTACTAAATTCAGCGAGATTAATGAAATTAAGTTACATTCATGGGGTTCATCGAAAGTAACTTAATTTCACTAAATTCAGCGAGATTAACGAAATTAAGTTACATTCATCGGGTTCATCGAAACTAACTTAATTTCCCCAAATTCAGCGAGATTAACGAAATTAAGTTACATTCATCGGGTTCATCGAAACTAACTTAATTTCACTAAATTCAGCGAGATTAATGAAATTAAGTTACATTCATCGGGTTCATCGAAAGTAACTTAATTTCACTAAATTCAGCGAGATTAACGAAATTAAGTTACATTCATCGGGTTCATCGAAACTAACTTAATTTCCCCAAATTCAGCGAGATTAACGAAATTAAGTTACATTCATCGGGTTCATCGAAACTAACTTAATTTCACTAAATTCAGCGAGATTAACGAAATTAAGTTACATTCATCGGGTTCATCGAAACTAACTTAATTTCACTAAATTCAGCGAGATTGACGAAATTAAGTTACATTCATCGGGTTCATCGAAACTAACTTAATTTCACTAAATTCAGCGAGATTAACGAAATTAAGTTACATTCATCGGGTTCATCGAAAGTAACTTAATTTCACTAAATTCAGCGAGATTAACGAAATTAAGTTACATTCATCGGGTTCATCGAAACTATCTTAATTTCACTAAATTCAGCGAGATTAATGAAATTAAGTTACATTCATCGGGTTCATCGAAAGTAACTTAATTTCACCAAATTCAGCGAGATTAATGAAATTAAGTTACATTCATCGGGTTCATCGAAACTAACTTAATTTCACTAAATTCAGCGAGATTAATGAAATTAAGTTACATTCATCGGGTTCATCGAAACTAACTTAATTTCACTAAATTCAGCGAGATTAACGAAATTAAGTTACATTCATCGGGTTCATCGAAACTAACTTAATTTCACTAAATTCAGCGAGATTAATGAAATTAAGTTACATTCATCGGGTTCATCGAAAGTAACTTAATTTCACCAAATTCAGCGAGATTAATGAAATTAAGTTAGATTCATCGGGCTCATCGAAACTAACTTAATTTCACTAAATTCAGCGAGATTAACGAAATTAAGTTACATTCATCGGGTTCATCGAAAGTAACTTAATTTCACTAAATTCAGCGAGATTAACGAAATTAAGTTACATTCATAGGGTTCATCGAAACTAACTTAATTTCACTAAATTCAGCGAGATTAATGAAATTAAGTTACATTCATCGGGTTCATCGAAAGTAACTTAATTTCACCAAATTCAGCGAGATTAATGAAATTAAGTTACATTCATCGGGTTCATCGAAACTAACTTAATTTCACTAAATTCAGCGAGATTAACGAAATTAAGTTACATTCATCGGGTTCATCGAAACTAACTTAATTTCACTAAATTCAGCGAGATTAACGAAATTAAGTTACATTCATCGGGTTCATCGAAAGTAACTTAATTTCAACAAATTCAGCGAGATTAACGAAATTAAGTTACATACATCGGGTTCATCGAAAGTAACTAAATTTCACCAAATTCAGCGAGATTAATGAAATTAAGTTACATTCATCGGGTTCATCGAAACTAACTTAATTTCACTAAATTCAGCGAGATTAACGAAATTAAGTTACATTCATCGGGTTCATCATAACTAACTTAATTTCACTAAATTCAGCGAGATTAATGAAATTAAGTTACATTCATCGGGTTCATCGAAACTAACATAATTTCACTAAATTCAGCGAGATTAACGAAATTAAGTTACATTCATCGGGTTCATCGAAACTAACTTAATTTTACTAAATTCAGCGAGATTAATGAAATTAAGTTAAATTCATCGGGTTCATCGAAAGTAACTTAATTTCACTAAATTCAGCGAGATTAACGAAATTAAGTTACATTCATCGGGTTCATCGAAACTAACTTAATTTCCCCAAATTCAGCGAGATTAATGAAATTAAGTTATATTCATCAGGTTCATCGAAACTAACTTAATTTCACTAAATTCAGCGAGATTAATGAAATTAAGTTACATTCATCGGGTTCATCGAAAGTAACTTAATTTCACTAAATTCAGCGAGATTAACGAAATTAAGTTACATTCATCGGGTTCATCGAAAGTAACTTAATTTCACTAAATTCAGCGAGATTAACGAAATTAAATTACATTCATCGGGTTCATCGAAAGTAACTTAATTTCACCAAATTCAGGGAGATTAATGAAATTAAGTTACATTCATCGGGTTCATCGAAACTAACTTAATTTCACTAAATTCAGCGAGATTAACGAAATTAAGTTACATTCATCGGGTTCATCGAAACTAACTTAATTTCACTAAATTCAGCGAGATTAATGAAATTAAGTTACATTCAACGGGTTCATCGAAACTAACTTAATTTCACTAAATTCAGCGAGATTAATGAAATTAAGTTACATTCATCGGGTTCATCGAAAGTAACTTAATTTCACTAAATTCAGCGAGATTAACGAAATTAAGTTACATTCATCGGGTTCATCGAAACTAACTTAATTTCACTAAATTCAGCGAGATTAATGAAATTAAGTTACATTCATCGGGTTCATCGAAACTAACTTAATTTCACCAAATTCAGCGAGATTAACGAAATTAAGTTACATTCATCGGGTTCATCGAAACTAACTTAATTTCACTAAATTCAGCGAGATTAACGAAATTAAGTTACATTCATCGGGTTCGTCGAAACTAACTTAATTTCACTAAATTCAGCGAGATTAACGAAATTAAGTTACATTCATCGGGTTCATCGAAACTAACTTAATTTCACTAAATTCAGCGAGATTAACGAAATTAAGTTACATTCATCGGGTTCATCGAAAGTAACTTAATTTCACCAAATTCAGCGAGATTAACGAAATTAAGTTACATTCATCGGGTTCATCGAAAGTAACTTAATTTCACCAAATTCAGCGAGATTAATGAAATTAAGTTACATTCATCGGGTTCATCGAAACTAACTTAATTTCACTAAGTTCAGCGAGATTAACGAAATTAAGTTACATTCACCGGGTTCATCGAAACTAACTTAATTTCACTAAATTCAGCGAGATTAATGAAATTAAGTTACATTCATCGGGTTCATCGAAACTAACATAATTTCACTAAATTCAGCGAGATTAACGAAATTAAGTTACATTCATCGGGTTCATCGAAACTAACTTAATTTTACTAAATTCAGCGAGATTAATGAAATTAAGTTACATTCATGGGGTTCATCGAAAGTAACTTAATTTCACTAAATTCAGCGAGATTAACGAAATTAAGTTACATTCATCGGGTTCATCGAAACTAACTTAATTTCCCCAAATTCAGCGAGATTAACGAAATTAAGTTACATTCATCGGGTTCATCGAAACTAACTTAATTTCACTAAATTCAGCGAGATTAATGAAATTAAGTTACATTCATCGGGTTCATCAACTAACTTAATTTCACTAAATTCAGCGAGATTGACGAAATTAAGTTACATTCATCGGGTTCATCGAAACTAACTTAATTTCACTAAATTCAGCGAGATTAACGAAATTAAGTTACATTCATCGGGTTCATCGAAAGTAACTTAATTTCACTAAATTCAGCGAGATTAACGAAATTAAGTTACATTCATCGGGTTCATCGAAACTAACTTAATTTCACTAAATTCAGCGAGATTAATGAAATTAAGTTACATTCATCGGGTTCATCGAAAGTAACTTAATTTCACCAAATTCAGCGAGATTAATGAAATTAAGTTACATTCATCGGGTTCATCGAAACTAACTTAATTTCACTAAATTCAGCGAGATTAATGAAATTAAGTTACATTCATCGGGTTCATCGAAACTAACTTAATTTCACTAAATTCAGCGAGATTAACGAAATTAAGTTACATTCATCGGGTTCATCGAAACTAACTTAATTTCACTAAATTCAGCGAGATTAATGAAATTAAGTTACATTCATCGGGTTCATCGAAAGTAACTTAATTTCACCAAATTCAGCGAGATTAATGAAATTAAGTTAGATTCATCGGGCTCATCGAAACTAACTTAATTTCACTAAATTCAGCGGGATTAACGAAATTAAGTTACATTCATCGGGATCATCGAAACTAACTTAATTTCACTAAATTCAGCGTGATTAACGAAATTAAATTACATTCATCGGGTTCATCGAAACTAACTCAATTTCACTAAATTCAGCGCGATTAACGAAATTAAGTTACATTCATCGGGTTCATCGAAAGTAACTTAATTTCACCAAATTCAGCGAGATTAACGAAATTAAGTTACATTCATCGGGTTAATCGAAAGTAACTTAATTTCACCAAATTCAGCGAGATTAATGAAATTAAGTTACATTCATCGGGTTCATCGAAACTAACTTAATTTCACTAAATTCAGCGAGATTAACGAAATTAAGTTACATTCATCGGGTTCATCGAAAGTAACTTAATTTCACTAAATTCAGCGAGATTAACGAAATTAAGTTACATTCATCGGGTTCATCGAAACTAACTTAATTTCCCCAAATTCAGCGAGATTAATGAAATTAAGTTATATTCATCGGGTTCATCGAAACTAACTTAATTTCACTAAATTCAGCGAGATTAATGAAATTAATTTACATTCATCGGGTTCATCGAAAGTAACTTAATTTCACTAAATTCAGCGAGATTAACGAAATTAAGTTACATTCATCGGGTTCATCGAAAGTAACTTAATTTCACTAAATTCAGCGAGATTAACGAAATTAAATTACATTCATCGGGTTCATCGAAAGTAACTTAATTTCACCAAATTCAGGGAGATTAATGAAATTAAGTTACATTCATCGGGTTCATCGAAACTAACTTAATTTCACTAAATTCAGCGAGATTAACGAAATTAAGTAACATTCATCGGGTTCATCGAAACTAACTTAATTTCACTAAATTCAGCGAGATTAATGAAATTAAGTTACATTCAACGGGTTCATCGAAACTAACTTAATTTCACTAAATTCAGCGAGATTAATGAAATTAAGTTACATTCATCGGGTTCATCGAAAGTAACTTAATTTCACCAAATTCAGCGAGATTAACGAAATTAAGTTACATTCATCGGGTTCATCGAAACTAACTTAATTTCACTAAATTCAGCGAGATTAATGAAATTAAGTTACATTCATCGGGTTCATCGAAACTAACTTAATTTCACCAAATTCAGCGAGATTAACGAAATTAAGTTACATTCATCGGGTTCATCGAAACTAACTTAATTTCACTAAATTCAGCGAGATTAACGAAATTAAGTTACATTCATCGGGTTCGTCGAAACTAACTTAATTTCACTAAATTCAGCGAGATTAACGAAATTAAGTTACATTCATCGGGTTCATCGAAACTAACTTAATTTCACTAAATTCAGCGAGATTAACGAAATTAAGTTACATTCATCGGGTTCATCGAAACTAACTTAATTTCACCAAATTCAGCGAGATTAGCGAAATTAAGTTACATTCATCGGGTTCATCGAAAGTAACTTAATTTCACCAAATTCAGCGAGATTAATGAAATTAAGTTACATTCATCGGGTTCATCGAAACTAACTTAATTTCACTAAGTTCAGCGAGATTAACGAAATTAAGTTACATTCATCGGGTTCATCGAAACTAACTTAATTTCACTAAATTCAGCGAGATTAATGAAATTAAGTTACATTCATCGGGTTCATCGAAACTAACATAATTTCACTAAATTCAGCGAGATTAACGAAATTAAGTTACATTCATCGGGTTCATCGAAACTAACTTAATTTTACTAAATTCAGCGAGATTAATGAAATTAAGTTACATTCATCGGGTTCATCGAAAGTAACTTAATTTCACTAAATTCAGCGAGATTAACGAAATTAAGTTACATTCATCGGGTTCATCGAAACTAACTTAATTTCCCCAAATTCAGCGAGATTAACGAAATTAAGTTACATTCATCGGGTTCATCGAAACTAACTTAATTTCACTAAATTCAGCGAGATTAACGAAATTAAGTTACATTCATCGGATTCATCGAAACTAACTTAATTTCACTAAATTCAGCGAGATTGACGAAATTAAGTTACATTCATCGGGTTCATCGAAACTAACTTAATTTCACTAAATTCAGCGAGATTAACGAAATTAAGTTACATTCATCGGGTTCATCGAAAGTAACTTAATTTCACTAAATTCAGCGAGATTAACGAAATTAAGTTACATTCATCGGGTTCATCGAAACTAACTTAATTTCACTAAATTCAGCGAGATTAATGAAATTAAGTTACATTCATCGGGTTCATCGAAAGTAACTTAATTTCACCAAATTCAGCGAGATTAATGAAATTAAGTTACATTCATCGGGTTCATCGAAACTAACTTAATTTCACTAAATTCAGCGAGATTAATGAAATTAAGTTACATTCATCGGGTTCATCGAAACTAACTTAATTTCACTAAATTCAGCGAGATTAACGAAATTAAGTTACATTCATCGGGTTCATCGAAACTAACTTAATTTCACTAAATTCAGCGAGATTAATGAAATTAAGTTACATTCATCGGGTTCATCGAAAGTAACTTAATTTCACCAAATTCAGCGAGATTAATGAAATTAAGTTAGATTCATCGGGCTCATCGAAACTAACTTAATTTCACTAAATTCAGCGGGATTAACGAAATTAAGTTACATTCATCGGGTTCATCGAAACTAACTTAATTTCACTAAATTCAGCGTGATTAACGAAATTAAGTTACATTCATCGGGTTCATCGAAACTAACTCATTTTCACTAAATTCAGCGAGATTAATGAAATTAAGTTACATTCATCGGGTTCATCGAAAGTAACTTAATTTCACTAAATTCAGCGAGATTAACGAAATTAAGTTACATTCATCGGGTTCATCGAAACTAACTTAATTTCCCCAAATTCAGCGAGATTAACGAAATTAAGTTACATTCATCGGGTTCATCGAAACTAACTTAATTTCACTAAATTCAGCGAGATTAACGAAATTAAGTTACATTCATCGGGTTCATCGAAACTAACTTAATTTCACCAAATTCAGCGAGATTAACGAAATTAAATTACATTCATCGGGTTAATCGAAAGTAACTTAATTTCACCAAATTCAGCGAGATTAATGAAATTAAGTTACATTCATCGGGTTCATCGAAACTAACTTAATTTCACTAAATTCAGCGAGATTAACGAAATTAAGTTACATTCATCGGGTTCATCGAAAGTAACTTAATTTCACCAAATTCAGCGAGATTAACGAAATTAAGTTACATACATCGGGTTCATCGAAAGTAACTTAATTTCACCAAATTCAGCGAGATTAATGAAATTAAGTTACATTCATCGGGTTCATCGAAACTAACTTAATTTCACTAAATTCAGCGAGATTAACGAAATTAAGTTACATTCATCGGGTTCATCGAAACTAACTTAATTTCACTAAATTCAGCGAGATTAATGAAATTAAGTTACATTCATCGGGTTCATCGAAACTAACATAATTTCACTAAATTCAGCGAGATTAACGAAATTAAGTTACATTCATCGGGTTCATCGAAACTAACTTAATTTTACTAAATTCAGCGAGATTAATGAAATTAAGTTAAATTCATCGGGTTCATCGAAAGTAACTTAATTTCACTAAATTCAGCGAGATTAACGAAATTAAGTTACATTCATCGGGTTCATCGAAACTAACTTAATTTCCCCAAATTCAGCGAGATTAATGAAATTAAGTTATATTCATCAGGTTCATCGAAACTAACTTAATTTCACTAAATTCAGCGAGATTAATGAAATTAAGTTACATTCATCGGGTTCATCGAAAGTAACTTAATTTCACTAAATTCAGCGAGATTAACGAAATTAAGTTACATTCATCGGGTTCATCGAAAGTAACTTAATTTCACTAAATTCAGCGAGATTAACGAAATTAAATTACATTCATCGGGTTCATCGAAAGTAACTTAATTTCACCAAATTCAGGGAGATTAATGAAATTAAGTTACATTCATCGGGTTCATCGAAACTAACTTAATTTCACTAAATTCAGCGAGATTAACGAAATTAAGTTACATTCATCGGGTTCATCGAAACTAACTTAATTTCCCCAAATTCAGCGAGATTAATGAAATTAAGTTATATTCATCGGGTTCATCGAAACTAACTTAATTTCACTAAATTCAGCGAGATTAATGAAATTAAGTTACATTCATCGGGTTCATCGAAAGTAACTTAATTTCACTAAATTCAGCGAGATTAACGAAATTAAGTTACATTCATCGGGTTCATCGAAAGTAACTTAATTTCACTAAATTCAGCGAGATTAACGAAATTAAATTACATTCATCGGGTTCATCGAAAGTAACTTAATTTCACCAAATTCAGGGAGATTAATGAAATTAAGTTACATTCATCGGGTTCATCGAAACTAACTTAATTTCACTAAATTCAGCGAGATTAACGAAATTAAGTTACATTCATCGGGTTCATCGAAACTAACTTAATTTCACTAAATTCAGCGAGATTAATGAAATTAAGTTACATTCAACGGGTTCATCGAAACTAACTTAATTTCACTAAATTCAGCGAGATTAATGAAATTAAGTTACATTCATCGGGTTCATCGAAAGTAACTTAATTTCACCAAATTCAGCGAGATTAACGAAATTAAGTTACATTCATCGGGTTCATCGAAACTAACTTAATTTCACTAAATTCAGCGAGATTAATGAAATTAAGTTACATTCATCGGGTTCATCGAAACTAACTTACTTTCACCAAATTCAGCGAGATTAACGAAATTAAGTTACATTCATCGGGTTCATCGAAACTAACTTAATTTCACTAAATTCAGCGAGATTAACGAAATTAAGTTACATTCATCGGGTTCGTCGAAACTAACTTAATTTCACTAAATTCAGCGAGATTAACGAAATTAAGTTACATTCATCGGGTTCATCGAAACTAACTTAATTTCACTAAATTCAGCGAGATTAACGAAATTAAGTTACATTCATCGGGTTCATCGAAACTAACTTAATTTCACCAAATTCAGCGAGATTAGCGAAATTAAGTTACATTCATCGGGTTCATCGCAAGTAACTTAATTTCACTAAGTTCAGCGAGATTAACGAAATTAAGTTACATTCATCGGGTTCATCGAAACTAACTTAATTTCACTAAATTCAGCGAGATTAATGAAATTAAGTTACATTCATCGGGTTCATCGAAAGTAACTTAATTTCACCAAATTCAGCGAGATTAATGAAATTAAGTTACATTCATCGGGTTCATCGAAACTAACTTAATTTCACTAAATTCAGCGAGATTAATGAAATTAAGTTACATTCATCGGGTTCATCGAAACTAACTTAATTTCACTAAGTTCAGCGAGATTAACGAAATTAAGTTACATTCATCGGGTTCATCGAAACTAACTTAATTTCACTAAATTCAGCGAGATTAATGAAATTAAGTTACATTCATCGGGTTCATCGAAACTAACATAATTTCACTAAATTCAGCGAGATTAATGAAATTAAGTTACATTCATCGGGTTCATCGAAACTAACTTAATTTCACTAAATTCAGCGAGATTAATGAAATTAAGTTACATTCATCGGGTTCATCGAAACTAACTTAATTTCACTAAATTCAGCGAGATTAACGAAATTAAGTTACATTCATCGGGTTCATCGAAACTAACTTAATTTCACTAAATTCAGCGAGATTAATGAAATTAAGTTACATTCATCGGGTTCATCGAAAGTAACTTAATTTCACCAAATTCAGCGAGATTAATGAAATTAAGTTAGATTCATCGGGCTCATCGAAAATAACTTAATTTCACTAAATTCAGCGGGATTAACGAAATTAAGTTACATTAATCGGGTTCATCGAAACTAACTTAATTTCACTAAATTCAGCGTGATTAACGAAATTAAGTTACATTCATCGGGTTCATCGAAACTAACTCATTTTCACTAAATTCAGCGCGATTAACGAAATTAAGTTACATTCATCGGGTTCATCGAAAGTAACTTAATTTCACCAAATTCAGCGAGATTAACGAAATTAAGTTACATTCATCGGGTTAATCGAAAGTAACTTAATTTCACCAAATTCAGCGAGATTAATGAAATTAAGTTACATTCATCGGGTTCATCGAAACTAACTTAATTTCACTAAATTCAGCGAGATTAACGAAATTAAGTTACATTCATCGGGTTCATCGAAACTAACTTAATTTTACTAAATTCAGCGAGATTAATGAAATTAAGTTACATTCATCGGGTTCATCGAAAGTAACTTAATTTCACTAAATTCAGCGAGATTAATGAAATTAAGTTACATTCATCGGGTTCATCGAATCTAACTTAATTTCCCCAAATTCAGCGAGATTAATGAAATTAAGTTACATTCATCGGGTTCATCGAAACTAATTTAATTTCCCCAAATTCAGCGAGATTAACGAAATTAAGTTACATTCACCGGGTTCATCGAAACTAACTTAATTTCACTAAATTCAGCGAGATTAATGAAATTAAGTTACATTCATCGGGTTCATCGAAACTAACATAATTTCACTAAATTCAGCGAGATTAACGAAATTAAGTTACATTCATCGGGTTCATCGAAACTAACTTAATTTTACTAAATTCAGCGAGATTAATGAAATTAAGTTACATTCATGGGGTTCATCGAAAGTAACTTAATTTCACTAAATTCAGCGAGATTAACGAAATTAAGTTACATTCATCGGGTTCATCGAAACTAACTTAATTTCCCCAAATTCAGCGAGATTAACGAAATTAAGTTACATTCATCGGGTTCATCGAAACTAACTTAATTTCACTAAATTCAGCGAGATTAATGAAATTAAGTTACATTCATCGGGTTCATCGAAAGTAACTTAATTTCACTAAATTCAGCGAGATTAACGAAATTAAGTTACATTCATCGGGTTCATCGAAACTAACTTAATTTCCCCAAATTCAGCGAGATTAACGAAATTAAGTTACATTCATCGGGTTCATCGAAACTAACTTAATTTCACTAAATTCAGCGAGATTAACGAAATTAAGTTACATTCATCGGGTTCATCGAAACTAACTTAATTTCACTAAATTCAGCGAGATTGACGAAATTAAGTTACATTCATCGGGTTCATCGAAACTAACTTAATTTCACTAAATTCAGCGAGATTAACGAAATTAAGTTACATTCATCGGGTTCATCGAAAGTAACTTAATTTCACTAAATTCAGCGAGATTAACGAAATTAAGTTACATTCATCGGGTTCATCGAAACTATCTTAATTTCACTAAATTCAGCGAGATTAATGAAATTAAGTTACATTCATCGGGTTCATCGAAAGTAACTTAATTTCACCAAATTCAGCGAGATTAATGAAATTAAGTTACATTCATCGGGTTCATCGAAACTAACTTAATTTCACTAAATTCAGCGAGATTAATGAAATTAAGTTACATTCATCGGGTTCATCGAAACTAACTTAATTTCACTAAATTCAGCGAGATTAACGAAATTAAGTTACATTCATCGGGTTCATCGAAACTAACTTAATTTCACTAAATTCAGCGAGATTAATGAAATTAAGTTACATTCATCGGGTTCATCGAAAGTAACTTAATTTCACCAAATTCAGCGAGATTAATGAAATTAAGTTAGATTCATCGGGCTCATCGAAACTAACTTAATTTCACTAAATTCAGCGAGATTAACGAAATTAAGTTACATTCATCGGGTTCATCGAAAGTAACTTAATTTCACTAAATTCAGCGAGATTAACGAAATTAAGTTATATTCATCGGGTTCATCGAAACTAACTTAATTTCACTAAATTCAGCGAGATTAATGAAATTAAGTTACATTCATCGGGTTCATCGAAAGTAACTTAATTTCACCAAATTCAGCGAGATTAATGAAATTAAGTTACATTCATCGGGTTCATCGAAACTAACTTAATTTCACTAAATTCAGCGAGATTAACGAAATTAAGTTACATTCATCGGGTTCATCGAAACTAACTTAATTTCACTAAATTCAGCGAGATTAACGAAATTAAGTTACATTCATCGGGTTCATCGAAAGTAACTTAATTTCAACAAATTCAGCGAGATTAACGAAATTAAGTTACATACATCGGGTTCATCGAAAGTAACTAAATTTCACCAAATTCAGCGAGATTAATGAAATTAAGTTACATTCATCGGGTTCATCGAAACTAACTTAATTTCACTAAATTCAGCGAGATTAACGAAATTAAGTTACATTCATCGGGTTCATCGAAACTAACTTAATTTCACTAAATTCAGCGAGATTAATGAAATTAAGTTACATTCATCGGGTTCATCGAAACTAACATAATTTCACTAAATTCAGCGAGATTAACGAAATTAAGTTACATTCATCGGGTTCATCGAAACTAACTTAATTTTACTAAATTCAGCGAGATTAATGAAATTAAGTTAAATTCATCGGGTTCATCGAAAGTAACTTAATTTCACTAAATTCAGCGAGATTAACGAAATTAAGTTACATTCATCGGGTTCATCGAAACTAACTTAATTTCCCCAAATTCAGCGAGATTAATGAAATTAAGTTATATTCATCAGGTTCATCGAAACTAACTTAATTTCACTAAATTCAGCGAGATTAATGAAATTAAGTTACATTCATCGGGTTCATCGAAAGTAACTTAATTTCACTAAATTCAGCGAGATTAACGAAATTAAGTTACATTCATCGGGTTCATCGAAAGTAACTTAATTTCACTAAATTCAGCGAGATTAACGAAATTAAATTACATTCATCGGGTTCATCGAAAGTAACTTAATTTCACCAAATTCAGGGAGATTAATGAAATTAAGTTACATTCATCGGGTTCATCGAAACTAACTTAATTTCACTAAATTCAGCGAGATTAACGAAATTAAGTTACATTCATCGGGTTCATCGAAACTAACTTAATTTCACTAAATTCAGCGAGATTAATGAAATTAAGTTACATTCAACGGGTTCATCGAAACTAACTTAATTTCACTAAATTCAGCGAGATTAATGAAATTAAGTTACATTCATCGGGTTCATCGAAAGTAACTTAATTTCACTAAATTCAGCGAGATTAACGAAATTAAGTTACATTCATCGGGTTCATCGAAACTAACTTAATTTCACTAAATTCAGCGAGATTAATGAAATTAAGTTACATTCATCGGGTTCATCGAAACTAACTTAATTTCACCAAATTCAGCGAGATTAACGAAATTAAGTTACATTCATCGGGTTCATCGAAACTAACTTAATTTCACTAAATTCAGCGAGATTAACGAAATTAAGTTACATTCATCGGGTTCGTCGAAACTAACTTAATTTCACTAAATTCAGCGAGATTAACGAAATTAAGTTACATTCATCGGGTTCATCGAAACTAACTTAATTTCACTAAATTCAGCGAGATTAACGAAATTAAGTTACATTCATCGGGTTCATCGAAAGTAACTTAATTTCACCAAATTCAGCGAGATTAACGAAATTAAGTTACATTCATCGGGTTCATCGAAAGTAACTTAATTTCACCAAATTCAGCGAGATTAATGAAATTAAGTTACATTCATCGGGTTCATCGAAACTAACTTAATTTCACTAAGTTCAGCGAGATTAACGAAATTAAGTTACATTCACCGGGTTCATCGAAACTAACTTAATTTCACTAAATTCAGCGAGATTAATGAAATTAAGTTACATTCATCGGGTTCATCGAAACTAACATAATTTCACTAAATTCAGCGAGATTAACGAAATTAAGTTACATTCATCGGGTTCATCGAAACTAACTTAATTTTACTAAATTCAGCGAGATTAATGAAATTAAGTTACATTCATGGGGTTCATCGAAAGTAACTTAATTTCACTAAATTCAGCGAGATTAACGAAATTAAGTTACATTCATCGGGTTCATCGAAACTAACTTAATTTCCCCAAATTCAGCGAGATTAACGAAATTAAGTTACATTCATCGGGTTCATCGAAACTAACTTAATTTCACTAAATTCAGCGAGATTAATGAAATTAAGTTACATTCATCGGGTTCATCGAAACTAACTTAATTTCACTAAATTCAGCGAGATTGACGAAATTAAGTTACATTCATCGGGTTCATCGAAACTAACTTAATTTCACTAAATTCAGCGAGATTAACGAAATTAAGTTACATTCATCGGGTTCATCGAAAGTAACTTAATTTCACTAAATTCAGCGAGATTAACGAAATTAAGTTACATTCATCGGGTTCATCGAAACTAACTTAATTTCACTAAATTCAGCGAGATTAATGAAATTAAGTTACATTCATCGGGTTCATCGAAAGTAACTTAATTTCACCAAATTCAGCGAGATTAATGAAATTAAGTTACATTCATCGGGTTCATCGAAACTAACTTAATTTCACTAAATTCAGCGAGATTAATGAAATTAAGTTACATTCATCGTGTTCATCGAAACTAACTTAATTTCACTAAATTCAGCGAGATTAACGAAATTAAGTTACATTCATCGGGTTCATCGAAACTAACTTAATTTCACTAAATTCAGCGAGATTAATGAAATTAAGTTACATTCATCGGGTTCATCGAAAGTAACTTAATTTCACCAAATTCAGCGAGATTAATGAAATTAAGTTAGATTCATCGGGCTCATCGAAACTAACTTAATTTCACTAAATTCAGCGGGATTAACGAAATTAAGTTACATTCATCGGGATCATCGAAACTAACTTAATTTCACTAAATTCAGCGTGATTAACGAAATTAAATTACATTCATCGGGTTCATCGAAACTAACTCAATTTCACTAAATTCAGCGCGATTAACGAAATTAAGTTACATTCATCGGGTTCATCGAAAGTAACTTAATTTCACCAAATTCAGCGAGATTAACGAAATTAAGTTACATTCATCGGGTTAATCGAAAGTAACTTAATTTCACCAAATTCAGCGAGATTAATGAAATTAAGTTACATTCATCGGGTTCATCGAAACTAACTTAATTTCACTAAATTCAGCGAGATTAACGAAATTAAGTTACATTCATCGGGTTTATCGAAAGTAACTTAATTTCACTAAATTCAGCGAGATTAACGAAATTAAGTTACATTCATCGGGTTCATCGAAACTAACTTAATTTCCCCAAATTCAGCGAGATTAATGAAATTAAGTTATATTCATCGGGTTCATCGAAACTAACTTAATTTCACTAAATTCAGCGAGATTAATGAAATTAATTTACATTCATCGGGTTCATCGAAAGTAACTTAATTTCACTAAATTCAGCGAGATTAACGAAATTAAGTTACATTCATCGGGTTCATCGAAAGTAACTTAATTTCACTAAATTCAGCGAGATTAACGAAATTAAATTACATTCATCGGGTTCATCGAAAGTAACTTAATTTCACCAAATTCAGGGAGATTAATGAAATTAAGTTACATTCATCGGGTTCATCGAAACTAACTTAATTTCACTAAATTCAGCGAGATTAACGAAATTAAGTAACATTCATCGGGTTCATCGAAACTAACTTAATTTCACTAAATTCAGCGAGATTAATGAAATTAAGTTACATTCAACGGGTTCATCGAAACTAACTTAATTTCACTAAATTCAGCGAGATTAATGAAATTAAGTTACATTCATCGGGTTCATCGAAAGTAACTTAATTTCACCAAATTCAGCGAGATTAACGAAATTAAGTTACATTCATCGGGTTCATCGAAACTAACTTAATTTCACTAAATTCAGCGAGATTAATGAAATTAAGTTACATTCATCGGGTTCATCGAAACTAACTTAATTTCACCAAATTCAGCGAGATTAACGAAATTAAGTTACATTCATCGGGTTCATCGAAACTAACTTAATTTCACTAAATTCAGCGAGATTAACGAAATTAAGTTACATTCATCGGGTTCGTCGAAACTAACTTAATTTCACTAAATTCAGCGAGATTAACGAAATTAAGTTACATTCATCGGGTTCATCGAAACTAACTTAATTTCACTAAATTCAGCGAGATTAACGAAATTAAGTTACATTCATCGGGTTCATCGAAACTAACTTAATTTCACCAAATTCAGCGAGATTAGCGAAATTAAGTTACATTCATCGGGTTCATCGAAAGTAACTTAATTTCACCAAATTCAGCGAGATCAATGAAATTAAGTTACATTCATCGGGTTCATCGAAACTAACTTAATTTCACTAAGTTCAGCGAGATTAACGAAATTAAGTTACATTCATCGGGTTCATCGAAACTAACTTAATTTCACTAAATTCAGCGAGATTAATGAAATTAAGTTACATTCATCGGGTTCATCGAAACTAACATAATTTCACTAAATTCAGCGAGATTAACGAAATTAAGTTACATTCATCGGGTTCATCGAAACTAACTTAATTTTACTAAATTCAGCGAGATTAATGAAATTAAGTTACATTCATCGGGTTCATCGAAAGTAACTTAATTTCACTAAATTCAGCGAGATTAACGAAATTAAGTTACATTCATCGGGTTCATCGAAACTAACTTAATTTCCCCAAATTCAGCGAGATTAACGAAATTAAGTTACATTCATCGGGTTCATCGAAACTAACTTAATTTCACTAAATTCAGCGAGATTAACGAAATTAAGTTACATTCATCGGATTCATCGAAACTAACTTAATTTCACTAAATTCAGCGAGATTGACGAAATTAAGTTACATTCATCGGGTTCATCGAAACTAACTTAATTTCACTAAATTCAGCGAGATTAACGAAATTAAGTTACATTCATCGGGTTCATCGAAAGTAACTTAATTTCACTAAATTCAGCGAGATTAACGAAATTAAGTTACATTCATCGGGTTCATCGAAACTAACTTAATTTCACTAAATTCAGCGAGATTAATGAAATTAAGTTACATTCATCGGGTTCATCGAAAGTAACTTAATTTCACCAAATTCAGCGAGATTAATGAAATTAAGTTACATTCATCGGGTTCATCGAAACTAACTTAATTTCACTAAATTCAGCGAGATTAATGAAATTAAGTTACATTCATCGGGTTCATCGAAACTAACTTAATTTCACTAAATTCAGCGAGATTAACGAAATTAAGTTACATTCATCGGGTTCATCGAAACTAACTTAATTTCACTAAATTCAGCGAGATTAATGAAATTAAGTTACATTCATCGGGTTCATCGAAAGTAACTTAATTTCACCAAATTCAGCGAGATTAATGAAATTAAGTTAGATTCATCGGGCTCATCGAAACTAACTTAATTTCACTAAATTCAGCGGGATTAACGAAATTAAGTTACATTCATCGGGTTCATCGAAACTAACTTAATTTCACTAAATTCAGCGTGATTAACGAAATTAAGTTACATTCATCGGGTTCATCGAAACTAACTCATTTTCACTAAATTCAGCGAGATTAATGAAATTAAGTTACATTCATCGGGTTCATCGAAAGTAACTTAATTTCACTAAATTCAGCGAGATTAACGAAATTAAGTTACATTCATCGGGTTCATCGAAACTAACTTAATTTCCCCAAATTCAGCGAGATTAACGAAATTAAGTTACATTCATCGGGTTCATCGAAACTAACTTAATTTCACTAAATTCAGCGAGATTAACGAAATTAAGTTACATTCATCGGGTTCATCGAAACTAACTTAATTTCACCAAATTCAGCGAGATTAACGAAATTAAATTACATTCATCGGGTTAATCGAAAGTAACTTAATTTCACCAAATTCAGCGAGATTAATGAAATTAAGTTACATTCATCGGGTTCATCGAAACTAACTTAATTTCACTAAATTCAGCGAGATTAACGAAATTAAGTTACATTCATCGGGTTCATCGAAAGTAACTTAATTTCACCAAATTCAGCGAGATTAACGAAATTAAGTTACATACATCGGGTTCATCGAATGTAACTTAATTTCACCAAATTCAGCGAGATTAATGAAATTAAGTTACATTCATCGGGTTCATCGAAACTAACTTAATTTCACTAAATTCAGCGAGATTAACGAAATTAAGTTACATTCATCGGGTTCATCGAAACTAACTTAATTTCACTAAATTCAGCGAGATTAATGAAATTAAGTTACATTCATCGGGTTCATCGAAACTAACATAATTTCACTAAATTCAGCGAGATTAACGAAATTAAGTTACATTCATCGGGTTCATCGAAACTAACTTAATTTTACTAAATTCAGCGAGATTAATGAAATTAAGTTAAATTCATCGGGTTCATCGAAAGTAACTTAATTTCACTAAATTCAGCGAGATTAACGAAATTAAGTTACATTCATCGGGTTCATCGAAACTAACTTAATTTCCCCAAATTCAGCGAGATTAATGAAATTAAGTTATATTCATCAGGTTCATCGAAACTAACTTAATTTCACTAAATTCAGCGAGATTAATGAAATTAAGTTACATTCATCGGGTTCATCGAAAGTAACTTAATTTCACTAAATTCAGCGAGATTAACGAAATTAAGTTACATTCATCGGGTTCATCGAAAGTAACTTAATTTCACTAAATTCAGCGAGATTAGCGAAATTAAATTACATTCATCGGGTTCATCGAAAGTAACTTAATTTCACCAAATTCAGGGAGATTAATGAAATTAAGTTACATTCATCGGGTTCATCGAAACTAACTTAATTTCACTAAATTCAGCGAGATTAACGAAATTAAGTTACATTCATCGGGTTCATCGAAACTAACTTAATTTCCCCAAATTCAGCGAGATTAATGAAATTAAGTTATATTCATCGGGTTCATCGAAACTAACTTAATTTCACTAAATTCAGCGAGATTAATGAAATTAAGTTACATTCATCGGGTTCATCGAAAGTAACTTAATTTCACTAAATTCAGCGAGATTAACGAAATTAAGTTACATTCATCGGGTTCATCGAAAGTAACTTAATTTCACTAAATTCAGCGAGATTAACGAAATTAAATTACATTCATCGGGTTCATCGAAAGTAACTTAATTTCACCAAATTCAGGGAGATTAATGAAATTAAGTTACATTCATCGGGTTCATCGAAACTAACTTAATTTCACTAAATTCAGCGAGATTAACGAAATTAAGTTACATTCATCGGGTTCATCGAAACTAACTTAATTTCACTAAATTCAGCGAGATTAATGAAATTAAGTTACATTCAACGGGTTCATCGAAACTAACTTAATTTCACTAAATTCAGCGAGATTAATGAAATTAAGTTACATTCATCGGGTTCATCGAAAGTAACTTAATTTCACCAAATTCAGCGAGATTAACGAAATTAAGTTACATTCATCGGGTTCATCGAAACTAACTTAATTTCACTAAATTCAGCGAGATTAATGAAATTAAGTTACATTCATCGGGTTCATCGAAACTAACTTAATTTCACCAAATTCAGCGAGATTAACGAAATTAAGTTACATTCATCGGGTTCATCGAAACTAACTTAATTTCACTAAATTCAGCGAGATTAACGAAATTAAGTTACATTCATCGGGTTCGTCGAAACTAACTTAATTTCACTAAATTCAGCGAGATTAACGAAATTAAGTTACATTCATCGGGTTCATCGAAACTAACTTAATTTCACCAAATTCAGCGAGATTAATGAAATTAAGTTACATTCATCGGGTTCATCGAAACTAACTTAATTTCACTAAATTCAGCGAGATTAACGAAATTAAGTTACATTCATCGGGTTCATCGAAACTAACTTAATTTCACCAAATTCAGCGAGATTAGCGAAATTAAGTTACATTCATCGGGTTCATCGCAAGTAACTTAATTTCACTAAGTTCAGCGAGATTAACGAAATTAAGTTACATTCATCGGGTTCATCGAAACTAACTTAATTTCACTAAATTCAGCGAGATTAATGAAATTAAGTTACATTCATCGGGTTCATCGAAAGTAACTTAATTTCACCAAATTCAGCGAGATTAATGAAATTAAGTTACGTTCATCGGGTTCATCGAAACTAACTTAATTTCACTAAATTCAGCGAGATTAATGAAATTAAGTTACATTCATCGGGTTCATCGAAACTAACTTAATTTCACTAAGTTCAGCGAGATTAACGAAATTAAGTTACATTCATCGGGTTCATCGAAACTAACTTAATTTCACTAAATTCAGCGAGATTAATGAAATTAAGTTACATTCATCGGGTTCATCGAAACTAACATAATTTCACTAAATTCAGCGAGATTAACGAAATTAAGTTACATTCATCGGGTTCATCGAAACTAACTTAATTTTACTAAATTCAGCGAGATTAATGAAATTAAGTTACATTCATCGGGTTCATCGAAAGTAACTTAATTTCACTAAATTCAGCGAGATTAACGAAATTAAGTTACATTCATCGGGTTCATCGAAACTAACTTAATTTCCCCAAATTCAGCGAGATTAACGAAATTAAGTTACATTCATCGGGTTCATCGAAACTAACTTAATTTCACTAAATTCAGCGAGATTAACGAAATTAAGTTACATTCATCGGGTTCATCGAAACTAACTTAATTTCACTAAATTCAGCGAGATTGACGAAATTAAGTTACATTCATCGGGTTCATCGAAACTAACTTAATTTCACTAAATTCAGCGAGATTAACGAAACTAAGTTACATTCATCGGGTTCATCGAAAGTAACTTAATTTCACTAAATTCAGCGAGATTAACGAAATTAAGTTACATTCATCGGGTTCATCGAAACTAACTTAATTTCACTAAATTCAGCGAGATTAATGAAATTAAGTTACATTCATCGGGTTCATCGAAAGTAACTTAATTTCACCAAATTCAGCGAGATTAATGAAATTAAGTTACATTCATCGGGTTCATCGAAACTAACTTAATTTCACTAAATTCAGCGAGATTAATGAAATTAAGTTACATTCATCGGGTTCATCGAAACTAACTTAATTTCACTAAATTCAGCGAGATTAACGAAATTAAGTTACATTCATCGGGTTCATCGAAACTAACTTAATTTCACTAAATTCAGCGAGATTAATGAAATTAAGTTACATTCATCGGGTTCATCGAAAGTAACTTAATTTCACCAAATTCAGCGAGATTAATGAAATTAAGTTAGATTCATCGGGCTCATCGAAAATAACTTAATTTCACTAAATTCAGCGGGATTAACGAAATTAAGTTACATTAATCGGGTTCATCGAAACTAACTTAATTTCACTAAATTCAGCGTGATTAACGAAATTAAGTTACATTCATCGGGTTCATCGAAACCAACTCATTTTCACTAAATTCAGCGCGATTAACGAAATTAAGTTACATTCATCGGGTTCATCGAAAGTAACTTAATTTCACCAAATTCAGCGAGATTAACGAAATTAAGTTACATTCATCGGGTTAATCGAAAGTAACTTAATTTCACCAAATTCAGCGAGATTAATGAAATTAAGTTACATTCATCGGGTTCATCGAAACTAACTTAATTTCACTAAATTCAGCGAGATTAACGAAATTAAGTTACATTCATCGGGTTCATCGAAACTAACTTAATTTTACTAAATTCAGCGAGATTAATGAAATTAAGTTACATTCATCGGGTTCATCGAAAGTAACTTAATTTCACTAAATTCAGCGAGATTAATGAAATTAAGTTACATTCATCGGGTTCATCGAATCTAACTTAATTTCCCCAAATTCAGCGAGATTAATGAAATTAAGTTACATTCATCGGGTTCATCGAAACTAATTTAATTTCCCCAAATTCAGCGAGATTAACGAAATTAAGGTACATTCATCGGGTTCATCGAAACTAACTTAATTTCACCAAATTCAGCGAGATTAATGAAATTAAGTTACATTCATCGGGTTCATTGAAACTAACTTAATTTCACAAAATTCAGCGAGATTAATGAAATTAAGTTACATTCATCGGGTTCATCGAAATTAACTTAATTTCACTAAATTCAGCGGGATTAACGAAACTAAGTTACATTCATCGGGTTCATCGAAACTAACTTAATTTCACTAAATTCAGCGTGATTAACGAAATTAAGTTACATTCATCGGGTTCATCGAAACTAACTCAATTTCACTAAATTCAGCGAGATTAACGAAATTAAGTTACATTCATCGGGTTCATCGAAAGTAACTTAATTTCACCAAATTCAGCGAGATTAACGAAATTAAGTTACATTCATCGGGTTCATCGAAAGTTACTTAATTTCACCAAATTCAGCGAGATTAACGAAATTAATTTACATTCATCGGGTTCATCGAAAGTAACTTAATTTCACCAAATTCAGCGAGATTAATGAAATTAAGTTACATTCATCGGGTTCATCGAAACTAACTTAATTTCACTAAATTCAGCGAGATTAACGAAATTAAGTTACATTCATCGGGTTCATCGAAACTAACTTAATTTCACTAAATTCAGCGAGATTAACGAAATTAAGTTACATTCATCGGGTTCATCGAAACTAACTTAATTTCACTAAATTCAGCCAGATTAACGAAATTAAGTTACATTCATCGGGTTCATCGTAACTAACTTAATTTCACTAAATTCAGCGAGATTAACGAAATTAAGTTACATTCATCGGGTTCATCGAAAGTAACTTAATTTCACCAAATTCAGCGAGATTAACGAAATTAAGTTACATTCATCGGGTTCATCGAAAGTAACTTAATTTCACCAAATTCAGCGAGATTAATGAAATTAAGTTACATTCATCGGGTTCATCGAAACTAACTTAATTTCACTAAATTCAGCGAGATTAACGAAATTAAGTTACATTCACCGGGTTCATCGAAACTAACTTAATTTCACTAAATTCAGCGAGATTAATGAAATTAAGTTACATTCATCGGGTTCATCGAAACTAACATAATTTCACTAAATTCAGCGAGATTAACGAAATTAAGTTACATTCATCGGGTTCATCGAAACTAACTCAATTTTACTAAATTCAGCGAGATTAATGAAATTAAGTTACATTCATCGGGTTCATCGAAAGTAACTTAATTTCACTAAATTCAGCGAGATTAACGAAATTAAGTTACATTCATCGGGTTCATCGAAACTAACTTAATTTCCCCAAATTCAGCGAGATTAACGAAATTAAGTTACATTCATCGGGTTCATCGAAACTAACTTAATTTCACTAAATTCAGCGAGATTAAAGAAATTAAGTTACATTCATCGGGTTCATCGAAACTAACTTAATTTCACTAAATTCAGCGAGATTGACGAAATTAAGTTACATTCATCGGGTTCATCGAAACTAACTTAATTTCACTAAATTCAGCGAGATTAACGAAATTAAGTTACATTCATCGGGTTCATCGAAAGTAACTTAATTTCACTAAATTCAGCGAGATTAACGAAATTAAGTTACATTCATCGGGTTCATCGAAACTAACTTAATTTCACTAAATTCAGCGAGATTAATGAAATTAAGTTACATTCATCGGGTTCATCGAAAGTAACTTAATTTCACCAAATTCAGCGAGATTAATGAAATTAAGTTACATTCATCGTGTTCATCGAAACTAACTTAATTTCACTAAATTCAGCGAGATTAATGAAATTAAGTTACATTCATCGGGTTCATCGAAACTAACTTAATTTCACTAAATTCAGCGAGATTAACGAAATTAAGTTACATTCATCGGGTTCATCGAAACTAACTTAATTTCACTAAATTCAGCGATATTAATGAAATTAAGTTACATTCATCGGGTTCATCGAAAGTAACTTAATTTCACTAAATTCAGCGAGATTAATGAAATTAAGTTAGATTCATCGGGCTCATCGAAACTAACTTAATTTCACTAAATTCAGCGGGATTAACGAAATTAAGTTACATTCATCGGGTTCATCGAAACTAACTTAATTTCACTAAATTCAGCGTGATTAACGAAATTAAGTTACATTCATCGGGTTCATCGAAACTAACTCAATTTTACTAAATTCAGCGAGATTAACGAAATTAAGTTACATTCATCGGGTTCATCGAAAGTAACTTAATTTCACCAAATTCAGCGAGATTAACGAAATTAAGTTACATTCATCGGGTTCATCGAAAGTAACTTAATTTCACCAAATTCAGCGAGATTAATGAAATTAAGTTACATTCATCGGGTTCATCGAACCTAACTTAATTTCACTAAATTCAGCGAGATTAACGAAATTAAGTTACATTCATCGGGTTCATCGAAACTAACTTAATTTCACTAAATTCAGCGAGCTTAATGAAATTAAGTTACATTCATCGGGTTCATCGAAACTAACTTAATTTCACTAAATTCAGCGAGATTAATGAAATTAAGTTACATTCATCGGGTTCATCGAATCTAACTTAATTTCCCCAAATTCAGCGAGATTAATGAAATTAAGTTACATTCATCGGGTTCATCGAAACTAATTTAATTTCCCCAAATTCAGCGAGATTAACGAAATTAAGGTACATTCATCGGGTTCATCGAAACTAACTTAATTTCACCAAATTCAGCGAGATTAATGAAATAAAGTTACATTCATCGGGTTCATCGAAACTAACTTATTTTCACTAAATTCAGCGAGATTAATGAAATTAAGTTACATTCATCGGGTTCATCGAAACTAACTTCATTTCACTAAATTCAGCGTGATTAACGAAATTAAGTTACATTCATCGGGTTCATCGAAACTAACTCAATTTCACTAAATTCAGCGAGATTAACGAAATTAAGTTACATTCATCGGGTTCAGCGAAAGTAACTTAATTTCACCAAATTCAGCGAGATTAACGAAATTAGGTTACATTCATCGGGTTCATCGAAAGTAACTTAATTTCACCAAATTCAGGGAGATTAATGAAATTAAGTTACATTCATCGGGTTCATCGAAACTAACTTAATTTCACTAAATTCAGCGAGATTAACGAAATTAAGTTACATTCATCGGGTTCATCGAAACTAAGTTAATTTCACTAAATTCAGCGAGATTAATGAAATTAAGTTACATTCATCGGGTTCATCGAAACTAACTTAATTTCACTAAATTCAGCGAGATTAATGAAATTAAGTTACATTCATCGGGTTCATCGAAACTAACTTAATTTCCCCAAATTCAGCGAGATTAATGAAATTAAGTTACATTCATCGGGTTCATCGAAACTAACTTAATTTCCCCAAATTCAGCGAGATTAACGAAATTAAGGTACATTCATCGGGTTCATCGAAACTAACTTAATTTCACCAAATTCAGCGAGATTAATGAAATTAAGTTACATTCATCGGGTTCATCGAAACTAACTTAATTTCACTAAATTCAGCGAGATTAATGAAATTAAGTTACATTCATCGGGTTCATCGAAACTAACTTAATTTCACTAAATTCAGCGAGATTAATGAAATTAAGTTACATTCATCGGGTTCATCGAAACTAACTTAATTTCCCCAAATTCAGCGAGATTAACGAAATTAAGTTACATTCATCGGGTTCATCGAAACTAACTTAATTTCACTAAATTCAGCGAGATTTACGAAATTAAGTTACACTCATCGGGTTCATCGAAACTAACTTAATTTCACTAAATTCAGCGAGATTAACGAAATTAAGTTACATTCATCGGGTTCATCGAAACTAACTTAATTTCACTAAATTCAGCGAGATTAACGAAATTAAGTTACATTCATCGGGTTCATCGAAAGTAACTTAATTTCACTAAATTCAGCGAGATTAACGAAATTAAGTTACATTCATCGGATTCATCGAAACTAACTTAATTTCACTAAATTCAGCGAGATTAATGAAATTAAGTTACATTCATCGGGTTCATCGAAAGTAACTTAATTTCACCAAATTCAGCGAGATTAATGAAATTAAGTTACATTCATCGGGTTCATCGAAACTAACTTAATTTCACTAAATTCAGCGAGATTAATGAAATTAAGTTACATTCATCGGGTTCATCGAAACTAACTTAATTTCACTAAATTCAGCGAGATTAACGAAATTAAGTTACATTCATCGGGTTCATCGAAACTAACTTAATTTCACTAAATTCAGCGAGATTAATGAAATTAAGTTACATTCATCGGGTTCATCGAAACTAACTTAATTTCACTAAATTCAGCGAGATTAATGAAATTAAGTTACATTCATCGGGTTCATCGAAACTAACTTAATTTCACTAAATTCAGCGAGATTAATGAAATTAAGTTACATTCATCGGGTTCATCGAAACTAACTTAATTTCCCCAAATTCAGCGAGATTAACGAAATTAAGTTACATTCATCGGGTTCATCGAAAGTAACTTAATTTCACCAAATTCAGCGAGATTAACGAAATTAAGTTACATTCATCGGGTTCATCGAAACTAACTTAATTTCACTAAATTCAGCGAGATTAACGAAATTAAGTTACATTCATCGGGTTCATCGAAACTAACTTAATTTCACTAAATTCAGCGAGATTAACGAAATTAAGTTACATTCATCGGGTTCATCGAAAGTAACTTAATTTCACTAAATTCAGCGAGATTAACGAAATTAAGTTACATTCATCGGTTTCATCGAAACTAACTTAATTTCACTAAATTCAGCGAGATTAATGAAATTAAGTTACATTCATCGGGTTCATCGAAAGTTACTTAATTTCAACAAATTCAGCGAGATTAATGAAATTAAGTTACATTCATCAAGTTCATCGAAACTAACTTAATTTCACTAAATTCAGCGAGATTAATGAAATTAAGTTACATTCATCGGGTTCATCGAAACTAACTTAATTTCACTAAATTCAGCGAGATTAACGAAATTAAGTTACCTTCATCGGGTTCATCGAAACTAACTTAATTTCACTAAATTCAGCGAGATTAATGAAATTAAGTTACATTCATCGGGTTCATCGAAACTAACTTAATTTCCCCAAATTCAGCGAGATTAACGAAATTAAGTTACATTCATCGGGTTCATCGAAAGTAACTCAATTTCACTAAATTCAGCGAGATTAACGAAATTAAGTTACATTCATCGGGTTCATCGAAAGTAACTTAATTTCACTAAATTCAGCGAGATTAACGAAATTAAGTTACATTCATCGGGTTCATCGAAACTAACTTAATTTCACTAGATTCAGCGAGATTAACGAAATTAAGTTACATTCATCGGGTTCATCGAAACTAACTTAATTTCACTAAATTCAGCGAGATTAACGAAATTAAGTTACATTCATCGGGTTCATCGAAACTAACTTAAATTCACTAGATTCAGCGAGATTAATGAAATTAAGTTACATTCATCGGGTTAATCGAAACTAACTTAATTTCACTAAATTCAGCGAGATTAACGAATTTAAGTTGCATTCATCGGGTTCATCGAAACTAACTTAATTTCACTAAATTCAGCGAGATTAATGAAATTAAGTTACATTCATCGGGTTCATCGAAACTAACTTAATTTCACTAGATTCAGCGAGATTAACGAAATTAAGTTACATTCATCGGGTTCATCGAAACTAACTTAATTTCACTAAATTCAGCGAGATTAACGAAATTAAGTTACATTCATCGGGTTCATCGAAACTAACTTAATTTCACTAGATTCAGCGAGATTAATGAAATTAAGTTACATTCATCGGGTTAATCGAAACTAACTTAATTTCACTAAATTCAGCGAGGTTAACGAATTTAAGTTGCATTCATCGGGTTCATCGAAAGTAACTTAATTTCACTAAATTCAGCGAGATTAATGAAATTAAGTTACATTCATCGGGTTCATCGAAACTAACTTAATTTCACTAAATTCAGCGAGATTAATGAAATTAAGTTACATTCATCGGGTTCATCGAAAGTAACTAAATTTCACTAAATTCAGCGAGATTAATGAAATTAAGTTACATTCATCGGGTTCATCGAAACTAACTTAATTTCACTAAATTCAGCGAGATTAATGAAATTAAGTTACATTCATCGGGTTCATCGAAAGTAACTTAATTTCACCAAATTCAGCGAGATTAATGAAATTAAGTTACATTCATCGGGTTCATCGAAACTAACTTAATTTCACTAAATTCAGCGAGATTAATGAAATTAAGTTGCATTCATCGGGTTCATCGAAACTAACTTAATTTCACTAAATTCAGCGAGATTAACGAAATTAAGTTACATTCATCGGGTTCATCGAAACTAACTTAATTTCACTAAATTCAGCGAGATTAATGAAATTAAGTTACATTCATCGGGTTCATCGAAAGTAACTTAATTTCACTAAATTCAGCGAGATTAACGAAATTAAGTTACATTCATCGGGTTCATCGAAAGTAACTTGATTTCACTAAATTCAGCGAGATTAAGGAAATTAAGTTACATTCATCGGGTTCATCGAAACTAACTTAATTTCACTAAATTCAGCGAGATTAATGAAATTAAGTTACATTCATCGGGTTCATCGAAACTAACTTAATTTCCCAAAATTCAGCGAGATTAATGAAATTAAGTTACATTCATCGGGTTCATCGAAACTAACTTAAATTCACTAAATTCAGCGAGATTAACGAAATTACGTTACATTCATCGGGTTCATCGAAACTAACTTAATTTCACTAAATTCAACGAGATTAACGAAATTAGGTTACATTCATCGGGTTCATCGAAACTAACTTAATTTCACTAAATTCAGCGAGATTAACGAAATTAAGTTACATTCATCGGGTTCATCGAAAGTAACTTAATTTCACTAAATTCAGCGAGATTAACGAAATTAAGTTACATTCATCGGGTTCATAGAAACTAACTTAATTTCACTAAATTCAGCGAGATTAATGAAATTAAGTTACATTCATCGGGTTCATCGAAAGTAACTTAATTTCACCAAATTCAGCGAGATTAATGAAATTAAGTTACATTCATCGGGTTCATCGAAACTAACTTAATTTCACTAAATTCAGCGAGATTAACGAAATTAAGTTACATTCATCGAGTTCATCAAAACTAACTTAATTTCACTAAATTCAGCGAGATTAACGAAATTAAGTTACATTCATCGGGTTCATCGAAACTAACTTAATTTCACTAAATTCAGCGAGATTAATGAAATTAAGTTACATTCATCGGGTTCATCGAAACTAACTTAATTTCCCCAAATTCAGCGAGATTAACGAAATTAAGTTACATTCATCGGGTTCATCGAAACTAACTTAATTTCACTAAATTCAGCGAGATTAACGAAATTAAGTTACATTCATCGGGTTCATAGAAACTAACTTAATTTCACTAAATTCAGCGAGATTAATGAAATTAAGTTACATTCATCGGGTTCATCGAAAGTAACTTAATTTCACCAAATTCAGCGAGATTAATGAAATTAAGTTACATTCATCGGGTTCATCGAAACTAACTTAATTTCACTAAATTCAGCGAGATTAACGAAATTAAGTTACATTCATCGGGTTCATCGAAACTAACTTAATTTCACTAAATTCAGCGAGATTAACGAAATTAAGTTACATTCATCGGGTTCATCGAAACTAACTTAATTTCACTAAATTCAGCGAGATTAATGAAATTAAGTTACATTCATCGGGTTCATCGAAACTAACTTAATTTCCCCAAATTCAGCGAGATTAACGAAATTAAGTTACATTCATCGGGTTCATCGAAACTAACTTAATTTCACTAAATTCAGCGAGATTAACGAAATTAAGTTACATTCATCGGGTTCATCGAAACTAACTTAATTTCACTAAATTCAGCGAGATTAACGAAATTAAGTTACATTCATCGGGTTCATCGAAACTAACTTAATTTCACTAGATTCAGCGAGATTAATGAAATTAAGTTACATTCATCGGGTTAATCGAAACTAACTTAATTTCACTAAATTCAGCGAGGTTAACGAATTTAAGTTGCATTCATCGGGTTCATCGAAAGTAACTTAATTTCACTAAATTCAGCGAGATTAATGAAATTAAGTTACATTCATCGGGTTCATCGAAACTAACTTAATTTCACTAAATTCAGCGAGATTAATGAAATTAAGTTACATTCATCGGGTTCATCGAAAGTAACTTAATTTCACTAAATTCAGCGAGATTAGTGAAATTAAGTTACATTCATCGGGTTCATCGAAACTAACTTAATTTCACTAAATTCAGCGAGATTAATGAAATTAAGTTACATTCATCGGGTTCATCGAAAGTAACTTAATTTCACCAAATTCAGCGAGATTAATGAAATTAAGTTACATTCATCGGGTTCATCGAAACTAACTTAATTTCACTAAATTCAGCGAGATTAATGAAATTAAGTTGCATTCATCGGGTTCATCGAAACTAACTTAATTTCACTAAATTCAGCGAGATTAACGAAATTAAGTTACATTCATCGGGTTCATCGAAACTAACTTAATTTCACTAAATTCAGCGAGATTAATGAAATTAAGTTACATTCATCGGGTTCATCGAAAGTAACTTAATTTCACTAAATTCAGCGAGATTAACGAAATTAAGTTACATTCATCGGGTTCATCGAAAGTAACTTGATTTCACTAAATTCAGCGAGATTAACGAAATTAAGTTACATTCATCGGGTTCATCGAAACTAACTTAATTTCACTAAATTCAGCGAGATTAATGAAATTAAGTTACATTCATCGGGTTCATCGAAACTAACTTAATTTCCCCAAATTCAGCGAGATTAATGAAATTAAGTTACATTCATCGGGTTCATCGAAACTAACTTAAATTCACTAAATTCAGCGAGATTAACGAAATTACGTTACATTCATCGGGTTCATCGAAACTAACTTAATTTCACTAATTTCAGCGAGATTAACGAAATTAGGTTACATTCATCGGGTTCATCGAAACTAACTTAATTTCACTAAATTCAGCGAGATTAACGAAATTAAGTTACATTCATCGGGTTCATCGAAAGTAACTTAATTTCACTAAATTCAGCGAGATTAACGAAATTAAGTTACATTCATCGGGTTCATAGAAACTAACTTAATTTAACTAAATTCAGCGAGATTAATGAAATTAAGTTACATTCATCGGGTTCATCGAAAGTAACTTAATTTCACCAAATTCAGCGAGATTAATGAAATTAAGTTACATTCATCGGGTTCATCGAAACTAACTTAATTTCACTAAATTCAGCGAGATTAACGAAATTAAGTTACATTCATCGGGTTCATCGAAACTAACTTAATTTCACTAAATTCAGCGAGATTAACGAAATTAAGTTACATTCATCGGGTTCATCGAAACTAACTTAATTTCACTAAATTCAGCGAGATTAATGAAATTAAGTTACATTCATCGGGTTCATCGAAACTAACTTAATTTCCCCAAATTCAGCGAGATTAACGAAATTAAGTTACATTCATCGGGTTCATCGAAACTAACTTAATTTCACTAAATTCAGCGAGATTAACGAAATTAAGTTACATTCATCGGGTTCATCGAAACTAACTTAATTTCACTAAATTCAGCGAGATTAACGAAATTAAGTTACATTCATCGGGTTAATCGAAACTAACTTAATTTCACTAAATTCAGCGAGATTAACGAAATTAAGTTACACTCATCGGGTTCATCGAAACTAACTTAATTTCACTAAATTCAGCGAGATTAATGAAATTAAGTTTCATTCATCGGGTTCATCGAAAGTAACTTAATTTCACCAAATTCAGCGAGATTAATGAAATTAAGTTAGATTCATCGGGTTCATCTAAACTAACTTAATTTCACTAAATTCAGCGAGATTAACGAAATTAAGTTACATTCATCGGGTTCATCGAAAATAACTTAATTTCACTAAATTCAGCGAGATTAACGAAATTAAGTTACATTCATCGGGTTCATCGAAACTAACTTAATTTCACTAAATTCAGCGAGATTAACGATATTAAGTTACATTCATCGGGTTCATCGAAACTAACTTAATTTCACTAAATTCAGCGAGATTAATGAAATTAAGTTACATTCATCGGGTTCATCGAAAGTAACTTAATTTCCCTAAATTCAGCGAGATTAACGAAATTAAGTTACATTCATCGGGTTCATAGAAACTAACTTAATTTCACTAAATTCAGCGAGATTAATGAAATTAAGTTACATTCATCGGGTTCATCGAAAGTAAATTAATTTCACCAAATTCAGCGAGATTAATGAAATTAAGTTACATTCATCGGGTTCATCGAAACTAACTTAATTTCACTAAATTCAGCGAGATTAACGAAATTAAGTTACATTCATCGGGTTCATCGAAACTAACTTAATTTCACTAAATTCAGCGAGATTAACGAAATTAAGTTACATTCATCGGGTTCATCGAAACTAACTTAATTTCACTAAATTCAGCGAGATTAATGAAATTAAGTTACATTCATCGGGTTCATCGAAACTAACTTAATTTCCCCAAATTCAGCGAGATTAACGAAATTAAGTTACATTCATCGGGTTCATCGAAAGTAACTTGATTTCACTAAATTCAGCGAGATTAACGAAATTAAGTTACATTCATCGGGTTCATCGAAACTAACTTAATTTCACTAAATTCAGCGAGATTAATGAAATTAAGTTACATTCATCGGGTTCATCGAAACTAACTTAATTTCCCCAAATTCAGCGAGATTAATGAAATTAAGTTACATTCATCGGGTTCATCGAAACTAACTTAAATTCACTAAATTCAGCGAGATTAACGAAATTACGTTACATTCATCGGGTTCATCGAAACTAACTTAATTTCACTAAATTCAGCGAGATTAACGAAATTAGGTTACATTCATCGGGTTCATCGAAACTAACTTAATTTCACTAAATTCAGCGAGATTAACGAAATTAAGTTACATTCATCGGGTTCATCGAAAGTAACTTAATTTCACTAAATTCAGCGAGATTAACGAAATTAAGTTACATTCATCGGGTTCATAGAAACTAACTTAATTTCACTAAATTCAGCGAGATTAATGAAATTAAGTTACATTCATCGGGTTCATCGAAAGTAACTTAATTTCACCAAATTCAGCGAGATTAATGAAATTAAGTTACATTCATCGGGTTCATCGAAACTAACTTAATTTCACTAAATTCAGCGAGATTAACGAAATTAAGTTACATTCATCGGGTTCATCGAAACTAACTTAATTTCACTAAATTCAGCGAGATTAACGAAATTAAGTTACATTCATCGGGTTCATCGAAACTAACTTAATTTCACTAAATTCAGCGAGATTAATGAAATTAAGTTACATTCATCGGGTTCATCGAAACTAACTTAATTTCCCCAAATTCAGCGAGATTAACGAAATTAAGTTACATTCATCGGGTTCATCGAAACTAACTTAATTTCACTAAATTCAGCGAGATTAACGAAATTAAGTTACATTCATCGGGTTCATCGAAACTAACTTAATTTCACTAAATTCAGCGAGATTAACGAAATTAAGTTACATTCATCGGGTTAATCGAAACTAACTTAATTTCACTAAATTCAGCGAGATTAACGAAATTAAGTTACACTCATCGGGTTCATCGAAACTAACTTAATTTCACTAAATTCAGCGAGATTAATGAAATTAAGTTTCATTCATCGGCTTCATCGAAAGTAACTTAATTTCACCAAATTCAGCGAGATTAATGAAATTAAGTTAGATTCATCGGGTTCATCGAAAGTAACTTAATTTCACTAAATTCAGCGAGATTAACGAAATTAAGTTACATTCATCGGGTTCATAGAAACTAACTTAATTTCACTAAATTCAGCGAGATTAATGAAATTAAGTTACATTCATCGGGTTCATCGAAAGTAAATTAATTTCACCAAATTCAGCGAGATTAATGAAATTAAGTTACATTCATCGGGTTCATCGAAACTAACTTAATTTCACTAAATTCAGCGAGATTAACGAAATTAAGTTACATTCATCGGGTTCATCGAAACTAACTTAATTTCACTAAATTCAGCGAGATTAACGAAATTAAGTTACATTCATCGGGTTCATCGAAACTAACTTAATTTCACTAAATTCAGCGAGATTAATGAAATTAAGTTACATTCATCGGGTTCATCGAAACTAACTTAATTTCCCCAAATTCAGCGAGATTAACGAAATTAAGTTACATTCATCGGGTTCATCGAAACTAACTTAATTTCACTAAATTCAGCGAGATTAACGAAATTAAGTTACATTCATCGGGTTCATCGAAACTAACTTAATTTCACTAAATTCAGCGAGATTAACGAAATTAAGTTACATTCATCGGGTTAATCGAAACTAACTTAATTTCACTAAATTCAGCGAGATTAACGAAATTAAGTTACATTCATCGGGTTCATCGAAAGTAACTTAATTTCACTAAATTCAGCGAGATTAACGAAATTAAGTTACACTCATCGGGTTCATCGAAACTAACTTAATTTCACTAAATTCAGCGAGATTAATGAAATTAAGTTTCATTCATCGGGTTCATCGAAAGTAACTTAATTTCACCAAATTCAGCGAGATTAATGAAATTAAGTTAGATTCATCGGGTTCATCTAAACTAACTTAATTTCACTAAATTCAGCGAGATTAACGAAATTAAGTTACATTCATCGGGTTCATCGAAAATAACTTAATTTCACTAAATTCAGCGAGATTAACGAAATTAAGTTACATTCATCGGGTTCATCGAAACTAACTTAATTTCACTAAATTCAGCGAGATTAACGAAATTAAGTTACATTCATCGGGTTCATCGAAACTAACTTAATTTCACTAAATTCAGCGAGATTAATGAAATTAAGTTACATTCATCGGGTTCATCGAAACTAACTTAATTTCACTAAATTCAGCGAGATTAATGAAATTAAGTTACATTCATCGGGTTCATCGAAACTAACTTAATTTCCCAAAATTCAACGAGATTAATGAAATTAAGTTACATTCATCGGGTTCATCGAAACTAACTTAATTTCCCCAAATTCAGCGAGATTAACGAAATTAAGGTACATTCATCGGGTTCATCGAAACTAACTTAATTTCACCAAATTCAGCGAGATTAATGAAATTAAGTTACATTCATCGGGTTCATCGAAACTAACTTAATTTCACTAAATTCAGCGAGATTAATGAAATTAAGTTACATTCATCGGGTTCATCGAAACTAACTTAATTTCACTAAATTCAGCGAGATTAATGAAATTAAGTTACATTCATCGGGTTCATCGAAACTAACTTAATTTCCCCAAATTCAGCGAGATTAACGAAATTAAGTTACATTCATCGGGTTCATCGAAACTAACTTAATTTCACTAAATTCAGCGAGATTAACGAAATTAAGTTACACTCATCGGGTTCATCGAAACTAACTTAATTTCACTAAATTCAGCGAGATTAACGAAATTAAGTTACATTCATCGGGTTCATCGAAACTAACTTAATTTCACTAAATTCAGCGAAATTAACGAAATTAAGTTACATTCATCGGGTTCATCGAAAGTAACTTAATTTCACTAAATTCAGCGAGATTAACGAAATTAAGTTACATTCATCGGATTCATCGAAACTAACTTAATTTCACTAAATTCAGCGAGATTAATGAAATTAAGTTACATTCATCGGGTTCATCGAAAGTAACTTAATTTCACCAAATTCAGCGAGATTAATGAAATTAAGTTACATTCATCGGGTTCATCGAAACTAACTTAATTTCACTAAATTCAGCGAGATTAATGAAATTAAGTTACATTCATCGGGTTCATCGAAACTAACTTAATTTCACTAAATTCAGCGAGATTAACGAAATTAAGTTACATTCATCGGGTTCATCGAAACTAACTTAATTTCACTAAATTCAGCGAGATTAATGAAATTAAATTACATTCATCGGGTTCATCGAAACTAACTTAATTTCACTAAATTCAGCGAGATTAATGAAATTAAGTTACATTCATCGGGTTCATCGAAACAAACTTAATTTCACTAAATTCAGCGAGATTAATGAAATTAAGTTACATTCATCGGGTTCATCGAAACTAACTTAATTTCCCCAAATTCAGCGAGATTAACGAAATTAAGTTACATTCATCGGGTTCATCGAAACTAACTTAATTTCACTAAATTCAGCGAGATTAACGAAATTAAGTTACATTCATCGGGTTCATCGAAACTAACTTAATTTCACTAAATTCAGCGAGATTAACGAAATTAAGTTACATTCATCGGGTTCATCGAAACTAACTTAATTTCACTAAATTCAGCGAGATTAACGAAATTAAGTTACATTCATCGGGTTCATCGAAAGTAACTTAATTTCACTAAATTCAGCGAGATTAACGAAATTAAGTTACATTCATCGGTTTCATCGAAACTAACTTAATTTCACTAAATTCAGCGAGATTAATGAAATTAAGTTACATTCATCGGGTTCATCGAAAGTTACTTAATTTCACCAAATTCAGCGAGATTAATGAAATTAAGTTACATTCATCAAGTTCATCGAAACTAACTTAATTTCACTAAATTCAGCGAGATTAATGAAATTAAGTTACATTCATCGGGTTCATCGAAACTAACTTAATTTCACTAAATTCAGCGAGATTAACGAAATTAAGTTACATTCATCGGGTTCATCGAAACTAACTTAATTTCACTAAATTCAGCGAGATTAATGAAATTAAGTTACATTCATCGGGTTCATCGAAACTAACTTAATTTCCCCAAATTCAGCGAGATTAACGAAATTAAGTTACATTCATCGGGTTCATCGAAACTAACTTAATTTCACTAAATTCAGCGAGATTAACGAAATTAAGTTACATTCATCGGGTTCATCGAAAGTAACTTAATTTCACTAAATTCAGCGTGATTAACGAAATTAAGTTACATTCATCGGGTTCATCGAAACTATCTCAATTTCACTAAATTCAGCGAGATTAACGAAATTAAGTTACATTCATCGGGTTCATCGAAAGTAACTTAATTTCACCAAATTCAGCGAGATTAACGAAATTAAGTTACATTCATCGGGTTCATCGAAAGTAACTCAATTTCACTAAATTCAGCGAGATTAACGAAATTAAGTTACATTCATCGGGTTCATCGAAAGTAACTTAATTTCACCAAATTCAGCGAGATTAACGAAATTAAGTTACATTCATCGGGTTCATCGAAAGTAACTTAATTTCACTAAATTCAGCGAGATTAACGAAATTAAGTTACATTCATCGGGTTCATCGAAACTAACTTAATTTCACTAGATTCAGCGAGATTAACGAAATTAAGTTACATTCATCGGGTTCATCGAAACTAACTTAATTTCACTAAATTCAGCGAGATTAACGAAATTAAGTTACATTCATCGGGTTCATCGAAACTAACTTAAATTCACTAGATTCAGCGAGATTAATGAAATTAAGTTACATTCATCGGGTTAATCGAAACTAACTTAATTTCACTAAATTCAGCGAGATTAACGAATTTAAGTTGCATTCATCGGGTTCATCGAAACTAACTTAATTTCACTAAATTCAGCGAGATTAATGAAATTAAGTTACATTCATCGGGTTCATCGAAACTAACTTAATTTCACTAGATTCAGCGAAATTAACGAAATTAAGTTACATTCATCGGGTTCATCGAAACTAACTTAATTTCACTAAATTCAGCGAGATTAACGAAATTAAGTTACATTCATCGGGTTCATCGAAACTAACTTAATTTCACTAGATTCAGCGAGATTAATGAAATTAAGTTACATTCATCGGGTTAATCGAAACTAACTTAATTTCACTAAATTCAGCGAGGTTAACGAATTTAAGTTGCATTCACGGGTTCATCGAAACTAACTTAATTTCACTAAATTCAGCGAGATTAATGAAATTAAGTTACATTCATCGGGTTCATCGAAACTAACTTAATTTCACTAGATTCAGCGAAATTAACGAAATTAAGTTACATTCATCGGGTTCATCGAAACTAACTTAATTTCACTAAATTCAGCGAGATTAACGAATTTAAGTTGCATTCATCGGGTTCATCGAAACTAACTTAATTTCACTAAATTCAGCGAGATTAATGAAATTAAGTTACATTCATCGGGTTCATCGAAACTAACTTAATTTCACTAGATTCAGCGAAATTAACGAAATTAAGTTACATTCATCGGGTTCATCGAAACTAACTTAATTTCACTAAATTCAGCGAGATTAACGAAATTAAGTTACATTCATCGGGTTCATCGAAACTAACTTAATTTCACTAGATTCAGCGAGATTAATGAAATTAAGTTACATTCATCGGGTTAATCGAAACTAACTTAATTTCACTAAATTCAGCGAGGTTAACGAATTTAAGTTGCATTCATCGGGTTCATCGAAACTAACTTAATTTCACTAAATTCAGCGAGATTAACGAAATTAAGTTACATTCATCGGGTTCATCGAAACTAACTTAATTTCACTAAATTCAGCGAGATTAATGAAATTAAGTTACATTCATCGGGTTCATCGAAAGTAACTTAATTTCACTAAATTCAGCGAGATTAACGAAATTAAGTTACATTCATCGGGTTCATCGAAAGTAACTTGATTTCACTAAATTCAGCGAGATTAACGAAATTAAGTTACATTCATCGGGTTCATCGAAACTAACTTAATTTCACTAGATTCAGCGAGATTAACGAAATTAAGTTACATTCATCGGGTTCATCGAAACTAACTTAATTTCACTAAATTCAGCGAGATTAACGAAATTAAGTTACATTCATCGGGTTCATCGAAACTAACTTAAATTCACTAGATTCAGCGAGATTAATGAAATTAAGTTACATTCATCGGGTTAATCGAAACTAACTTAATTTCACTAAATTCAGCGAGATTAACGAATTTAAGTTGCATTCATCGGGTTCATCGAAACTAACTTAATTTCACTAAATTCAGCGAGATTAATGAAATTAAGTTACATTCATCGGGTTCATCGAAACTAACTTAATTTCACTAGATTCAGCGAAATTAACGAAATTAAGTTACATTCATCGGGTTCATCGAAACTAACTTAATTTCACTAAATTCAGCGAGATTAACGAAATTAAGTTACATTCATCGGGTTCATCGAAACTAACTTAAATTCACTAGATTCAGCGAGATTAATGAAATTAAGTTACATTCATCGGGTTAATCGAAACTAACTTAATTTCACTAAATTCAGCGAGATTAACGAATTTAAGTTGCATTCATCGGGTTCATCGAAACTAACTTAATTTCACTAAATTCAGCGAGATTAATGAAATTAAGTTACATTCATCGGGTTCATCGAAACTAACTTAATTTCACTAGATTCAGCGAAATTAACGAAATTAAGTTACATTCATCGGGTTCATCGAAACTAACTTAATTTCACTAAATTCAGCGAGATTAACGAAATTAAGTTACATTCATCGGGTTCATCGAAACTAACTTAATTTCACTAGATTCAGCGAGATTAATGAAATTAAGTTACATTCATCGGGTTAATCGAAACTAACTTAATTTCACTAAATTCAGCGAGGTTAACGAATTTAAGTTGCATTCATCGGGTTCATCGAAACTAACTTAAATTCACTAAATTCAGCGAGATTAATGAAATTAAGTTACATTCATCGGGTTCATCGAAACTAACTTAATTTCACTAGATTCAGCGAAATTAACGAAATTAAGTTACATTCATCGGGTTCATCGAAACTAACTTAATTTCACTAAATTCAGCGAGATTAACGAATTTAAGTTGCATTCATCGGGTTCATCGAAACTAACTTAATTTCACTAAATTCAGCGAGATTAATGAAATTAAGTTACATTCATCGGGTTCATCGAAACTAACTTAATTTCACTAGATTCAGCGAAATTAACGAAATTAAGTTACATTCATCGGGTTCATCGAAACTAACTTAATTTCACTAAATTCAGCGAGATTAACGAAATTAAGTTACATTCATCGGGTTCATCGAAACTAACTTAATTTCACTAGATTCAGCGAGATTAATGAAATTAAGTTACATTCATCGGGTTAATCGAAACTAACTTAATTTCACTAAATTCAGCGAGGTTAACGAATTTAAGTTGCATTCATCGGGTTCATCGAAACTAACTTAATTTCACTAAATTCAGCGAGATTAACGAAATTAAGTTACATTCATCGGGTTCATCGAAACTAACTTAATTTCACTAAATTCAGCGAGATTAATGAAATTAAGTTACATTCATCGGGTTCATCGAAAGTAACTTAATTTCACTAAATTCAGCGAGATTAACGAAATTAAGTTACATTCATCGGGTTCATCGAAAGTAACTTGATTTCACTAAATTCAGCGAGATTAACGAAATTAAGTTACATTCATCGGGTTCATCGAAACTAACTTAATTTCACTAAATTCAGCGAGATTAATGAAATTAAGTTACATTCATCGGGTTCATCGAAAGTAACTTAATTTCACCAAATTCAGCGAGATTAATGAAATTAAGTTACATTCATCGGGTTCATCGAAACTAACTTAAATTCACTAAATTCAGCGAGATTAACGAAATTACGTTACATTCATCGGGTTCATCGAAACTAACTTAATTTCACTAAATTCAGCGAGATTAACGAAATTAGGTTACATTCATCGGGTTCATCGAAACTAACATAATTTCACTAAATTCAGCGAGATTAATGAAATTAAGTTACATTCATCGGGTTCATCGAAACTAACTTAATTTCACTAAATTCAGCGAGATTAACGAAATTAAGTTACATTCATCGGGTTCATCGAAAGTAACTTAATTTCACTAAATTCAGCGAGATTAACGAAATTAAGTTACATTCATCGGGTTCATAGAAACTAACTTAATTTCACTAAATTCAGCGAGATTAATGAAATTAAGTTACATTCATCGGGTTCATCGAAAGTAACTTAATTTCACCAAATTCAGCGAGATTAATGAAATTAAGTTACATTCATCGGGTTCATCGAAACTAACTTAATTTCACTAAATTCAGCGAGATTAACGAAATTAAGTTACATTCATCGGGTTCATCGAAACTAACTTAATTTCACTAAATTCAGCGAGATTAATGAAATTAAGTTACATTCATCGGGTTCATCGAAACTAACTTAATTTCCCCAAATTCAGCGAGATTAACGAAATTAAGTTACATTCATCGGGTTCATCGAAACTAACTTAATTTCACTAAATTCAGCGAGATTAACGAAATTAAGTTACATTCATCGGGTTAATCGAAACTAACTTAATTTCACTAAATTCAGCGAGATTAACGAAATTAAGTTACATTCATCGGGTTCATCGAAAGTAACTTAATTTCACTAAATTCAGCGAGATTAACGAAATTAAGTTACACTCATCGGGTTCATCGAAACTAACTTAATTTCACTAAATTCAGCGAGATTAATGAAATTAAGTTTCATTCATCGGGTTCATCGAAAGTAACTTAATTTCACCAAATTCAGCGAGATTAATGAAATTAAGTTAGATTCATCGGGTTCATCTAAACTAACTTAATTTCACTAAATTCAGCGAGATTAACGAAATTAAGTTACATTCATCGGGTTCATCGAAAATAACTTAATTTCACTAAATTCAGCGAGATTAACGAAATTAAGTTACATTCATCGGGTTCATCGAAACTAACTTAATTTCACTAAATTCAGCGAGATTAACGAAATTAAGTTACATTCATCGGGTTCATCGAAACTAACTTAATTTCACTAAATTCAGCGAGATTAATGAAATTAAGTTACATTCATTGGGTTCATCGAAACTAACTTAATTTCACTAAATTCAGCGAGATTAATGAAATTAAGTTACATTCATCGGGTTCATCGAAACTAACTTAATTTCCCCAAATTCAGCGAGATTAATGAAATTAAGTTACATTCATCGGGTTCATCGAAACTAACTTAATTTCCCCAAATTCAGCGAGATTAACGAAATTAAGGTACATTCATCGGGTTCATCGAAACTAACTTAATTTCACTAAATTCAGCGAGATTAATGAAATTAAGTTACATTCATCGGGTTCATCGAAACTAACTTAATTTCCCCAAATTCAGCGAGATTAACGAAATTAAGTTACATTCATCGGGTTCATCGAAACTAACTTAATTTCACTAAATTCAGCGAGATTAACGAAATTAAGTTACATTCATCGGGTTAATCGAAACTAACTTAATTTCACTAAATTCAGCGAGATTAACGAAATTAAGTTACATTCATCGGGTTCATCGAAAGTAACTTAATTTCACTAAATTCAGCGAGATTAACGAAATTAAGTTACACTCATCGGGTTCATCGAAACTAACTTAATTTCACTAAATTCAGCGAGATTAATGAAATTAAGTTTCATTCATCGGGTTCATCGAAAGTAACTTAATTTCACCAAATTCAGCGAGATTAATGAAATTAAGTTAGATTCATCGGGTTCATCTAAACTAACTTAATTTCACTAAATTCAGCGAGATTAACGAAATTAAGTTACATTCATCGGGTTCATCGAAAATAACTTAATTTCACTAAATTCAGCGAGATTAACGAAATTAAGTTACATTCATCGGGTTCATCGAAACTAACTTAATTTCACTAAATTCAGCGAGATTAACGAAATTAAGTTACATTCATCGGGTTCATCGAAACTAACTTAATTTCACTAAATTCAGCGAGATTAATGAAATTAAGTTACATTCATTGGGTTCATCGAAACTAACTTAATTTCACTAAATTCAGCGAGATTAATGAAATTAAGTTACATTCATCGGGTTCATCGAAACTAACTTAATTTCCCCAAATTCAGCGAGATTAATGAAATTAAGTTACATTCATCGGGTTCATCGAAACTAACTTAATTTCCCCAAATTCAGCGAGATTAACGAAATTAAGGTACATTCATCGGGTTCATCGAAACTAACTTAATTTCACTAAATTCAGCGAGATTAACGAAATTAAGTTACACTCATCGGGTTCATCGAAACTAACTTAATTTAACCAAAATCAGCGAGATTAACGAAATTAAGTTACATTCATCGGGTTCATCGAAACTAACTTAATTTCACTAGATTCAGCGAGATTAACGAAATTAAGTTACATTCATCGGGTTCATCGAAAGTAACTTAATTTCACTAAATTCAGCGAGATTAACGAAATTAAGTTACATTCATCGGGTTCATCGAAACTAACTTAATTTCACTAGATTCAGCGAGATTAATGAAATTAAGTTACATTCATCGGGTTAATCGAAACTAACTTAATTTCACTAAATTCAGCGAGGTTAACGAATTTAAGTTGCATTCATCGGGTTCATCGAAACTAACTTAATTTCACTAAATTCAGCGAGATTAATGAAATTAAGTTGCATTCATCGGGTTCATCGAAACTAACTTAATTTCACTAAATTCAGCGAGATTAACGAAATTAAGTTACATTCATCGGGTTCATCGAAACTAACTTAATTTCACTAAATTCAGCGAGATTAATGAAATTAAGTTACATTCATCGGGTTCATCGAAAGTAACTTAATTTCACTAAATTCAGCGAGATTAACGAAATTAAGTTACATTCATCGGGTTCATCGAAAGTAACTTGATTTCACTAAATTCAGCGAGATTAACGAAATTAAGTTACATTCATCGGGTTCATCGAAACTAACTTAATTTCACTAAATTCAGCGAGATTAATGAAATTAAGTTACATTCATCGGGTTCATCGAAAGTAACTTAATTTCACCAAATTCAGCGAGATTAATGAAATTAAGTTACATTCATCGGGTTCATCGAAACTAACTTAAATTCACTAAATTCAGCGAGATTAACGAAATTACGTTACATTCATCGGGTTCATCGAAACTAACTTAATTTCACTAAATTCAGCGAGATTAACGAAATTAGGTTACATTCATCGGGTTCATCGAAACTAACTTAATTTCACTAAATTCAGCGAGATTAATGAAATTAAGTTACATTCATCGGGTTCATCGAAACTAACTTAATTTCACTAAATTCAGCGAGATTAACGAAATTAAGTTACATTCATCGGGTTCATCGAAAGTAACTTAATTTCACTAAATTCAGCGAGATTAACGAAATTAAGTTACATTCATCGGGTTCATAGAAACTAACTTAATTTCACTAAATTCAGCGAGATTAATGAAATTAAGTTACATTCATCGGGTTCATCGAAAGTAACTTAATTTCACCAAATTCAGCGAGATTAATGAAATTAAGTTACATTCATCGGGTTCATCGAAACTAACTTAATTTCACTAAATTCAGCGAGATTAACGAAATTAAGTTACATTCATCGGGTTCATCGAAACTAACTTAATTTCACTAAATTCAGCGAGATTAATGAAATTAAGTTACATTCATCGGGTTCATCGAAACTAACTTAATTTCCCCAAATTCAGCGAGATTAACGAAATTAAGTTACATTCATCGGGTTCATCGAAACTAACTTAATTTCACTAAATTCAGCGAGATTAACGAAATTAAGTTACATTCATCGGGTTAATCGAAACTAACTTAATTTCACTAAATTCAGCGAGATTAACGAAATTAAGTTACATTCATCGGGTTCATCGAAAGTAACTTAATTTCACTAAATTCAGCGAGATTAACGAAATTAAGTTACACTCATCGGGTTCATCGAAACTAACTTAATTTCACTAAATTCAGCGAGATTAATGAAATTAAGTTTCATTCATCGGGTTCATCGAAAGTAACTTAATTTCACCAAATTCAGCCAGATTAATGAAATTAAGTTAGATTCATCGGGTTCATCTAAACTAACTTAATTTCACTAAATTCAGCGAGATTAACGAAATTAAGTTACATTCATCGGGTTCATCGAAAATAACTTAATTTCACTAAATTCAGCGAGATTAACGAAATTAAGTTACATTCATCGGGTTCATCGAAACTAACTTAATTTCACTAAATTCAGCGAGATTAACGAAATTAAGTTACATTCATCGGGTTCATCGAAACTAACTTAATTTCACTAAATTCAGCGAGATTAATGAAATTAAGTTACATTCATTGGGTTCATCGAAACTAACTTAATTTCACTAAATTCAGCGAGATTAATGAAATTAAGTTACATTCATCGGGTTCATCGAAACTAACTTAATTTCCCCAAATTCAGCGAGATTAATGAAATTAAGTTACATTCATCGGGTTCATCGAAACTAACTTAATTTCCCCAAATTCAGCGAGATTAACGAAATTATGGTACATTCATCGGGTTCATCGAAACTAACTTAATTTCACTAAATTCAGCGAGATTAACGAAATTAAGTTACACTCATCGGGTTCATCGAAACTAACTTAATTTCACTAAAATCAGCGAGATTAACGAAATTAAGTTACATTCATCGGGTTCATCGAAACTAACTTAATTTCACTAAATTCAGCGAGATTAACGAAATTAAGTTACATTCATCGGGTTCATCGAAAGTAACTTAATTTCACTAAATTCAGCGAGATTAACGAAATTAAGTTACATTCATCGGATTCATCGAAACTAATTAATTTCACTAAATTCAGCGAGATTAATGAAATTAAGTTACATTCATCGGGTTCATCGAAAGTAACTTAATTTCACCAAATTCAGCGAGATTAATGAAATTAAGTTACATTCATCGGGTTCATCGAAACTAACTTAATTTCACTAAATTCAGCGAGATTAATGAAATTAAGTTACATTCATCGGGTTCATCGAAACTAACTTAATTTCACTAAATTCAGCGAGATTAACGAAATTAAGTTACATTCATCGGGTTCATCGAAACTAACTTAATTTCACTAAATTCAGCGAGATTAATGAAATTAAGTTACATTCATCGGGTTCATCGAAACTAACTTAATTTCACTAAATTCAGCGAGATTAATGAAATTAAGTTACATTCATCGGGTTCATCGAAAGTAACTTAATTTCACTAAATTCAGCGAGATTAATGAAATTAAGTTACATTCATCGGGTTCATCGAAACTAACTTAATTTCCCCAAATTCAGCAAGATTAACGAAATTAAGTTACATTCATCGGGTTCATCGAAACTAACTTAATTTCACTAAATTCAGCGAGATTAACGAAATTAAGTTACATTCATCGGGTTCATCGAAACTAACTTAATTTCACTAAATTCAGCGAGATTAATGAAATTAAGTTACATTCATCGGGTTCATCGAAACTAACTTAATTTCCCCAAATTCAGCGAGATTAACGAAATTAAGTTACATTCATCGGGTTCATCGAAACTAACTTAATTTCACTAAATTCAGCGAGATTAACGAAATTAAGTTACATTCATCGGGTTCATCGAAAGTAACTTAATTTCACCAAATTCAGCGAGATTAACGAAATTAAGTTACATTCATCGGGTTCATCGAAAGTAACTTAATTTCACTAAATTCAGCGTGATTAACGAAATTAAGTTACATTCATCGGGTTCATCGAAACTAACTCAATTTCACTAAATTCAGCGAGATTAACGAAATTAAGTTACATTCATCGGGTTCATCGAAAGTAACTTAATTTCACCAAATTCAGCGAGATTAACGAAATTAAGTTACATTCATCGGGTTCATCGAAAGTAACTCAATTTCACTAAATTCAGCGAGATTAACGAAATTAAGTTACATTCATCGGGTTCATCGAAAGTAACTTAATTTCACCAAATTCAGCGAGATTAACGAAATTAAGTTACATTCATCGGGTTCATCGAAAGTAACTTAATTTCACTAAATTCAGCGAGATTAACGAAATTAAGTTACATTCATCGGGTTCATCGAAACTAACTTAATTTCACTAGATTCAGCGAGATTAACGAAATTAAGTTACATTCATCGGGTTCATCGAAACTAACTTAATTTCACTAAATTCAGCGAGATTAACGAAATTAAGTTACATTCATCGGGTTCATCGAAACTAACTTAAATTCACTAGATTCAGCGAGATTAATGAAATTAAGTTACATTCATCGGGTTAATCGAAACTAACTTAATTTCACTAAATTCAGCGAGATTAACGAATTTAAGTTGCATTCATCGGGTTCATCGAAACTAACTTAATTTCACTAAATTCAGCGAGATTAATGAAATTAAGTTACATTCATCGGGTTCATCGAAACTAACTTAATTTCACTAGATTCAGCGAGATTAACGAAATTAAGTTACATTCATCGGGTTCATCGAAACTAACTTAATTTCACTAAATTCAGCGAGATTAACGAAATTAAGTTACATTCATCGGGTTCATCGAAACTAACTTAATTTCACTAGATTCAGCGAGATTAATGAAATTAAGTTACATTCATCGGGTTAATCGAAACTAACTTAATTTCACTAAATTCAGCGAGGTTAACGAATTTAAATTGCATTCATCGGGTTCATCGAAACTAACTTAATTTCACTAAATTCAGCGAGATTAATGAAATTAAGTTGCATTCATCGGGTTCATCGAAACTAACTTAATTTCACTAAATTCAGCGAGATTAACGAAATTAAGTTACATTCATCGGGTTCATCGAAACTAACTTAATTTCACTAAATTCAGCGAGATTAATGAAATTAAGTTACATTCATCGGGTTCATCGAAAGTAACTTAATTTCACTAAATTCAGCGAGATTAACGAAATTAAGTTACATTCATCCGGTTCATCGAAAGTAACTTGATTTCACTAAATTCAGCGAGATTAACGAAATTAAGTTACATTCATCGGGTTCATCGAAACTAACTTAATTTCACTAAATTCAGCGAGATTAATGAAATTAAGTTACATTCATCGGGTTCATCGAAAGTAACTTAATTTCACCAAATTCAGCGAGATTAATGAAATTAAGTTACATTCATCGGGTTCATCGAAACTAACTTAAATTCACTAAATTCAGCGAGATTAACGAAATTACGTTACATTCATCGGGTTCATCGAAACTAACTTAATTTCACTAAATTCAGCGAGATTAACGAAATTAGGTTACATTCATCGGGTTCATCGAAACTAACTTAATTTCACTAAATTCAGCGAGATTAATGAAATTAAGTTACATTCATCGGGTTCATCGAAACTAACTTAATTTCACTAAATTCAGCGAGATTAACGAAATTAAGTTACATTCATCGGGTTCATCGAAAGTAACTTAATTTCACTAAATTCAGCGAGATTAACGAAATTAAGTTACATTCATCGGGTTCATAGAAACTAACTTAATTTCACTAAATTCAGCGAGATTAATGAAATTAAGTTACATTCATCGGGTTCATCGAAAGTAACTTAATTTCACTAAATTCAGCGTGATTAACGAAATTAAGTTACATTCATCGGGTTCATCGAAACTAACTCAATTTCACTAAATTCAGCGAGATTAACGAAATTAAGTTACATTCATCGGGTTCATCGAAAGTAACTTTATTTCACCAAATTCAGCGAGATTAACGAAATTAAGTTACATTCATCGGGTTCATCGAAAGTAACTCAATTTCACTAAATTCAGCGAGATTAACGAAATTAAGTTACATTCATCGGGTTCATCGAAAGTAACTTAATTTCACCAAATTCAGCGAGATTAACGAAATTAAGTTACATTCATCGGGTTCATCGAAAGTAACTTAATTTCACTAAATTCAGCGAGATTAACGAAATTAAGTTACATTCATCGGGTTCATCGAAACTAACTTAATTTCACTAGATTCAGCGAGATTAACGAAATTAAGTTACATTCATCGGGTTCATCGAAACTAACTTAATTTCACTAAATTCAGCGAGATTAACGAAATTAAGTTACATTCATCGGGTTCATCGAAACTAACTTAAATTCACTAGATTCAGCGAGATTAATGAAATTAAGTTACATTCATCGGGTTAATCGAAACTAACTTAATTTCACTAAATTCAGCGAGATTAACGAATTTAAGTTGCATTCATCGGGTTCATCGAAACTAACTTAATTTCACTAAATTCAGCGAGATTAATGAAATTAAGTTACATTCATCGGGTTCATCGAAACAAACTTAATTTCACTAGATTCAGCGAGATTAACGAAATTAAGCTACATTCATCGGGTTCATCGAAACTAACTTAATTTCACTAAATTCAGCGAGATTAATGAAATTAAGTTACATTCATCGGGTTCATCGAAACTAACTTAATTTCCCCAAATTCAGCGAGATTAACGAAATTAAGTTACATTCATCGGGTTCATCGAAACTAACTTAATTTCACTAAATTAAGCGAGATTAACGAAATTAAGTTGCATTCATCGGGTTCATCGAAACTAACTTAATTTCACTAAATTCAGCGAGATTAACGAAATTAAGTTACATTCATCGGGTTAATCGAAACTAACTTAATTTCACTAAATTCAGCGAGATTAACGAAATTAAGTTACATTCATCGGGTTCATCGAAAGTAACTTAATTTCACCAAATTCAGCGAGATTAATGAAATTAAGTTACATTCATCGGGTTCATCGAAACTAACTTAGTTTCACTAAATTCAGCGAGATTAATGAAATTAAGTTACATTCATCGGGTTCATCTCAACTAACTTAATTTCACTAAATTCAGCGAGATTAACGAAATTAAGTTACATTCATCGGGTTCATCGAAACTAACTTAATTTCACTAAATTCAGCGAGATTAATGAAATTAAGTTACATTCATCGGGTTCATCGAAACTAACTTAATTTCACTAAATTCAGCGAGATTAATGAAATTAAGTTACATTCATCGGGTTCATCGAAACAAACTTAATTTCACTAAATTCAGCGAGATTAATGAAATTAAGTTACATTCATCGGGTTCATCGAAACTAACTTAATTTCCCCAAATTCAGCGAGATTAACGAAATTAAGTTACATTCATCGGGTTCATCGAAACTAACTTAATTTCACTAAATTCAGCGAGATTAACGAAATTAAGTTACATTCATCGGGTTCATCGAAAATAACTTAATTTCACTAAATTCAGCGAGATTAACGAAATTAAGTTACATTCATCGGGTTCATCGAAACTAACTTAATTTCACTAAATTCAGCGAGATTAACGAAATTAAGTTACATTCATCGGGTTCATCGAAAGTAACTTAATTTCACTAAATTCAGCGAGATTAACGAAATTAACTTACATTCATCGGTTTCATCGAAACTAACTTAATTTCACTAAATTCAGCGAGATTAATGAAATTAAGTTACATTCATCGGGTTCATCGAAAGTTACTTAATTTCACCAAATTCAGCGAGATTAATGAAATTAAGTTACATTCATCAAGTTCATCGAAACTAACTTAATTTCACTAAATTCAGCGAGATTAATGAAATTAAGTTACATTCATCGGGTTCATCGAAACTAACTTAATTTCACTAAATTCAGCGAGATTAACGAAATTAAGTTACATTCATCGGGTTCATCGAAACTAACTTAATTTCACTAAATTCAGCGAGATTAATGAAATTAAGTTACATTCATCGGGTTCATCGAAACTAACTTAATTTCCCCAAATTCAGCGAGATTAACGAAATTATGTTACATTCATCGGGTTCATCGAAACTAACTTAATTTCACTAAATTCAGCGAGATTAACGAAATTAAGTTACATTCATCGGGTTCATCGAAAGTAACTTAATTTCACCAAATTCAGCGAGATTAACGAAATTAAGTTACATTCATCGGGTTCATCGAAAGTAACTTAATTTCACTAAATTCAGCGTGATTAACGAAATTAAGTTACATTCATCGGGTTCATCGAAACTAACTCAATTTCACTAAATTCAGCGAGATTAACGAAATTAAGTTACATTCATCGGGTTCATCGAAAGTAACTTAATTTCACCAAATTCAGCGAGATTAACGAAATTAAGTTACATTCATCGGGTTCATCGAAAGTAACTCAATTTCACTAAATTCAGCGAGATTAACGAAATTAAGTTACATTCATCGGGTTCATCGAAAGTAACTTAATTTCACCAAATTCAGCGAGATTAACGAAATTAAGTTACATTCATCGGGTTCATCGAAAGTAACTTAATTTCACTAAATTCAGCGAGATTAACGAAATTAAGTTACATTCATCGGGTTCATCGAAACTAACTTAATTTCACTAGATTCAGCGAGATTAACGAATTTAAGTTACATTCATCGGGTTCATCGAAACTAACTTAATTTCACTAAATTCAGCGAGATTAACGAAATTAAGTTACATTCATCGGGTTCATCGAAACTAACTTAAATTCACTAGATTCAGCGAGATTAATGAAATTAAGTTACATTCATCGGGTTAATCGAAACTAACTTAATTTCACTAAATTCAGCGAGATTAACGAATTTAAATTGCATTCATCGGGTTCATCGAAACTAACTTAATTTCACTAAATTCAGCGAGATTAATGAAATTAAGTTACATTCATCGGGTTCATCGAAACTAACTTAATTTCACTAGATTCAGCGAGATTAATGAAATTAAGTTACATTCATCGGGTTCATCGAAACTAACTTAATTTCCCCAAATTCAGCGAGATTAACGAAATTAAGTTACATTCATCGGGTTCATCGAAACTAACTTAATTTCACTAAATTCAGCGAGATTAACGAAATTAAGTTACATTCATCGGGTTCATCGAAACTAACTTAATTTCACTAAATTCAGCGAGATTAACGAAATTAAGTTACATTCATCGGGTTCATCGAAACTAACTTAATTTCACTAAATTCAGCGAGATTAACGAAATTAAGTTACATTCATCGGGTTCATCGAAAGTAACTTAATTTCACTAAATTCAGCGAGATTAACGAAATTAAGTTACATTCATCGGTTTCATCGAAACTAACTTAATTTCACTAAATTCAGCGAGATTAATGAAATTAAGTTACATTCATCGGGTTCATCAAGAGTTACTTAATTTCACCAAATTCAGCGAGATTAATGAAATTAAGTTACATTCATCAAGTTCATCGAAACTAACTTAATTTCACTAAATTCAGCGAGATTAATGAAATTAAGTTACATTCATCGGGTTCATCGAAACTAACTTAATTTCACTAAATTCAGCGAGATTAACGAAATTAAGTTACATTCATCGGGTTCATCGAAACTAACTTAATTTCACTAAATTCAGCGAGATTAATGAAATTAAGTTACATTCATCGGGTTCATCGAAACTAACTTAATTTCCCCAAATTCAGCGAGATTAACGAAATTAAGTTACATTCATCGGGTTCATCGAAACTAACTTAATTTCACTAAATTCAGCGAGATTAACGAAATTAAGTTACATTCATCGGGTTCATCGAAAGTAACTTAATTTCACCAAATTCAGCGAGATTAACGAAATTAAGTTACATTCATCGGGTTCATCGAAAGTAACTTAATTTCACTAAATTCAGCGTGATTAACGAAATAAAGTTACATTCATCGGGTTCATCGAAACTAACTCAATTTCACTAAATTCAGCGAGATTAATGAAATTAAGTTACATTCATCGGGTTCATCGAAACTAACTTAATTTCACTAGATTCAGCGAGATTAACGAAATTAAGTTACATTCATCGGGTTCATCGAAACTAACTTAATTTCACTAAATTCAGCGAGATTAACGAAATTAAGTTACATTCATCGGGTTCATCGAAACTAACTTAATTTCACTAGATTCAGCGAGATTAATGAAATTAAGTTACATTCATCGGGTTAATCGAAACTAACTTAATTTCACTAAATTCAGCGAGGTTAACGAATTTAAGTTGCATTCATCGGGTTCATCGAAACTAACTTAATTTCACTAAATTCAGCGAGATTAATGAAATTAAGTTGCATTCATCGGGTTCATCGAAACTAACTTAATTTCACTAAATTCAGCGAGATTAACGAAATTAAGTTACATTCATCGGGTTCATCGAAACTAACTTAATTTCACTAAATTCAGCGAGATTAATGAAATTAAGTTACATTCATCGGGTTCATCGAAAGTAACTTAATTTCACTAAATTCAGCGAGATTAACGAAATTAAGTTACATTCATCCGGTTCATCGAAAGTAACTTGATTTCACTAAATTCAGCGAGATTAACGAAATTAAGTTACATTCATCGGGTTCATCGAAACTAACTTAATTTCACTAAATTCAGCGAGATTAATGAAATTAAGTTACATTCATCGGGTTCATCGAAAGTAACTTAATTTCACCAAATTCAGCGAGATTAATGAAATTAAGTTACATTCATCGGGTTCATCGAAACTAACTTAAATTCACTAAATTCAGCGAGATTAACGAAATTACGTTACATTCATCGGGTTCATCGAAACTAACTTAATTTCACTAAATTCAGCGAGATTAACGAAATTAGGTTACATTCATCGGGTTCATCGAAACTAACTTAATTTCACTAAATTCAGCGAGATTAATGAAATTAAGTTACATTCATCGGGTTCATCGAAACTAACTTAATTTCACTAAATTCAGCGAGATTAACGAAATTAAGTTACATTCATCGGGTTCATCGAAAGTAACTTAATTTCACTAAATTCAGCGAGATTAACGAAATTAAGTTACATTCATCGGGTTCATAGAAACTAACTTAATTTCACTAAATTCAGCGAGATTAATGAAATTAAGTTACATTCATCGGGTTCATCGAAAGTAACTTAATTTCACTAAATTCAGCGTGATTAACGAAATTAAGTTACATTCATCGGGTTCATCGAAACTAACTCAATTTCACTAAATTCAGCGAGATTAACGAAATTAAGTTACATTCATCGGGTTCATCGAAAGTAACTTAATTTCACCAAATTCAGCGAGATTAACGAAATTAAGTTACATTCATCGGGTTCATCGAAAGTAACTCAATTTCACTAAATTCAGCGAGATTAACGAAATTAAGTTACATTCATCGGGTTCATCGAAAGTAACTTAATTTCACCAAATTCAGCGAGATTAACGAAATTAAGTTACATTCATCGGGTTCATCGAAAGTAACTTAATTTCACTAAATTCAGCGAGATTAACGAAATTAAGTTACATTCATCGGGTTCATCGAAACTAACTTAATTTCACTAGATTCAGCGAGATTAACGAAATTAAGTTACATTCATCGGGTTCATCGAAACTAACTTAATTTCACTAAATTCAGCGAGATTAACGAAATTAAGTTACATTCATCGGGTTCATCGAAACTAACTTAAATTCACTAGATTCAGCGAGATTAATGAAATTAAGTTACATTCATCGGGTTAATCGAAACTAACTTAATTTCACTAAATTCAGCGAGATTAACGAATTTAAGTTGCATTCATCGGGTTCATCGAAACTAACTTAATTTCACTAAATTCAGCGAGATTAATGAAATTAAGTTACATTCATCGGGTTCATCGAAACTAACTTAATTTTACTAGATTCAGCGAGATTAACGAAATTAAGCTACATTCATCGGGTTCATCGAAACTAACTTAATTTCACTAAATTCAGCGAGATTAATGAAATTAAGTTACATTCATCGGGTTCATCGAAACTAACTTAATTTCCCCAAATTCAGCGAGATTAACGAAATTAAGTTACATTCATCGGGTTCATCGAAACTAACTTAATTTCACTAAATTAAGCGAGATTAACGAAATTAAGTTGCATTCATCGGGTTCATCGAAACTAACTTAATTTCACTAAATTCAGCGAGATTAACGAAATTAAGTTACATTCATCGGGTTAATCGAAACTAACTTAATTTCACTAAATTCAGCGAGATTAACGAAATTAAGTTACATTCATCGGGTTCATCGAAAGTAACTTAATTTCACCAAATTCAGCGAGATTAATGAAATTAAGTTACATTCATCGGGTTCATCGAAACTAACTTAATTTCACTAAATTCAGCGAGATTAATGAAATTAAGTTACATTCATCGGGTTAATCTCAACTAACTTAATTTCACTAAATTCAGCGAGATTAACGAAATTAAGTTACATTCATCGGGTTCATCGAAACTAACTTAATTTCACTAAATTCAGCGAGATTAATGAAATTAAGTTACATTCATCGGGTTCATCGAAACTAACTTAATTTCACTAAATTCAGCGAGATTAATGAAATTAAGTTACATTCATCGGGTTCATCGAAACAAACTTAATTTCACTAAATTCAGCGAGATTAATGAAATTAAGTTACATTCATCGGGTTCATCGAAACTAACTTAATTTCCCCAAATTCAGCGAGATTAACGAAATTAAGTTACATTCATCGGGTTCATCGAAACTAACTTAATTTCACTAAATTCAGCGAGATTAACGAAATTAAGTTACATTCATCGGGTTCATCGAAAATAACTTAATTTCACTAAATTCAGCGAGATTAACGAAATTAAGTTACATTCATCGGGTTCATCGAAACTAACTTAATTTCACTAAATTCAGCGAGATTAACGAAATTAAGTTACATTCATCGGGTTCATCGAAAGTAACTTAATTTCACTAAATTCAGCGAGATTAACGAAATTAACTTACATTCATCGGTTTCATCGAAACTAACTTAATTTCACTAAATTCAGCGAGATTAATGAAATTAAGTTACATTCATCGGGTTCATCGAAAGTTACTTAATTTCACCAAATTCAGCGAGATTAATGAAATTAAGTTACATTCATCAAGTTCATCGAAACTAACTTAATTTCACTAAATTCAGCGAGATTAATGAAATTAAGTTACATTCATCGGGTTCATCGAAACTAACTTAATTTCACTAAATTCAGCGAGATTAACGAAATTAAGTTACATTCATCGGGTTCATCGAAACTAACTTAATTTCACTAAATTCAGCGAGATTAATGAAATTAAGTTACATTCATCGGGTTCATCGAAACTAACTTAATTTCCCCAAATTCAGCGAGATTAACGAAATTATGTTACATTCATCGGGTTCATCGAAACTAACTTAATTTCACTAAATTCAGCGAGATTAACGAAATTAAGTTACATTCATCGGGTTCATCGAAAGTAACTTAATTTCACCAAATTCAGCGAGATTAACGAAATTAAGTTACATTCATCGGGTTCATCGAAAGTAACTTAATTTCACTAAATTCAGCGTGATTAACGAAATTAAGTTACATTCATCGGGTTCATCGAAACTAACTCAATTTCACTAAATTCAGCGAGATTAACGAAATTAAGTTACATTCATCGGGTTCATCGAAAGTAACTTAATTTCACCAAATTCAGCGAGATTAACGAAATTAAGTTACATTCATCGGGTTCATCGAAAGTAACTCAATTTCACTAAATTCAGCGAGATTAACGAAATTAAGTTACATTCATCGGGTTCATCGAAAGTAACTTAATTTCACCAAATTCAGCGAGATTAACGAAATTAAGTTACATTCATCGGGTTCATCGAAAGTAACTTAATTTCACTAAATTCAGCGAGATTAACGAAATTAAGTTACATTCATCGGGTTCATCGAAACTAACTTAATTTCACTAGATTCAGCGAGATTAACGAATTTAAGTTACATTCATCGGGTTCATCGAAACTAACTTAATTTCACTAAATTCAGCGAGATTAACGAAATTAAGTTACATTCATCGGGTTCATCGAAACTAACTTAAATTCACTAGATTCAGCGAGATTAATGAAATTAAGTTACATTCATCGGGTTAATCGAAACTAACTTAATTTCACTAAATTCAGCGAGATTAACGAATTTAAGTTGCATTCATCGGGTTCATCGAAACTAACTTAATTTCACTAAATTCAGCGAGATTAATGAAATTAAGTTACATTCATCGGGTTCATCGAAACTAACTTAATTTCACTAGATTCAGCGAGATTAATGAAATTAAGTTACATTCATCGGGTTCATCGAAACTAACTTAATTTCCCCAAATTCAGCGAGATTAACGAAATTAAGTTACATTCATCGGGTTCATCGAAACTAACTTAATTTCACTAAATTCAGCGAGATTAACGAAATTAAGTTACATTCATCGGGTTCATCGAAACTAACTTAATTTCACTAAATTCAGCGAGATTAACGAAATTAAGTTACATTCATCGGGTTCATCGAAACTAACTTAATTTCACTAAATTCAGCGAGATTAACGAAATTAAGTTACATTCATCGGGTTCATCGAAAGTAACTTAATTTCACTAAATTCAGCGAGATTAACGAAATTAAGTTACATTCATCGGTTTCATCGAAACTATCTTAATTTCACTAAATTCAGCGAGATTAATGAAATTAAGTTACATTCATCGGGTTCATCAAGAGTTACTTAATTTCACCAAATTCAGCGAGATTAATGAAATTAAGTTACATTCATCAAGTTCATCGAAACTAACTTAATTTCACTAAATTCAGCGAGATTAATGAAATTAAGTTACATTCATCGGGTTCATCGAAACTAACTTAATTTCACTAAATTCAGCGAGATTAACGAAATTAAGTTACATTCATCGGGTTCATCGAAACTAACTTAATTTCACTAAATTCAGCGAGATTAATGAAATTAAGTTACATTCATCGGGTTCATCGAAACTAACTTAATTTCCCCAAATTCAGCGAGATTAACGAAATTAAGTTACATTCATCGGGTTCATCGAAACTAACTTAATTTCACTAAATTCAGCGAGATTAACGAAATTAAGTTACATTCATCGGGTTCATCGAAAGTAACTTAATTTCACCAAATTCAGCGAGATTAACGAAATTAAGTTACATTCATCGGGTTCATCGAAAGTAACTTAATTTCACTAAATTCAGCGTGATTAACGAAATAAAGTTACATTCATCGGGTTCATCGAAACTAACTCAATTTCACCAAATTCAGCGAGATTAACGAAATTAAGTTACATTCATCGGGTTCATCGAAAGTAACTTAATTTCACCAAATTCAGCGAGATTAACGAAATTAAGATACATTCATCGGGTTCATCGAAAGTAACTCAATTTCACTAAATTCAGCGAGATTAACGAAATTAAGTTACATTCATCGGGTTCATCGAAAGTAACTTAATTTCACCAAATTCAGCGAGATTAACGAAATTAAGTTACATTCATCGGGTTCATCGAAAGTAACTTAATTTCACTAAATTCAGCGAGATTAACGAAATTAAGTTACATTCATCGGGTTCATCGAAACTAAATTAATTTCACTAGATTCAGCGAGATTAACGAAATTAAGTTACATTCATCGGGTTCATCGAAACTAACTTAATTTCACTAAATTCAGCGAGATTAACGAAATTAAGTTACATTCATCGGGTTCATCGAAACTAACTTAAATTCACTAGATTCAGCGAGATTAATGAAATTAAGTTACATTCATCGGGTTAATCGAAACTAACTTAATTTCACTAAATTCAACGAGATTAACGAATTTAAGTTGCATTCATCGGGTTCATCGAAACTAACTTAATTTCACTAAATTCAGCGAGATTAATGAAATTAAGTTACATTCATCGGGTTCATCGAAACTAACTTAATTTCACTAGATTCAGCGAGATTAACGAAATTAAGTTACATTCATCGGGTTCATCGAAACTAACTTAATTTCACTAAATTCAGCGAGATTAATGAAATTAAGTTACATTCATCGGGTTCATCGAAATTAACTTAATTTCCCCAAATTCAGCGAGATTAACGAAATTAAGTTACATTCATCGGGTTCATCGAAACTAACTTAATTTCACTAAATTAAGCGAGATTAACGAAATTAAGTTGCATTCATCGGGTTCATCGAAACTAACTTAATTTCACTAAATTCAGCGAGATTAACGAAATTAAGTTACATTCATCGGGTTAATCGAAACTAACTTAATTTCACTAAATTCAGCGAGATTAACGAAATTAAGTTACATTCATCGGGTTCATCGAAAGTAACTTAATTTCACCAAATTCAGCGAGATTAATGAAATTAAGTTACATTCATCGGGTTCATCGAAACTAACTTAATTTCACTAAATTCAGCGAGATTAATGAAATTAAGTTACATTCATCGGGTTCATCGAAACTAACTTAATTTCACTAAATTCAGCGAGATTAACGAAATTAAGTTACATTCATCGGGTTCATCGAAACTAACTTAATTTCACTAAATTCAGCGAGATTAATGAAATTAAGTTACATTCATCGGGTTCATCGAAACTAACTTAATTTCACTAAATTCAGCGAGATTAATGAAATTAAGTTACATTCATCGGGTTCATCGAAACAAACTTAATTTCACTAAATTCAGCGAGATTAATGAAATTAAGTTACATTCATCGGGTTCATCGAAACTAACTTAATTTTCCCAAATTCAGCGAGATTAACGAAATTAAGTTACATTCATCGGGTTCATCGAAACTAACTTAATTTCACTAAATTCAGCGAGATTAACGAAATTAAGTTACATTCATCGGGTTCATCGAAACTAACTTAATTTCACTAAATTCAGCGAGATTAACGAAATTAAGTTACATTCATCGGGTTCATCGAAACTAACTTAATTTCACTAAATTCAGCGAGATTAACGAAATTAAGTTACATTCATCGGGTTCATCGAAAGTAACTTAATTTCACTAAATTCAGCGAGATTAACGAAATTAAGTTACATTCATCGGTTTCATCGAAACTAACTTAATTTCACTAAATTCAGCGAGATTAATGAAATTAAGTTACATTCATCGGGTTCATCGAAAGTTACTTAATTTCACCAAATTCAGCGAGATTAATGAAATTAAGTTACATTCATCAAGTTCATCGAAACTAACTTAATTTCACTAAATTCAGCGAGATTAATGAAATTAAGTTACATTCATCGGGTTCATCGAAACTAACTTAATTTCACTAAATTCAGCGAGATTAACGAAATTAAGTTACATTCATCGGGTTCATCGAAACTAACTTAATTTCCCCAAATTCAGCGAGATTAACGAAATTAAGTTACATTCATCGGGTTCATCGAAACTAACTTAATTTCACTAAATTCAGCGAGATTAACGAAATTAAGTTACATTCATCGGGTTCATCGAAAGTAACTTAATTTCACCAAATTCAGCGAGATTAACGAAATTAAGTTACATTCATCGGGTTCATCGAAAGTAACTTAATTTCACTAAATTCAGCGTGATTAACGAAATTAAGTTACATTCATCGGGTTCATCGAAACTAACTCAATTTCACTAAATTCAGCGAGATTAACGAAATTAAGTTACATTCATCGGGTTCATCGAAAGTAACTTAATTTCACCAAATTCAGCGAGATTAACGAAATTAAGTTACATTCATCGGGTTCATCGAAAGTAACTCAATTTCACTAAATTCAGCGAGATTAACGAAATTAAGTTACATTCATCGGGTTCATCGAAACTAACTTAATTTCACCAAATTCAGCGAGATTAACGAAATTAAGTTACATTCATCGGGTTCATCGAAAGTAACTTAATTTCACTAAATTCAGCGAGATTAACGAAATTAAGTTACATTCATCGGGTTCATCGAAACTAACTTAATTTCACTAGATTCAGCGAGATTAACGAAATTAAGTTACATTCATCGGGTTCATCGAAACTAACTTAATTTCACTAAATTCAGCGAGATTAACGAAATTAAGTTACATTCATCGGGTTCATCGAAACTAACTTAAATTCACTAGATTCAGCGAGATTAATGAAATTAAGTTACATTCATCGGGTTAATCGAAACTAACTTAATTTCACTAAATTCAGCGAGATTAACGAATTTAAGTTGCATTCATCGGGTTCATCGAAACTAACTTAATTTCACTAAATTCAGCGAGATTAATGAAATTAAGTTACATTCATCGGGTTCATCGAAACTAACTTAATTTCACTAGATTCAGCGAGATTAACGAAATTAAGTTACATTCATCGGGTTCATCGAAACTAACTTAATTTCACTAAATTCAGCGAGATTAACGAAATTAAGTTACATTCATCGGGTTCATCGAAACTAACTTAATTTCACTAGATTCAGCGAGATTAATGAAATTAAGTTACATTCATCGGGTTAATCGAAACTAACTTAATTTCACTAAATTCAGCGAGGTTAACGAATTTAAGTTGCATTCATCGGGTTCATGGAAACTAACTTAATTTCACTAAATTCAGCGAGATTAATGAAATTAAGTTGCATTCATCGGGTTCATCGAAACTAACTTAATTTCACTAAATTCAGCGAGATTAACGAAATTAAGTTACATTCATCGGGTTCATCGAAACTAACTTAATTTCACTAAATTCAGCGAGATTAATGAAATTAAGTTACATTCATCGGGTTCATCGAAAGTAACTTAATTTCACTAAATTCAGCGAGATTAACGAAATTAAGTTACATTCATCGGGTTCATCGAAAGTAACTTGATTTCACTAAATTCAGCGAGATTAACGAAATTAAGTTACATTCATCGGGTTCATCGAAACTAACTTAATTTCACTAAATTCAGCGAGATTAATGAAATTAAGTTACATTCATCGGGTTCATCGAAAGTAACTTAATTTCACCAAATTCAGCGAGATTAATGAAATTAAGTTACATTCATCGGGTTCATCGAAACTAACTTAAATTCACTAAATTCAGCGAGATTAACGAAATTACGTTACATTCATCGGGTTCATCGAAACTAACTTAATTTCACTAAATTCAGCGAGATTAACGAAATTAGGTTACATTCATCGGGTTCATCGAAACTAACTTAATTTCACTAAATTCAGCGAGATTAATGAAATTAAGTTACATTCATCGGGTTCATCGAAACTAACTTAATTTCACTAAATTCAGCGAGATTAACGAAATTAAGTTACATTCATCGGGTTCATCGAAAGTAACTTAATTTCACTAAATTCAGCGAGATTAACGAAATTAAGTTACATTCATCGGGTTCATAGAAACTAACTTAATTTCACTAAATTCAGCGAGATTAATGAAATTAAGTTACATTCATCGGGTTCATCGAAAGTAACTTAATTTCACCAAATTCAGCGAGATTAATGAAATTAAGTTACATTCATCGGGTTCATCGAAACTAACTTAATTTCACTAAATTCAGCGAGATTAACAAAATTAAGTTACATTCATCGGGTTCATCGAAACTAACTTAATTTCACTAAATTCAGCGAGATTAACGAAATTAAGTTACATTCATCGGGTTCATCGAAACTAACTTAATTTCACTAAATTCAGCGAGATTAATGAAATTAAGTTACATTCATCGGGTTCATCGAAACTAACTTAATTTCCCCAAATTCAGCGAGATTAACGAAATTAAGTTACATTCATCGGGTTCATCGAAACTAACTTAATTTCACTAAATTAAGCGAGATTAACGAAATTAAGTTGCATTCATCGGGTTCATCGAAACTAACTTAATTTCACTAAATTCAGCGAGATTAACGAAATTAAGTTACATTCATCGGGTTAATCGAAACTAACTTAATTTCACTAAATTCAGCGAGATTAACGAAATTAAGTTACATTCATCGGGTTCATCGAAAGTAACTTAATTTCACTAAATTCAGCGAGATTAACGAAATTAAGTTACACTCATCGGGTTCATCGAAACTAACTTAATTTCACTAAATTCAGCGAGATTAATGAAATTAAGTTTCATTCATCGGGTTCATCGAAAGTAACTTAATTTCACCAAATTCAGCGAGATTAATGAAATTAAGTTAGATTCATCGGGTTCATCTAAACTAACTTAATTTCACTAAATTCAGCGAGATTAACGAAATTAAGTTACATTCATCGGGTTCATCGAAAATAACTTAATTTCACTAAATTCAGCGAGATTAACGAAATTAAGTTACATTCATCGGGTTCATCGAAACTAACTTTATTTCACTAAATTCAGCGAGATTAACGAAATTAAGTTACATTCATCGGGTTCATCGAAACTAACTTAATTTCACTAAATTCAGCGAGATTAATGAAATTAAGTTACATTCATCGGGTTCATCGAAACTAACTTAATTTCACTAAATTCAGCGAGATTAACGAAATTAAGTTACATTCATCGGGTTCATCGAAACTAACTTAATTTCACTAAATTCAGCGAGATTAATGAAATTAAGTTGCATTCATCGGGTTCATCGAAACTAACTTAATTTCACCAAATTCAGCGAGATTAATGAAATTAAGTTACATTCATCGGGTTCATCGAAACTAACTTAATTTCACTAAATTCAGCGAGATTAATGAAATTAAGTTACATTCATCGGGTTCATCGAAACTAACTTAATTTCACTAAATTCAGCGAGATTAACGAAATTAAGTTACATTCATCGGGTTCATCGAAACTAACTTAATTTCACTAAATTCAGCGAGATTAATGAAATTAAGTTACATTCATCGGGTTCATCGAAACTAACTTAATTTCCCCAAATTCAGCGAGATTAACGAAATTAAGTTACATTCATCGGGTTCATCGAAACTAACTTAATTTCACCAAATTCAGCGAGAATAATGAAATTATGTTACATTCATCGGGTTCATCGAAACTAACTTAATTTCACTAAATTCAGCGAGATTAATGAAATTAAGTTACATTCATCGGGTTCATCGAAACTAACTTAATTTCACTAAATTCAGCGAGATTAATGAAATTAAGTTACATTCATCGGGTTCATCGAAACTAACTTAATTTCACTTAATTCAGCGAGATTAATGAAATTAAGTTACATTCATCGGGTTCATCGAAAGTAACTTAATTCCACCAAATTCAGCGAGATTAACGAAATTAAGTTACATTCATCGGGTTCATCGAAACTAACCTAATTTCACTAAATTCAGCGAGATTAATGAAATTAAGTTACATTCATCGGGTTCATCGAAAGTAACTTAATTTCACCAAATTCAGCGAGATTAATGAAATTAAGTTACATTCATCGGGTTCATCGAAACTAACTTAATTTCACAAAATTCAGCGAGATTAATGAAATTAAGTTACATTCATCGGGTTCATCGAAACTAACTTAATTTCACTAAATTCAGCGAGATTAATGAAATTAAGTTACATTCATCGGGTTCATCGAAACTAACTTAATTTCCCCAAATTCAGCGAGATTAATGAAATTAAGTTACATTCATCGGGTTCATCTAAACTAACTTAATTTCCCCAAATTCAGCGAGATTAACGAAATTAAGTTACATTCATCGGGTTCATCGAAACTAACTTAATTTCACCAAATTCAGCGAGATTAATGAAATTAACTTACATTCATCGGGTTCATCGAAACTAACTTAATTTCACTAAATTCAGCGAGATTAATGAAATTAAGTTACATTAATCTGGTTCATCGAAACTAACTTAATTTCACTAAATTCAGCGAGATTAACGAAATTAAGTTACATTCATCGGGTTCATCGAAACTAACTTAATTTCACTAAATTTAGCGAGATTAACGAAATTAAGTTACATTCATCGGGTTCATCGAAAGTAACTTAATTTCACTAAATTCAGCGAGATTAACGAAATTAAGTTACATTCATCGGGTTCATCGAAACTAACTTAATTTCACTAAATTCAGCGAGATTAATGAAATTAAGTTACATTCATCGGGTTCATCGAAAGTAACTTGATTTCACCAAATTCAGCGAGATTAATGAAATTAAGTTACATTCATCGGCTTCATCGAAACTAACTTAATTTCACTAAATTCAGCGAGATTAATGAAATTAAGTTACATTCATCGGGTTCATCGAAACTAACTTAATTTCACTAAATTCAGCGAGATTAACGAAATTAAGTTACATTCATCGGGTTCATCGAAACTAACTTAATTTCACTAAATTCAGCGAGATTAATGAAGTTAAGTTACATTCATCGGGTTCATCGAAACTAACTTAATTTCCCCAAATTCAGCGAGATTAACGAAATTAAGTTACATTCATCGGGTTCATCGAAACTAACTTAATTTCACTAAATTCAGCGAGATTAACGAAATTAAGTTACATTCATCGGGTTCATCGAAACTAACTTAATTTCACTAAATTCAGCGAGATTAACGAAATTAAGTTACATTCATCGGGTTCATCGAAACTAACTTAATTTCACTAAATTCAGCGAGATTAACGAAATTAAGTTACATTCATCGGGTTCATCGAAAGTAACTTAATTTCACTAAATTCAGCGAGATTAACGAAATTAAGTTACACTCATCGGGTTCATCGAAACTAACTTAATTTCACTAAATTCAGCGAGATTAACGAAATTAAGTTACATTCATCGGGTTCATCGAAAGTAACTTAATTTCACCAAATTCAGCGAGATTAATGAAATTAAGTTAGATTCATCGGGTTCATCGAAAGTAACTTAATTTCACCAAATTCAGCGAGATTAACGAAATTAAGTTACATTCATCGGGTTCATCGAAACTAACTTAATTTCACTAAATTCAGCGAGATTAACGAAATTAAGTTACATTCACCGGGTTCATCGAAAGTAACTTAATTTCACCAAATTCAGCGAGATTAATGAAATTAAGTTACATTCATCGGGTTCATCGAAACTAACTTAATTTCACTAAATTCTGCGAGATTAACGAAATTAAGTTACATTCGTCGGGTTCATCGAAACTAACTTAATTTCACTAAATTCAGCGAGATTAACGAAATTAAGTTACATTCATCGGGTTCATCGAAACTAACTTAATTTCACCAAATTCAGCGAGATTAATGAAATTAAGTTACATTCATCGGGTTCATCGAAACTAACTTAATTTCACTAAATTCAGCGAGATTAATGAAATTAAGTTACATTCATCGGGTTCATCGAAACTAACTTAATTTCACTAAATTCAGCGAGATTAACGAAATTAAGTTACATTCATCGGGTTCATCGAAACTAACTTAATTTCACTAAATTCAGCGAGATTAATGAAATTAAGTTACATTCATCGGGTTCATCGGAACTAACTTAATTTCCCCAAATTCAGCGAGATTAACGAAATTAAGTTACATTCATCGGGTTCATCGAAACTAACTTAATTTCACCAAATTCAGCGAGAATAATGAAATTATGTTACATTCATCGGGTTCATCGAAACTAACTTAATTTCACTAAATTCAGCGAGATTAACGAAATTAAGTTACATTCATCGGGTTCATCGAAACTAACTTAATTTCACTAAATTCAGCGAGATTAACGAAATTAAGTTACATTCATCGGGTTCATCGAAAGTAACTTAATTTCACTAAATTCAGCGAGATTAACGAAATTAAGTTACACTCATCGGGTTCATCGAAACTAACTTAATTTCACTAAATTCAGCGAGATTAACGAAATTAAGTTACATTCATCGGGTTCATCGAAAGTAACTTAATTTCACCAAATTCAGCGAGATTAATGAAATTAAGTTAGATTCATCGGGTTCATCGAAAGTAACTTAATTTCACCAAATTCAGCGAGATTAACGAAATTAAGTTACATTCATCGGGTTCATCGAAACTAACTTAATTTCACTAAATTCAGCGAGATTAACGAAATTAAGTTACATTCACCGGGTTCATCGAAAGTAACTTAATTTCACCAAATTCAGCGAGATTAATGAAATTAAGTTACATTCATCGGGTTCATCGAAACTAACTTAATTTCACTAAATTCTGCGAGATTAACGAAATTAAGTTACATTCGTCGGGTTCATCGAAACTAACTTAATTTCACTAAATTCAGCGAGATTAACGAAATTAAGTTACATTCATCGGGTTCATCGAAACTAACTTAATTTCACCAAATTCAGCGAGATTAATGAAATTAAGTTACATTCATCGGGTTCATCGAAACTAACTTAATTTCACTAAATTCAGCGAGATTAATGAAATTAAGTTACATTCATCGGGTTCATCGAAACTAACTTAATTTCACTAAATTCAGCGAGATTAACGAAATTAAGTTACATTCATCGGGTTCATCGAAACTAACTTAATTTCACTAAATTCAGCGAGATTAATGAAATTAAGTTACATTCATCGGGTTCGTCGGAACTAACTTAATTTCCCCAAATTCAGCGAGATTAACGAAATTAAGTTACATTCATCGGGTTCATCGAAACTAACTTAATTTCACCAAATTCAGCGAGAATAATGAAATTATGTTACATTCATCGGGTTCATCGAAACTAACTTAAATTCACTAAATTCAGCGAGATTAATGAAATTAAGTTACATTCATCGGGTTCATCGAAACTAACTTAATTTCACTTAATTCAGCGAGATTAATGAAATTAAGTTACATTCATCGGGTTCATCGAAAGTAACTTAATTTCACCAAATTCAGCGAGATTAACGAAATTAAGTTACATTCATCGGGTTCATCGAAACTAACTTAATTTCACAAAATTCAGCGAGATTAATGAAATTAAGTTACATTCATCGGGTTCATCGAAAGTAACTTAATTTCACCAAATTCAGCGAGGTTAATGAAATTAAGTTACATTCATCGGGTTCATCGAAACTAACTTAATTTCCCCAAATTCAGCGAGATTAATGAAATTAAGTTACATTCATCGGGTTCATCTAAACTAACTTAATTTCCCCAAATTCAGCGAGATTAACGAAATTAAGTTACATTCATCGGGTTCATCGAAACTAACTTAATTTCACCAAATTCAGCGAGATTAATGAAATTAACTTACATTCATCGGGTTCATCGAAACTAACTTAATTTCACTAAATTCAGCGAGATTAATGAAATTAAGTTACATTAATCTGGTTCATCGAAACTAACTTAATTTCACTAAATTCAGCGAGATTAACGAAATTAAGTTACATTCATCGGTTTCATCGAAACTAACTTAATTTCACTAAATTTAGCGAGATTAACGAAATTAAGTTACATTCATCGGGTTCATCGAAAGTAACTTAATTTCACTAAATTCAGCGAGATTAACGAAATTAAGTTACATTCATCGGGTTCACCGAAACTAACTTAATTTCACTAAATTCAGCGAGATTAATGAAATTAAGTTACATTCATCGGGTTCATCGAAAGTAACTTAATTTCACCAAATTCAGCGAGATTAATGAAATTAAGTTACATTCATCGGCTTCATCGAAACTAACTTAATTTCACTAAATTCAGCGAGATTAATGAAATTAAGTTACATTCATCGGGTTCATCGAAACTAACTTAATTTCACTAAATTCAGCGAGATTAACGAAATTAAGTTACATTCATCGGGTTCATCGAAACTAACTTAATTTCACTAAATTCAGCGAGATTAATGAAATTAAGTTACATTCATCGGGTTCATCGAAACTAACTTAATTTCCCCAAATTCAGCGAGATTAACGAAATTAAGTTACATTCATCGGGTTCATCGAAACTAACTTAATTTCACTAAATTCAGCGAGATCAACGAAATTAAGTTACATTCATCGGGTTCATCGAAACTAACTTAATTTCACTAAATTCAGCGAGATTAACGAAATTAAGTTACATTCATCGGGTTCATCGAAAGTAACTTAATTTCACTAAATTTAGCGAGATTAACGAAATTAAGTTACACTCATCGGGTTCATCGAAACTAACTTAATTTCACTAAATTCAGCGAGATTAACGAAATTAAGTTACATTCATCGGGTTCATCGAAAGTAACTTAATTTCACCAAATTCAGCGAGATTAATGAAATTAAGTTAGATTCATCGGGTTCATCGAAAGTAACTTAATTTCACCAAATTCAGCGAGATTAATGAAATTAAGTTACATTCATCGGGTTCATCGAAACTAACTTAATTTCACTAAATTCAGCGAGATTAATGAAATTAAGTTACATTCATCGGGTTCATCGAAAGTAACTTAATTTCACCAAATTCAGCGAGATTAACGAAATTAAGTTACATTCATCGGGTTCATCGAAAGTAACTTAATATCACTAAATTCAGCGAGATTAACGAAATTAAGTTACATTCATCGGGTTCATCGAAACTAACTTAATTTCACTAAATTCAGCGAGATTAATGAAATTAAGTTACATTCATCGGGTTCATCGAAACTAACTTAATTTCACTAAATTCAGCGAGATTAATAAAATTAAGTTACATTCATCGGGTTCATCGAAAGTAACTTAATTTCACTAAATTCAGCGAGGTTAATGAAATTAAGTTACATTCATCGGGTTCATCGAAACTAACTTAATTTCACTAAATTCACCGATATTAACGAAATTAAGTTACATTCATCGGGTTCATCGAAACTAACTTAATTTCACTAAATTCAGCGAGATTAATGAAATTAAGTTACATTCATCGGGTTCATCGAAAGTAACTTAATTTCACCAAATTCAGCGAGATTAATGAAATTAAGTTACACTCATCGGGTTCATCGAAACTAACTTAATTTCACTAAATTCAGCGAGATTAATGAAATTAAGTTACATTCATCGGGTTCATCGTAACTAACTTAATTTCACTAAATTCAGCGAGATTAACGAAATTAAGTTACATTCATTGGGTTCATCGAAACTAACTAAATTTCACTAAATTCAGCGAGATTAATGAAATTAAGTTACATTCATCGGGTTCATCGAAACTAACTTAATTTCCCCAAATTCAGCGAGATTAACGAAATTAAGTTACATTCATCGGGTTCATCGAAACTAACTTAATTTCACCAAATTCAGCGAGATTAATGAAATTAAGTTACATTCATCGGGTTCATCGAAAGTAACTTAATTTCACTAAATTCAGCGAGATTAATGAAATTAAGTTACATTCATCGGGTTCATCGAAAGTAATTTAATTTCACCAAATTCAGCGAGATTAACGAAATTAAGTTACATTCATCGGGTTCATCGAAACTAACTTAATCTCACTAAATTCAGCGAGATTAATGAAATTAAGTTACATTCATCGGGTTCATCGAAAGTAACTTAATTTCACCAAATTCAGCGAGATTAATGAAATTAAGTTACATTCATCGGGTTCATCGAAACTAACTTAATTTCACCAAATTCAGCGAGATTAATGAAATTAAGTTACATTCATCGGGTTCATCGAAAGTAACTTAATTTCCCTAAATCCAGCGAGATTAACGAAATTAAGTTACATTCATCGGGTTCATCGTAACTAACTTAATTTCACTAAATTCAGCGAGATTAATGAAATTAAGTTACATTCATCGGGTTCATCGAAAGTAACTTAATTTCACCAAATTCAGCGAGATTAATGAAATTAAGTTACATTCATCGGGTTCATCGAAACTAACTTAATTTCACTAAATTCAGCGAGATTAACGAAATTAAGTTACATTCATCGGGTTCATCGAAACTAACTTAATTTCACTAAATTCAGCGAGATTAACGAAATTAAGTTACATTCATCGGGTTCATCGAAACTAACTTAATTTCACTAAATTCAGCGAGATTAATGAAATTAAGTTACATTCATCGGGTTCATCGAAACTAACTTAATTTCCCCAAATTCAGCGAGATTAACGAAATTAAGTTACATTCATCGGGTTCATCGAAACTAACTTAATTTCACTAAATTCAGCGAGATTAACGAAATTAAGTTACATTCATCGGGTTCATCGAAACTAACTTAATTTCACTAAATTCAGCGAGATTAACGAAATTAAGTTACATTCATCGGGTTAATCGAAACCAACTTAATTTCACTAAATTCAGCGAGATTAACGAAATTAAGTTACATTCATCGGGTTCATCGAAAGTAACTTAATTTCACTAAATTCAGCGAGATTAACGAAATTAAGTTACACTCATCGGGTTCATCGAAACTAACTTAATTTCACTAAATTCAGCGAGATTAATGAAATTAAGTTTCATTCATCGGGTTCATCGAAAGTAACTTAATTTCACCAAATTCAGCGAGATTAATGAAATTAAGTTACATTCATCGGGTTCATCTAAACTAACTTAATTTCACTAAATTCAGCGAGATTAACGAAATTAAGTTACATTCATCGGGTTCATCGAAAATAACTTAATTTCACTAAATTCAGCGAGATTAACGAAATTAAGTTACATTCATCGGGTTAATCGAAACTAACTTAATTTCACTAAATTCAGCGAGATTAATGAAATTAAGTTACATTCATCGGGTTCATCGAAAGTAACTTAATTTCACTAAATTCAGCGATATTAACGAAATTAAGTTACATTCATCGGGTTCATCGAAACTAACTTAATTTCACTAAATTCAGCGAGATTAATGAAATTAAGTTACATTCATCGGGTTCATCGAAAGTAACTTAATTTCACCAAATTCAGCGAGATTAATGAAATTAAGTTACATTCATCGGGTTCATCGAAACTAACTTAATTTCACTAAATTCAGCGAGATTAATGAAATTAAGTTACATTCATCGGGTTCATCGAAACTAACTTAATTTCACTAAATTCAGCGAGATTAACGAAATTAAGTTACATTCATCGGGTTCATCGAAACTAACTTAATTTCACTAAATTCAGCGAGATTAATGAAATTAAGTTGCATTCATCGGGTTCATCGAAACTAACTTAATTTCACCAAATTCAGCGAGATTAATGAAATTAAGTTACATTCATCGGGTTCATCGAAACTAACTTAATTTCACTAAATTCAGCGAGATTAATGAAATTAAGTTACATTCATCTGGTTCATCGAAACTAACTTAATTTCACTAAATTCAGCGAGATTAATGAAATTAAGTTACATTCATCGGGTTCATCGAAACTAACTTAATTTCCCCAAATTCAGCGAGATTAACGAAATTAAGTTACATTCATCGGGTTCATCGAAACTAACTTAATTTCACCAAATTCAGCGAGAATAATGAAATTATGGGTGAATTCAAAAACTCAACACTGCCGCAACACTGCAGAATTCAGCTACAGACTTCTAATTGCTGAATTCTGCAGTGTTGCGGCAGTGTTGAGTTTTTGAATTCACCCTATGTTACATTCATCGGGTTCATCGAAACTAACTTAATTTCACTAAATTCAGCGAGATTAATGAAATTAAGTTACATTCATCGGGTTCATCGAAACTAACTTAATTTCACTTAATTCAGCGAGATTAATGAAATTAAGTTACATTCATCGGGTTCATCGAAACTAACTTAATTTCCCCAAATTCAGCGAGATTAACGAAATTAAGTTACATTCATCGGGTTCATCGAAACTAACTTAATTTCACCAAATTCAGCGAGAATAATGAAATTATGTTACATTCATCGGGTTCATCGAAACTAACTTAATTTCACCAAATTCAGCGAGATTAATGAAATTAAGTTACATTCATCGGGTTCATCGAAACTAACTTAATTTCACTAAATTCACCGATATTAACGAAATTAAGTTACATTCATCGGGTTCATCGAAACTAACTTAATTTCACTAAATTCAGCGAGATTAATGAAATTAAGTTACATTCATCGGGTTCATCGAAAGTAACTTAATTTCACCAAATTCAGCGAGATTAATGAAATTAAGTTACAATCATCGGGTTCATCGAAACTAACTTAATTTCACTAAATTCAGCGAGATTAATGAAATTAAGTTACATTCATCGGGTTCATCGAAACTAACTTAATTTCACTAAATTCAGCGAGATTAACGAAATTAAGTTACATTCATTGGGTTCATCGAAACTAACTAAATTTCACTAAATTCAGCGAGATTAATGAAATTAAGTTACATTCATCGGGTTCATCGAAACTAACTTAATTTCCCCAAATTCAGCGAGATTAACGAAATTAAGTTACATTCATCGGGTTCATCGAAACTAACTTAATTTCACCAAATTCAGCGAGATTAATGAAATTAAGTTACATTCATCGGGTTCATCGAAAGTAACTTAATTTCACTAAATTCAGCGAGATTAATGAAATTAAGTTACATTCATCGGGTTCATCGAAAGTAATTTAATTTCACCAAATTCAGCGAGATTAACGAAATTAAGTTACATTCATCGGGTTCATCGAAACTAACTTAATCTCACTAAATTCAGCGAGATTAATGAAATTAAGTTACATTCATCGGGTTCATCGAAAGTAACTTAATTTCACCAAATTCAGCGAGATTAATGAAATTAAGTTACATTCATCGGGTTCATCGAAACTAACTTAATTTCACCAAATTCAGCGAGATTAATGAAATTAAGTTACATTCATCGGGTTCATCGAAAGTAACTTAATTTCCCTAAATTCAGCGAGATTAACGAAATTAAGTTACATTCATCGGGTTCATCGAAACTAACTTAATTTCACTAAATTCAGCGAGATTAATGAAATTAAGTTACATTCATCGGGTTCATCGAAAGTAACTTAATTTCACCAAATTCAGCGAGATTAATGAAATTAAGTTACATTCATCGGGTTCATCGAAACTAACTTAATTTCACTAAATTCAGCGAGATTAACGAAATTAAGTTACATTCATCGGGTTCATCGAAACTAACTTAATTTCACTAAATTCAGCGAGATTAACGAAATTAAGTTACATTCATCGGGTTCATCGAAACTAACTTAATTTCACTAAATTCAGCGAGATTAATGAAATTAAGTTACATTCATCGGGTTCATCGAAACTAACTTAATTTCCCCAAATTCAGCGAGATTAACGAAATTAAGTTACATTCATCGGGTTCATCGAAACTAACTTAATTTCACTAAATTCAGCGAGATTAACGAAATTAAGTTACATTCATCGGGTTAATCGAAACCAACTTAATTTCACTAAATTCAGCGAGATTAACGAAATTAAGTTACATTCATCGGGTTCATCGAAAGTAACTTAATTTCACTAAATTCAGCGAGATTAACGAAATTAAGTTACACTCATCGGGTTCATCGAAACTAACTTAATTTCACTAAATTCAGCGAGATTAATGAAATTAAGTTTCATTCATCGGGTTCATCGAAAGTAACTTAATTTCACCAAATTCAGCGAGATTAACGAAATTAAGTTACATTCATCGGGTTCATCGAAAATAACTTAATTTCACTAAATTCAGCGAGATTAACGAAATTAAGTTACATTCATCGGGTTAATCGAAACTAACTTAATTTCACTAAATTCAGCGAGATTAATGAAATTAAGTTACATTCATCGGGTTCATCGAAAGTAACTTAATTTCACTAAATTCAGCGATATTAACGAAATTAAGTTACATTCATCGGGTTCATCGAAACTAACTTAATTTCACTAAATTCAGCGAGATTAATGAAATTAAGTTACATTCATCGGGTTCATCGAAAGTAACTTAATTTCACCAAATTCAGCGAGATTAATGAAATTAAGTTACATTCATCGGTTTCATCGAAACTAACTTAATTTCACTAAATTCAGCGAGATTAATGAAATTAAGTTACATTCATCGGGTTCATCGAAACTAACTTAATTTCACTAAATTCAGCGAGATTAATGAAATTAAGTTACATTCATCTGGTTCATCGAAACTAACTTAATTTCACTAAATTCAGCGAGATTAATGAAATTAAGTTACATTCATCGGGTTCATCGAAACTAACTTAATTTCCCCAAATTCAGCGAGATTAACGAAATTAAGTTACATTCATCGGGTTCATCGAAACTAACTTAATTTCACCAAATTCAGCGAGAATAATGAAATTATGGGTGAATTCAAAAACTCAACACTGCCGCAACACTGCAGAATTCAGCTACAGACTTCTAATTGCTGAATTCTGCAGTGTTGCGGCAGTGTTGAGTTTTTGAATTCACCCTATGTTACATTCATCGGGTTCATCGAAACTAACTTAATTTCACTAAATTCAGCGAGATTAATGAAATTAAGTTACATTCATCGGGTTCATCGAAACTAACTTAATTTCACTTAATTCAGCGAGATTAATGAAATTAAGTTACATTCATCGGGTTCATCGAAACTAACTTAATTTCCCCAAATTCAGCGAGATTAACGAAATTAAGTTACATTCATCGGGTTCATCGAAACTAACTTAATTTCACCAAATTCAGCGAGAATAATGAAATTATGTTACATTCATCGGGTTCATCGAAACTAACTTAATTTCACCAAATTCAGCGAGATTAATGAAATTAAGTTACATTCATCGGGTTCATCGAAACTAACTTAATTTCACTTAATTCAGCGAGATTAATGAAATTAAGTTACATTCATCGGGTTCATCGAAAGTAACTTAATTTCACCAAATTCAGCGAGATTAACGAAATTAAGTTACATTCATCGGGTTCATCGAAACTAACTTAATTTCACTAAATTCAGCGAGATTAATGAAATTAAGTTACATTCATCGGGTTCATCGAAACTAACTTAATTTCACTAAATTCAGCGAGATTAATGAAATTAAGTTACATTAATCTGGTTCATCGAAACTAACTTAATTTCACAAAATTCAGCGAGATTAATGAAATTAAGTTACATTCATCGGGTTCATCGAAACTAACTTAATTTCACTAAATTCAGCGAGATTAATGAAATTAAGTTACATTCATCGGGTTCATCGAAAGTAACTTAATTTCCCCAAATTCAGCGAGATTAATGAAATTAACTTACATTCATCGGGTTCATCGAAACTAACTTAATTTCACTAAATTCAGCGAGATTAATGAAATTAAGTTACATTAATCTGGTTCATCGAAACTAACTTAATTTCACTAAATTCAGCGAGATTAACGAAATTAAGTTACATTCATCGGGTTCATCGAAACTAACTTAATTTCACTAAATTTAGCGAGATTAACGAAATTAAGTTACATTCATCGGGTTCATCGAAACTAACTTAATTTCACTAAATTCAGCGAGATTAACGAAATTAAGTTACATTCATCGGGTTCATCGAAACTAACTTAATTTCACTAAATTCAGCGAGATTAATGAAATTAAGTTACATTCATCGGGTTCATCGAAAGTAACTTAATTTCACCAAATTCAGCGAGATTAATGAAATTAAGTTACATTCATCGGGTTCATCGAAACTAACTTAATTTCCCCAAATTCAGCGAGATTAACGAAATTAAGTTACATTCATCGGGTTCATCTAAACTAACTTAATTTCACTAAATTCAGCGAGATTAATGAAATTAAGTTACATTCATCGGGTTCATCGAAAGTAACTTAATTTCACCAAATTCAGCGAGATTAATGAAATTAAGTTACACTCATCGTGTTCATCGAAACTAACTTAATTTCACTAAATTCAGCGAGATTAATGAAATTAAGTTACATTCATCGGGTTCATCGAAACTAACTTAATTTCACTAAATTCAGCGAGATTAACGAAATTAAGTTACATTCATCGGGTTCATCGAAACTAACTAAATTTCACTAAATTCAGCGAGATTAATGAAATTAAGTTACATTCATCGGGTTCATCGAAACTAACTTAATTTCCCCAAATTCAGCGAGATTAACGAAATTAAGTTACATTCATCGGGTTCATCGAAACTAACTTAATTTCACCAAATTCAGCGAGATTAATGAAATTAAGTTACATTCATCGGGTTCATCGAAAGTAACTTAATTTCACCAAATTCAGCGAGATTAATGAAATTAAGTTACATTCATCGGGTTCATCGAAACTAACTTAATTTCACCAAATTCAGCGAGATTAATGAAATTAAGTTACATTCATCGGGTTCATCGAAAGTAACTTAATTTCCCTAAATTCAGCGAGATTAACGAAATTAAGTTACATTCATCGGGTTCATCGAAACTAACTTAATTTCACTAAATTCAGCGAGATTAATGAAATTAAGTTACATTCATCGGGTTCATCGAAAGTAACTTAATTTCACCAAATTCAGCGAGATTAATGAAATTAAGTTACATTCATCGGGTTCATCGAAACTAACTTAATTTCACTAAATTCAGCGAGATTAACGAAATTAAGTTACATTCATCGGGTTCATCGAAACTAACTTAATTTCACTAAATTCAGCGAGATTAAAGAAATTAAGTTACATTCATCGGGTTCATCGAAACTAACTTAATTTCACTAAATTCAGCGAGATTAATGAAATTAAGTTACATTCATCGGGTTCATCGAAACTAACTTAATTTCCCCAAATTCAGCGAGATTAACGAAATTAAGTTACATTCATCGGGTTCATCGAAACTAACTTAATTTCACCAAATTCAGCGAGATTAACGAAATTAAGTTACATTCATCGGGTTCATCGAAACTAACTTAATTTCACTAAATTCAGCGAGATTAACGAAATTAAGTTACATTCATCGGGTTAATCGAAACTAACTTAATTTCACTAAATTCAGCGAGATTAACGAAATTAAGTTACATTCATCGGGTTCATCGAAACTAACTTAATTTCACTAAATTAAGCGAGATTAATGAAATTAAGTTACATTCATCGGGTTCATCGAAAGTAACTTAATTTCACCAAATTCAGCGAGATTAACGAAATTAAGTTACACTCATCGGGTTCATCGAAACTAACTTAATTTCACTAAATTCAGCGAGATTAATGAAATTAAGTTTCATTCATCGGGTTCATCGAAAGTAACTTAATTTCACCAAATTCAGCGAGATTAATGAAATTAAGTTAGATTCATCGGGTTCATCTAAACTAACTTAATTTCACTAAATTCAGCGAGATTAACGAAATTAAGTTACATTCATCGGGTTCGTCGAAAATAACTTAATTTCACTAAATTCAGCGAGATTAACGAAATTAAGTTACATTCATCGGGTTAATCGAAACTAACTTAATTTCACTAAATTCAGCGAGATTAATGAAATTAAGTTACATTCATCGGGTTCATCGAAAGTAACTTAATTTCACTAAATTCAGCGATATTAACGAAATTAAGTTACATTCATCGGGTTCATCGAAACTAACTTAATTTCACTAAATTCAGCGAGATTAATGAAATTAAGTTGCATTCATCGGGTTCATCGAAACTAACTTAATTTCACCAAATTCAGCGAGATTAATGAAATTAAGTTACATTCATCGGGTTCATCGAAACTAACTTAATTTCACTAAATTCAGCGAGATTAATGAAATTAAGTTACATTCATCGGGTTCATCGAAACTAACTTAATTTCACCAAATTCAGCGAGATTAACGAAATTAAGTTACATTCATCGGGTTCATCGAAACTAACTTAATTTCACTAAATTCAGCGAGATTAACGAAATTAAGTTACATTCATCGGGTTAATCGAAACTAACTTAATTTCACTAAATTCAGCGAGATTAACGAAATTAAGTTACATTCATCGGGTTCATCGAAACTAACTTAATTTCACTAAATTAAGCGAGATTAATGAAATTAAGTTACATTCATCGGGTTCATCGAAAGTAACTTAATTTCACCAAATTCAGCGAGATTAACGAAATTAAGTTACACTCATCGGGTTCATCGAAACTAACTTAATTTCACTAAATTCAGCGAGATTAATGAAATTAAGTTTCATTCATCGGGTTCATCGAAAGTAACTTAATTTCACCAAATTCAGCGAGATTAATGAAATTAAGTTAGATTCATCGGGTTCATCTAAACTAACTTAATTTCACTAAATTCAGCGAGATTAACGAAATTAAGTTACATTCATCGGGTTCGTCGAAAATAACTTAATTTCACTAAATTCAGCGAGATTAACGAAATTAAGTTACATTCATCGGGTTAATCGAAACTAACTTAATTTCACTAAATTCAGCGAGATTAATGAAATTAAGTTACATTCATCGGGTTCATCGAAAGTAACTTAATTTCACTAAATTCAGCGATATTAACGAAATTAAGTTACATTCATCGGGTTCATCGAAACTAACTTAATTTCACTAAATTCAGCGAGATTAATGAAATTAAGTTGCATTCATCGGGTTCATCGAAACTAACTTAATTTCACCAAATTCAGCGAGATTAATGAAATTAAGTTACATTCATCGGGTTCATCGAAACTAACTTAATTTCACTAAATTCAGCGAGATTAATGAAATTAAGTTACATTCATCGGGTTCATCGAAACTAACTTAATTTCACTAAATTCAGCGAGATTAACGAAATTAAGTTACATTCATCGGGTTCATCGAAAGTAACTTAATTTCACTAAATTCAGCGAGATTAACGAAATTAAGTTACACTCATCGGGTTCATCGAAACTAACTTAATTTCACTAAATTCAGCGAGATTAATGAAATTAAGTTTCATTCATCGGGTTCATCGAAAGTAACTTAATTTCACCAAATTCAGCGAGATTAATGAAATTAAGTTAGATTCATCGGGTTCATCTAAACTAACTTAATTTCACTAAATTCAGCGAGATTAACGAAATTAAGTTACATTCATCGGGTTCATCGAAAATAACTTAATTTCACTAAATTCAGCGAGATTAACGAAATTAAGTTACATTCATCGGGTTAATCGAAACTAACTTAATTTCACTAAATTCAGCGAGATTAATGAAATTAAGTTACATTCATCGGGTTCATCGAAAGTAACTTAATTTCACTAAATTCAGCGATATTAACGAAATTAAGTTACATTCATCGGGTTCATCGAAACTAACTTAATTTCACTAAATTCAGCGAGATTAATGAAATTAAGTTACATTCATCGGGTTCATCGAAAGTAACTTAATTTCACCAAATTCAGCGAGATTAATGAAATTAAGTTACATTCATCGGGTTCATCGAAACTAACTTAATTTCACTAAATTCAGCGAGATTAATGAAATTAAGTTACATTCATCGGGTTCATCGAAACTAACTTAATTTCACTAAATTCAGCGAGATTAACGAAATTAAGTTACATTCATCGGGTTCATCGAAACTAACTTAATTTCACTAAATTCAGCGAGATTAATGAAATTAAGTTTCATTCATCGGGTTCATCGAAACTAACTTAATTTCACCAAATTCAGCGAGATTAATGAAATTAAGTTACATTCATCGGGTTCATCGAAACTAACTTAATTTCACTAAATTCAGCGAGATTAATGAAATTAAGTTACATTCATCGGGTTCATCGAAACTAACTTAATTTCACTAAATTCAGCGAGATTAACGAAATTAAGTTACATTCATCTGGTTCATCGAAACTAACTTAATTTCACTAAATTCAGCGAGATTAATGAAATTAAGTTACATTCATCGGGTTCATCGAAACTAACTTAATTTCCCCAAATTCAGCGAGATTAACGAAATTAAGTTACATTCATCGGGTTCATCGAAACTAACTTAATTTCACCAAATTCAGCGAGAATAATGAAATTATGTTATATTCATCGGGTTCATCGAAACTAACTTAATTTCACTAAATTCAGCGAGATTAATGAAATTAAGTTACATTCATCGGGTTCATCGAAACTAACTTAATTTCACTTAATTCAGCGAGATTAATGAAATTAAGTTACATTCATCGGGTTCATCGAAACTAACTTAATTTCCCCAAATTCAGCGAGATTAACGAAATTAAGTTACATTCATCGGGTTCATCGAAACTAACTTAATTTCACCAAATTCAGCGAGAATAATGAAATTATGTTACATTCATCGGGTTCTTCGAAACTAACTTAATTTCACCAAAATCAGCGAGATTAATGAAATTAAGTTACATTCATCGGGTTCATCGAAACTAACTTAATTTCACTTAATTCAGCGAGATTAATGAAATTAAGTTACATTCATCGGGTTCATCGAAAGTAACTTAATTTCACCAAATTCAGCGAGATTAACGAAATTAAGTTACATTCATCGGGTTCATCGAAACTAACTTAATTTCACTAAATTCAGCGAGATTAATGAAATTAAGTTACATTCATCGGGTTCATCGAAACTAACTTAATTTCACTAAATTCAGCGAGATTAATGAAATTAAGTTACATTAATCTGGTTCATCGAAACTAACTTAATTTCACAAAATTCAGCGAGATTAATGAAATTAAGTTACATTCATCGGGTTCATCGAAACTAACTTAATTTCCCCAAATTCAGCGAGATTAATGAAATTAACTTACATTCATCGGGTTCATCGAAACTAACTTAATTTCACTAAATTCAGCGAGATTAATGAAATTAAGTTACATTAATCTGGTTCATCGAAACTAACTTAATTTCACTAAATTCAGCGAGATTAACGAAATTAAGTTACATTCATCGGGTTCATCGAAACTAACTTAATTTCACTAAATTTAGCGAGATTAACGAAATTAAGTTACATTCATCGGGTTAATCGAAAGTAACTTAATTTCACTAAATTCAGCGAGATTAACGAAATTAAGTTACATTCATCGGGTTCATCGAAACTAACTTAATTTCACTAAATTCAGCGAGATTAATGAAATTAAGTTACATTCATCGGGTTCATCGAAAGTAACTTAATTTCACCAAATTCAGCGAGATTAATGAAATTAAGTTACATTCATCGGGTTCATCGAAACTAACTTAATTTCACTAAATTCAGCGAGATTAATGAAATTAAGTTACATTCATCGGGTTCATCGAAACTAACTTAATTTCACTAAATTCAGCGAGATTAACGAAATTAAGTTACATTCATCGGGTTCATCGAAACTAACTTAATTTCACTAAATTCAGCGAGGTTAATGAAATTAAGTTACATTCATCGGATTCATCGAAACTAACTTAATTTCCCCAAATTCAGCGAGATTAACGAAATTAAGTTACATTCATCGGGTTCATCGAAACTAACTTAATTTCACTAAATTCAGCGAGATTAACGAAATTAAGTTATATTCATCGGGTTCATCGAAACTAACTTAATTTCACTAAATTCAGCGAGATTAACGAAATTAAGTTACATTCATCGGGTTCATCGAAACTAACTTAATTTCACTAAATTCAGCGAGATTAACGAAATTAAGTTACATTCATCGGGTTCATCGAAAGTAACTTAATTTCACTAAATTCAGCGAGATTAACGAAATTAAGTTACACTCATCGGGTTCATCGAAACTAACTTAATTTCACTAAATTCAGCGAGATTAACGAAATTAAGTTACATTCATCGGGTTCATCGAAAGTAACTTAATTTCACCAAATTCAGCGAGATTAATGAAATTAAGTTAGATTCATCGGGTTCATCTAAACTAACTTAATTTCACTAAATTCAGCGAGATTAACGAAATTAAGTTACATTCATCGGGTTCATTGAAGGTAACTTAATTTCACCAAATTCAGCGAGATTAATGAAATTAAGTTACATTCATCGGGTTCATCGAAACTAACTTAATTTCACCAAATTCAGCGAGATTAATGAAATTAAGTTACATTCATCGGGTTCATCGAAAGTAACTTTATTTCGCTAAATTCAGCGAGATTAATGAAATTAAGTTACATTCATCTGGTTCTGTACAGAAATTACCAATTTAATTCTGACAATATAAAAGGTGCCGGAAAGGTGTGATTCAATAAAAGATAAATTCGATTAATTCACTTACACTTTATTTCTGATTGACAATTTGTTTTCTTAATATCTAATTTCAATATAATTCAATATGAAATCCAATATTATCTTAATCCTTTGAATTGCCGAAAAATATTTGCTTTAAATCATGAACTACCTTGTTTTATTATTATTTAGAAAAATGCCACCTGTACGTCGTAGTTCGAACTAGATCTATGTGATTTTGCCTTGCTTCTGTTTTGTTTTGCTGCTTCACTGCGTCGCCCTCTGTGGAAATTTCCTGTTAACGCCTTGATAAATGATACACGCAAATTCAGCCGTAAAATGGTTGTGCTGAGAAAATTGATTCGATTAATATTTCTGAAGGTCCAACGACCTCTATGATTTTTTGATGCTGATTCAATCTCATCAGCGGATTTTGGATAGGATAGGATGAAAAACTTCAACTCTGTTTTTCTGTGGATGCTGACTCAATCTCGTCAGTAGATCCTTTAGGAATGAATAAAAAGAGCTCAACACAGTCTTTTTATTTTTGAGTATGATTGAAATCACTTTTTTTAGTAAAAATCTCAAAACTCGAAATTTACTTTATCTAATAAGCTCATGCTCGCTTAAAGATCTTGAAGTGATCTGCTGGATGCTGGTCATCTGCCGGTATTTATTTTGGTTTCGAACAATAAAAGTTGGTGGGGAACTTTGATTTTCGAAGTATATAATTGGTTTATGTAGTCACTTGAACAGCTGATCGTCTCTTTTTTTCCTTCATATGTCAAATGGAGTTGACATCTGATGGTAAGTTTATTTCTTTCTTGTTTGAAATTTTATTAACTCTGTGCTTATATTTTCAGTAATACATCGTTGGATTTTTGGCGGGGAACTTTAGGAGGCGGAGTCCTTTGTTCTAGTGTTGAGAGGTAGGTACTTTGTGGAACTTGTTTTTTAAATTTCCCTGATTGTTTTTGGTTTTCAGATTCTTCAATTTGCCGTCGGCATTTTGATTACTTTGTCAACTGGAGCCTTAAAATGTTTTTTCAATATTTACGAGGGACGTATTTTTATATTTTTATATTTTATAATGAATAGGTTTGTTTTCAGAAAAGATTACACCTGAATTGTCTTTCATCATTGAGGATAGTGATGTGATTGTTGTTTATGTGACATAATAAATTATTAGTGACGTAAATTTTGTGTGAATCCACCTTTTTAGATTTTTGGTTCGTCTGAGGACTCAACATTCTCCCCCGCCTTGAAGCGCCAAGCTTCAAGCTATAAAAATTAGATCACTTCAATAAAAAATTACATACTTTTTGTTTACTAAATTCATGGTTTTTATTTATAATTCATTTTGTTCTTAATTCACTAATAATTTATTTTCTTTATTATCATTCATGAAGAGTGGTCGATTTTATTAGCTGATTGTGAAGATTTGTCCTGAAAGTACATGCGGATCTGATTGTTTGCATTTTTTACGCAGCGTACTGTCCCAAATTCAAGCCGAAGTCGAAAGTTCCCCTTTGTGCGTTTGATTTTATCCCATGGAATCGCATTGTTTTTTATTTTTCTCCACAGTTCATCGTCGATAATTACGCCTGCTGGAGGTTGCTGCCGTTGGCGATAGGTTTCCAGAGATATGCGCTTTTTTGGGACTTCTCTGATCTCTGTTGGTTGTTGAGGTCCTGATGCTGGTTGTTGAGGTCTTGATGCTGGTTGTTGCGGTTTTGTTCTGGATGTTGGGATCTTCTGCGGCAATGTCCGTTTACGAATTTCGGGTCCACACGGAACTGCCTCGAACGGCCTTTTAATTATGGGACGTTGTGGTGATGATCTTTTAGTTGCTTTGGCTAATCCCTCTGATGTCGTCTGAGGTGGTGACGGGAATTTCGGCAAATCATCTATCCAGAGATAGTCCATGCTTATAATTTTATTATCACTTCCTTTTGAACACTTTGAAGACAAACTGATGACTAAAGGTGAATGAACCTTTTTAAAAATCCGTTGTAAAGATGTAACGGCTAGTTCTGGTGATTTTTTATATTTTTGGTTGGTAGTTGCTGACTTAATTTTGAGCAATTCTGGTTGGATTCTAGGATAATTTGTTTTGCGGAAGTAGCTTATTAATTTTGGTCTGTAGTTGTATTTATTGGTAATAAACATATTTTGTTGATCGGCCTTTTTATGATATTATTTTGTGTTCGAAGTGTAACCACCCGGATTAAATTGTCCTGTCCCGGATGTGTATCCGTAATTCGTCCTAGCAACCATCGGGAGGGAGGTAGTCTCTCGTCTTTGACAATGACTAAATCGTTGATTTTTACCTCGGGTGTTGTTTTTAGCCATTTTGGGCGTTGTTGAAGGCGACTTAGATATTCAGTACTCCACCGACTCCAGAAATCCTGAAATAGTCGTTGAATAAACTGATACCGATCTAAACGATTGATGTTTGTGTCTAGGAGGGTCGGTTCTGGAGGTGTCAACAGGGGACCGCCGACTAGGAAATGCCCTGGGGTTAACGCTGTTGTGTCTCCTGGGTCTTGAGTCAGCTCGGTAATTGGCCTGGAATTTAGTGCGGCTTCAATTTGTGTTGTAAGTGTGCTGAATTCTTCGTATGTTAATGCTGAATTCCCGAGGATCCGTTTTAGGTGGTATTTTACAGATTTAACTCCACTCTCCCAAAGCCCTCCAAAATGGGGTGAGGCTGGTGGAATGAAATGCCATTTTATCCCTTGGTTCTCCATAACTGCAGCTAATTCCGGTTCCAGTGTTTTGTTGGCAGCAATCTTATAGCGTGTTAAGAGATTGCTTGCCCCAATGAAGTTGGAGCCACAGTCACTATACATATCGGAGCATAATTCTCGTCGTGCTATAAACCTCCGAAATGCTGTGAGGAAACCTTCTGTGGATGCATCAGTGACAACTTCTAGATGAATGGCCTTGGTAGCCATACAGATAAACAATGATATGTATCCTTTCTGCATTCTGGCCGTGCGTGTTTTGGATAATTTTAAATTGAAAGGCCCGCAATAGTCGACGCCTGTATGTGCGAATGGTCTGGCGGGACGAACTCTATATGCCGGAAGGTTGCCCATTAGCTGCGTTCGTCCTGCTGCGACTTGTCTAAAGCATTGTATGCATTTATGATTATGTGCTCTGACGGCGTTTCTAGCGTGCAGGATCCAGTACTTCTGCCTAAGTGTGTTCAACATTAGTTGTGTTCCGCCATGCATCGTTGTTCGGTGAACATCAGCTATGATTAACGTGGTTAGGGGTGTTTTTTCAGGTAGAATGATGGGATGACATATTGTGAATGCCATATTAGCATTCTGGATGCGACCTCCCACTCGTAGGATTCCATCGTGGTCTAGGAATGGAGTTAATTTCAGAAGTCTACTTTTATTGGGTAAGTTTTGTTTGGATTGTAGCATCTTGATCTCTTCTTGAAACTCCATGGCTTGTGTTACCTTTATCCATGACGTTAATGCCTTTTGAATCTCAATCGCGGTTAAGTATGCTGGTTGGGTTTTATTGGACTTGGGTTCGAGTACTCGTAACCATCTGCGACAATAAGCTGTGACTCGCAATAGTTTTGTTAGGGATGAATAATTCTTCAATATGCTGAAGCTTGGTGTTTCGGCTCTGACATGTAAAGTGTTAATGGTCTTTCGCTGACCTACTGTAGTGTCTTGAATTTCCTTGCGTTTTGGCCACTGCTCCTTGGTTTGACTTAGCCACTGGGGGCCCTTCCACCATAGTTTGTGATGCTTCAGTTCTTCTGGTGTGAGTCCTCTTGTCGCGTAGTCTGCTGGATTTTCTTCGGTTCGGATGTGAGCCCAACTACCATGCTCTAAGAGTTGGTGAACCTGTGATACTCTGTTGGCCACAATCGTTTCCCAGGATGATGGATGTTTCCTTAACCATGCGAGTACAATAGTCGAATCAGTCCATGCTGTTGTTGTCACTTGTTCTAATTTTAAATCCGTTCTGATCTGAGCCAGCAATTTGGCTAGTAGGTAAGCACCGCATAGTTCCAATTTCGGTAATGAAATGGTCTTGATAGGTGCCACTTTGCTTTTTGCTGCTATCAAATGACAGTGGATGGCTCCGTCTTCCCCTTGTGTCCGGATGTAAGCGACGGCGGCATATGCCTTGATTGATGCGTCACAGAATCCATGTAGTTCGATAATTTGGTTATTATTGCTGGTTTTAATCCATCGGGGGATTTGTATAATTTGGATCATTTGTAGTGTTGATCGAAACTTTTGCCATTGTTCCGCCACGGTGATTGGGACTGTTTCATCCCATTCAATCTTTAGAAGCCACAGACTTTGGATCAGAATCTTGGCGTTGACTGTGACTGGGGTAAGCCATCCGATGGGGTCGAATAATTTCGCAACCTCGGATAATATTTTCCGCTTAGTGTAAGTTTCGCTGGCGGTCTCTAAGGTGACCTTATACGATAGGGTGTCTGTTGAGGGATTCCAGAGCAATCCAAGTGCTTTGACTTCCTCTGATTTCACTGCGAGAGGGAATGTGATTTCCCGATCGGCTTCTGGTACTTTGCTTAAAATGTCATTATGATTTGCTGCCCACTTCCTGAGTTCTAGACCTCCTGATCGAAAAAGACGGATTAGTTGATCTTGTTTTTGTTGCGCTTCCTCGATGGTGTCTGCTCCAGTCATTAAATCGTCGACGTAGAAATCGTTGCATGCTGCTTCTGAGCCAAGTTGATAGTTTTTTGCTTCATCCTTGGCCAGTTGATGCATAGTTCTGATTGCTAGAAATGGTGCACTTTTGGTCCCAAACGTTACTGTTAGTAATTTGTAGTCTCGTATGGGTTGATCGGGAGATTCTCTCCAGACGATCCGGTGATATTCAGCGTCGTCGGGATGTATCCGTATTTGACGGTACATTTTTTCTACGTCGGCCATGTATGCGATGCGGTGTTTTCTCCACCGCATGAGGGTGGACATCAAAGAGTCTTGAATGACTGGTCCGTTCAATAATGTGCTGTTTAGAGAATTCCCATTGGATGTAGGGCGAGATGCGTCGAATACCACACGGAGTTTGGTGGTTGTGCTGCTTGGCTTCAAAACAGCATGATGTGGCAGGTAGCAGCATCCATACGTTGATGTACCATTGGATGATTGCTTCTGGAATGCCGATTCTGGGATGTCGGTTGCCATCATGTGTCCTAATGTTAAGTACTCACGAATGCATTTTATGTATTCGTTTTTTAGAGCTGGATCCTGTTGAAATCGTTTTTCCATTTGTATTAAGGTTCGGATGGCGATTTGTTTGGATGCGCCAAGTTGAACTTTCTCTTGGTCAGTCTTAAATGGAAGTCGAACTTGGTAGCGTCCATCGTTGCATCTTGTGAAATGGTTGGCGTAGTGGGCCTCACATTGTGCCTCTTCTTTGTTCCATTTGGGTCTAGATGGAAGTTCCTCCAATTCCCAAAACTTCTTCAAGTCGCTGTCGGGGATGACTTGTGTGAAGAATGTTTGCAGTCTTGGGTCTCCTTGTGCCACTGAGGTTGTTTTTCCAAAAATGATCCATCCAAACACTGTGTTTTGTCCTACTGGAGTTCCATCGTTCCCCTTTCTTAACCCGTCCATGATGATATCGGAAATTATGTCAGCTCCCAAGAGGATGTCAATGGGCCCTGGTTTGTGGAACATCGGATCTGCTAACTGGAGTCCTTCCAAATGAGGCCAGTCCCTGATCGAGCATTCGCTGCTTGGTAGTGGATTTGAGATTTTGGGGACCACGAGCGCTTGTACATGGATGATCTTGGATGGTTGTCCCTGTGCCTTCACCTGCAGTATGACCCTATTGGTTATTGTGCCGGCTGGTATACCTTGGAGTACTGAGACCTCGGTTTGTATGGACTTTTGTTTGAGTCTCAAGTCCTGGACTACTGACTTTCGTACAAATGAGGATTGTGAACCAGGATCGACGAGTGCTCTATAAATGTGTTGTCGTCCGGATTAGGTGAGTTTGGTGGAATTGCTTCAATGCTGTTATTGGGCTGGCTTCCTCGTTGAGTCTTGTGCAGGGATGTATGATGGGCTCCTCCACACTGGAAACACTTGGTCTTACTTGGACACTGTGAAGTACGATGATTTGTTCCCAGACAGTTGATACACAGATCCCTTGTCTTAGCTGTTTTATATCTTTCATTAACGCTTAATTGTAGATATTTGGGGCACTTTCTTATGACGTGTGTGCCCTTGCATAAGCTACACGAGTTGTGATCTGCTACGTGAAATACTTGAGTTTTCCGTTTTTGATGATCTCTGGATTTAGCTTCATGATGATTATTCTTACTGCTTGTTGTTTTAATGACGGCTTCTAATGTCCTGAATCTGGTTTCCAAGAATTCTCGTAATTCAGTCCAAGTTGGAATTGATCGTCTTGACTTGGTGCTTTGCGATTGTTCCCATAATTCGTGTGTTTCAGCAGGTAGTTTTTGTACCAGTAAGTGGATGAGAATGGGGTCCCAATTTTGGGTGGAAACCTCCAGATTCTCAATGGCGGTGAGGCATTCATGGGTCCTTGTTTTTAGCTCCTTGATGCCTTGAGCAGATTCCCGAGTTAACCTGGGTTGACCGAGCAGAATGTCGAGTTGCGTCTTCAACAATGCTCGCTTGTTGTCATATGTGTCTACGAGCAGCTTCCATGCTGGCTCATAGTTGGCGTCGCTGATGAGAGTGTTGCTGAGTAATCTCCTGGCCTCTCCGGAAAGATGCGCTTTAAGATACTGGAGCTTTTGCGCTCCCGAAAGCGATGCTTTATTATGGACGAGGCTAGAGAATAGATCCAGGAACGATGGCCATGATTCATAATCTCCCGCGAAGGTTGGAATCGAGATCCGTGGAAGTTTTATCTCGTTATTTTGGTGAGCCACGTGGGAGATGTTTAGGTCCGCTGAAGATTGCTCATCTCTTGTTGGTTGATTTGTTACTGGAAGAGTTTTGTGGTAATCTTCCTCGATTCTGGAATAGGTATCGATGTATGTCTCTTCTACTTGTGAATACCAATCTTCCTTGAAGTATGGATGCTTGCGTTCAGTTTCACTGGCTACCATGTTGACCATTTTCTCCTCGTTGTTGCAGAATTTTTCCCAGTCTTGATCGAGAGAGTCAAGTTTTTTTTGATAATACCGCTCGGTTCCCCTGCTTGGTCCATCCCTTGTAAAGTTGCGATATGCCTTTTCAAGGCGATCTTTAAGCCGTGTTTGATGATCGAGTAATGCCTCCATGTTTATGTTTTGTGACGGAATTTATTTTATTGAATCACTATCCGGCTCGAAGGACCAAATGTACAGAAATTACCAATTTAATTCTGACAATATAAAAGGTGCCGGAAAGGTGTGATTCAATAAAAGATAAATTCGATTAATTCACTTACACTTTATTTCTGATTGACAATTTGTTTTCTTAATATCTAATTTCAATATAATTCAATATGAAATCCAATATTACCTTAATCCTTTGAATTGCCGAAAAATATTTGCTTTAAATCATGAACTACCTTGTTTTATTATTATTTAGAAAAATGCCACCTGTACGTCGTAGTTCGAACTAGATCTATGTGATTTTGCCTTGCTTCTGTTTTGTTTTGCTGCTTCACTGCGTCGCCCTCTGTGGAAATTTCCTGTTAACGCCTTGATAAATGATACACGCAAATTCAGCCGTAAAATGGTTGTGCTGAGAAAATTGATTCGATTAATATTTCTGAAGGTCCAACGACCTCTATGATTTTTTGATGCTGATTCAATCTCATCAGCGGATTTTGGATAGGATAGGATGAAAAACTTCAACTCTGTTTTTCTGTGGATGCTGACTCAATCTCGTCAGTAGATCCTTTAGGAATGAATAAAAAGAGCTCAACACAGTCTTTTTATTTTTGAGTATGATTGAAATCACTTTTTTTAGTAAAAATCTCAAAACTCGAAATTTACTTTATCTAATAAGCTCATGCTCGCTTAAAGATCTTGAAGTGATCTGCTGGATGCTGGTCATCTGCCGGTATTTATTTTGGTTTCGAACAATAAAAGTTGGTGGGGAACTTTGATTTTCGAAGTATATAATTGGTTTATGTAGTCACTTGAACAGCTGATCGTCTCTTTTTTTCCTTCATATGTCAAATGGAGTTGACATCTGATGGTAAGTTTATTTCTTTCTTGTTTGAAATTTTATTAACTCTGTGCTTATATTTTCAGTAATACATCGTTGGATTTTTGGCGGGGAACTTTAGGAGGCGGAGTCCTTTGTTCTAGTGTTGAGAGGTAGGTACTTTGTGGAACTTGTTTTTTAAATTTCCCTGATTGTTTTTGGTTTTCAGATTCTTCAATTTGCCGTCGGCATTTTGATTACTTTGTCAACTGGAGCCTTAAAATGTTTTTTCAATATTTACGAGGGACGTATTTTTATATTTTTATATTTTATAATGAATAGGTTTGTTTTCAGAAAAGATTACACCTGAATTGTCTTTCATCATTGAGGATAGTGATGTGATTGTTGTTTATGTGACATAATAAATTATTAGTGACGTAAATTTTGTGTGAATTCACCTTTTTAGATTTTTGGTTCGTCTGAGGACTCAACAGGTTCATCGAAACTAACTTAATTTCACTAAATTCAGCGAGATTAATGAAATTAAGTTACATTCATCGGGTTCATCGAAAGTAACTTAATTTCACCAAATTCAGCGAGATTAACGAAATTAAGTTACATTCATCGGGTTCATCGAAACTAACTTAATTTCACTAAATTCAGCGAGATTAACGAAATTAAGTTACATTCATCGGGTTCATCGAAAGTAACTTAGTTTCACTAAATTCAGCGAGATTAACGAAATTAAGTTACATTCATCGGGTTCATCGAAACTAACTTAATTTCACTAAATTCAGCGAGATTAATGAAATTAAGTTACATTCATCGGGTTCATCGAAAGTAACTTAATTTCACCAAATTCAGCGAGATTAATGAAATTAAGTTACATTCATCGGGTTCATCGAAACTAACTTAATTTCACTAAATTCAGCGAGATTAACGAAATTAAGTTACATTCATCGGGTTCATCGAAACTAACTTAATTTCACTAAATTCAGCGAGATTAACGAAATTAAGTTACATTCATCGGGTTCATCGAAACTAACTTAATTTCACTAAATTCAGCGAGATTAATGAAATTAAGTTACATTCATTGGGTTCATCGAAACTAACTTAATTTCCCCAAATACAGCGAGATTAACGAAATTAAGTTACATTCATCGGGTTCATCGAAACTAACTTAATTTCACCAAATTCAGCGAGATTAACGAAATTAAGTTACATTCATCGGGTTCATCGAAACTAACTTAATTTCACTAAATTCAGCGAGATTAACGAAATTAAGTTACATTCATCGGGTTCATCGAAACTAACTTAATTTCACTAAATTCAGCGAGATTAACGAAATTAAGTTACATTCATCGGGTTAATCGAAACTAACTTAATTTCACTAAATTCAGCGAGATTAACGAAATTAAGTTACATTCATCGGGTTCATCGAAAGTAACTTAATTTCACTAAATTCAGCGAGATTAACGAAATTAAGTTACACTCATCGGGTTCATCGAAACTAACTTAATTTCACTAAATTCAGCGAGATTAATGAAATTAAGTTTCATTCATCGGGTTCATCGAAAGTAACTTAATTTCACCAAATTCAGCGAGATTAATGAAATTAAGTTAGATTCATCGGGTTCATCTAAACTAACTTAATTTCACTAAATTCAGCGAGATTAACGAAATTAAGTTACATTCATCGGGTTCATCGAAAATAACTTAATTTCACTAAATTCAGCGAGATTAACGAAATTAAGTTACATTCATCGGGTTCATCGAAACTAACTTAATTTCACTAAATTCAGCGAGATTAACGAAATTAAGTTACATTCATCGGGTTCATCGAAACTAACTTAATTTCACTAAATTCAGCGAGATTAACGAAATTAAGTTACATTCATCGGGTTCATCGAAACTAACTTAATTTCACTAAATTCAGCGAGATTAATGAAATTAAGTTACATTCATCGGGTTCATCGAAACTAACTTAATTTCCCCAAATTCAGCGAGATTAACGAAATTAAGTTACATTCATCGGGTTCATCGAAACTAACTTAATTTCACTAAATTCAGCGAGATTAACGAAATTAAGTTACATTCATCGGGTTCATCGAAACTAACTTAATTTCCCCAAATTCAGCGAGATTAACGAAATTAAGTTACATTCATCGGGTTCATCGAAACTAACTTAATTTCACTAAATTCAGCGAGATTAATGAAATTAAGTTTCATTCATCGGGTTCATCGAAAGTAACTTAATTTCACCAAATTCAGCGAGATTAATGAAATTAAGTTAGATTCATCGGGTTCATCTAAACTAACTTAATTTCACTAAATTCAGCGAGATTAACGAAATTAAGTTACATTCATCGGGTTCATCGAAAATAACTTAATTTCACTAAATTCAGCGAGATTAACGAAATTAAGTTACATTCATCGGGTTCATCGAAACTAACTTAATTTCTCTAAATTCAGCGAGATTAACGAAATTAAGTTACATTCATCGGGTTCATCGAAACTAACTTAATTTCACTAAATTCAGCGAGATTAATGAAATTAAGTTACATTCATCGGGTTCATCGAAACTAACTTAATTTCCCCAAATTCAGCGAGATTAACGAAATTAAGTTACATTCATCGGGTTCATCGAAACTAACTTAATTTCACTAAATTCAGCGAGATTAACGAAATTAAGTTACATTCATCGGGTTCATCGAAACTAACTTAATTTCACTAAATTCAGGGAGATTAACGAAATTAAGTTACATTCATCGGGTTCATCGAAACTAACTTAATTTCACTAAATTCAGCGAGATTAACGAAATTAAGTTACATTCATCGGGTTAATCGAAACTAACTTAATTTCACTAAATTCAGCGAGATTAACGAAATTAAGTTACATTCATCGGGTTCATCGAAACTAACTTAATTTCACTAAATTCAGCGAGATTAATGAAATTAAGTTACATTCATCGGGTTCATCGAAACTAACTTAATTTCCCCAAATTCAGCGAGATTAACGAAATTAAGTTACATTCATCGGGTTCATCGAAACTAACTTAATTTCACTAAATTCAGCGAGATTAATGAAATTAAGTTTCATTCATCGGGTTCATCGAAAGTAACTTAATTTCACCAAATTCAGCGAGATTAATGAAATTAAGTTAGATTCATCGGGTTCATCTAAACTAACTTAATTTCACTAAATTCAGCGAGATTAACGAAATTAAGTTACATTCATCGGGTTCATCGAAAATAACTTAATTTCACTAAATTCAGCGAGATTAACGAAATTAAGTTACATTCATCGGGTTCATCGAAACTAACTTAATTTCACTAAATTCAGCGAGATTAACGAAATTAAGTTACATTCATCGGGTTCATCGAAACTAACTTAATTTCACTAAATTCAGCGAGATTAATGAAATTAAGTTACATTCATCGGGTTCATCGAAACTAACTTAATTTCCCCAAATTCAGCGAGATTAACGAAATTAAGTTACATTCATCGGGTTCATCGAAACTAACTTAATTTCACTAAATTCAGCGAGATTAACGAAATTAAGTTACATTCATCGGGTTCATCGAAACTAACTTAATTTCACTAAATTCAGCGAGATTAACGAAATTAAGTTACATTCATCGGGTTAATCGAAACTAACTTAATTTCACTAAATTCAGCGAGATTAACGAAATTAAGTTACATTCATCGGGTTAATCGAAACTAACTTAATTTCACTAAATTCAGCGAGATTAACGAAATTAAGTTACATTCATCGGGTTCATCGAAAGTAACTTAATTTCACTAAATTCAGCGAGATTAACGAAATTAAGTTACACTCATCGGGTTCATCGAAACTAACTTAATTTCACTAAATTCAGCGAGATTAATGAAATTAAGTTTCATTCATCGGGTTCATCGAAAGTAACTTAATTTCACCAAATTCAGCGAGATTAATGAAATTAAGTTAGATTCATCGGGTTCATCTAAACTAACTTAATTTCACTAAATTCAGCGAGATTAACGAAATTAAGTTACATTCATCGGGTTCATCGAAAATAACTTAATTTCACTAAATTCAGCGAGATTAACGAAATTAAGTTACATTCATCGGGTTCATCGAAACTAACTTAATTTCACTAAATTCAGCGAGATTAACGAAATTAAGTTACATTCATCGGGTTCATCGAAACTAACTTAATTTCACTAAATTCAGCGAGATTAATGAAATTAAGTTACATTCATCGGGTTCATCGAAAGTAACTTAATTTCACTAAATTCAGCGATATTAACGAAATTAAGTTACATTCATCGGGTTCATCTAAACTAACTTAATTTCACTAAATTCAGCGAGATTAACGAAATTAAGTTACATTCATCGGGTTCATCGAAAATAACTTAATTTCACTAAATTCAGCGAGATTAACGAAATTAAGTTACATTCATCGGGTTCATCGAAACTAACTTAATTTCACTAAATTCAGCGACATTAACGAAATTAAGTTACATTCATCGGGTTCATCGAAACTAACTTAATTTCACTAAATTCAGCGAGATTAATGAAATTAAGTTACATTCATCGGGTTCATCGAAACTAACTTAATTTCCCCAAATTCAGCGAGATTAACGAAATTAAGTTACATTCATCGGGTTCATCGAAACTAACTTAATTTCACTAAATTCAGCGAGATTAACGAAATTAAGTTACATTCATCGGGTTCATCGAAACTAACTTAATTTCACTAAATTCAGGGAGATTAACGAAATTAAGTTACATTCATCGGGTTCATCGAAACTAACTTAATTTCACTAAATTCAGCGAGATTAACGAAATTAAGTTACATTCATCGGGTTAATCGAAACTAACTTAATTTCACTAAATTCAGCGAGTTTAACGAAATTAAGTTACATTCATCGGGTTCATCGAAACTAACTTAATTTCACTAAATTCAGCGAGATTAATGAAATTAAGTTACATTCATCGGGTTCATCGAAACTAACTTAATTTCCCCAAATTCAGCGAGATTAACGAAATTAAGTTACATTCATCGGGTTCATCGAAACTAACTTAATTTCACTAAATTCAGCGAGATTAATGAAATTAAGTTTCATTCATCGGGTTCATCGAAAGTAACTTAATTTCACCAAATTCAGCGAGATTAATGAAATTAAGTTAGATTCATCGGGTTCATCTAAACTAACTTAATTTCACTAAATTCAGCGAGATTAACGAAATTAAGTTACATTCATCGGGTTCATCGAAAATAACTTAATTTCACTAAATTCAGCGAGATTAACGAAATTAAGTTACATTCATCGGGTTCATCGAAACTAACTTAATTTCACTAAATTCAGCGAGATTAACGAAATTAAGTTACATTCATCGGGTTCATCGAAACTAACTTAATTTCACTAAATTCAGCGAGATTAATGAAATTAAGTTACATTCATCGGGTTCATCGAAACTAACTTAATTTCCCCAAATTCAGCGAGATTAACGAAATTAAGTTACATTCATCGGGTTCATCGAAACTAACTTAATTTCACTAAATTCAGCGAGATTAACGAAATTAAGTTACATTCATCGGGTTCATCGAAACTAACTTAATTTCACTAAATTCAGCGAGATTAACGAAATTAAGTTACATTCATCGGGTTAATCGAAACTAACTTAATTTCACTAAATTCAGCGAGATTAACGAAATTAAGTTACATTCATCGGGTTAATCGAAACTAACTTAATTTCACTAAATTCAGCGAGATTAACGAAATTAAGTTACATTCATCGGGTTCATCGAAAGTAACTTAATTTCACTAAATTCAGCGAGATTAACGAAATTAAGTTACACTCATCGGGTTCATCGAAACTAACTTAATTTCACTAAATTCAGCGAGATTAATGAAATTAAGTTTCATTCATCGGGTTCATCGAAAGTAACTTAATTTCACCAAATTCAGCGAGATTAATGAAATTAAGTTACATTCATCGGGTTCATCGAAACTAACTTAATTTCACTAAATTCAGCGAGATTAATGAAATTAAGTTACATTCATCGGGTTCATCGAAACTAACTTAATTTCACTAAATTCAGCGAGATTAACGAAATTAAGTTACATTCATCGGGTTCATCGAAACTAACTTAATTTCACTAAATTCAGCGAGATTAACGAAATTAAGTTACATTCATCGGGTTCATCGAAACTAACTTAATTTCACTAAATTCAGCGAGATTAATGAAATTAAGTTACATTCATCGGGTTCATCGAAAGTAACTTAATTTCACTAAATTCAGCGATATTAACGAAATTAAGTTACATTCATCGGGTTCATCGAAACTAACTTAATTTCACTAAATTCAGCGAGATTAATGAAATTAAGTTACATTCATCGGGTTCATCGAAAGTAACTTAATTTCACCAAATTCAGCGAGATTAATGAAATTAAGTTACATTCATCGGGTTCATCGAAACTAACTTAATTTCACTAAATTCAGCGAGATTAATGAAATTAAGTTACATTCATCGGGTTCATCGAAACTAACTTAATTTCACTAAATTCAGCGAGATTAACGAAATTAAGTTACATTCATCGGGTTCATCGAAACTAACTTAATTTCACTAAATTCAGCGAGATTAATGAAATTAAGTTGCATTCATCGGGTTCATCAAAACTAACTTAATTTCACCAAATTCAGCGAGATTAATGAAATTAAGTTACATTCATCGGGTTCATCGAAACTAACTTAATTTCACTAAATTCAGCGAGATTAAAGAAGTAATTTTTGCTAGTAAATTAAAATTTTACCAAGAAATATTTTGTCGCAAGAAGAAATATTGAGTTACAACATTACAATCGAAAAATTTCCCTATATAAAAAATTGTGTACTTTTCAAAAACAATTTAATTTTATTTGTACTGTCAGTACCCAAGTTCGTCCATAAGATGTATTTTAGAGTTTCGATCGAGAAGATCCCAAAATAATTCATTAGAACTAAGTACTGATATTGATAAAATAATTACCTCCCAGAAATATGTTTTTGCAAATATTGAAAAGAAGCACATCCTTAAAACGGAGCTAGTCCAATTTGTAGATGATTGTATCTCGAATCTTTTAAACTTTAGGGAAATGAAATGAAACTATAAAAGAAATAATACAGAAGAAGTTAAATTAATAGCGGACAATATTATAGTAACAAAAAATTTAAATGAGACTTTATTAGTACATACTTGTGGTCAACAACAAATAATAAAAATTAAAAGAAATAATGTAATTAGATTTAATCCAGTGAATTTGTGAATAAAAGGGCACCTAGTGGGAAAGTTTTGGGGTAGTTTTGATTTCTTTGGTTTTTTATGTATTTTGGGGTGCTGAATCCGAATCTGAGGTTTGCTGACAAAATTTCGTGACGGAACATTGAGAAAAATGCAAAAATATAAAAAAGTTCGGACTTTTTCGCGGGTTTTCGCTTATAACTCGGAAACTATCAACTTTTCGTCCATAACATTCATATACGAAATGAAGGAGCACAAAATTTCCTACAAATCTCACTACCCAAGTATCTCTATCCGACTCACCGTGTTGGTTCTAGCGCTAGTTGAAAATTTCCATATTTTTCTAAGTCAGCAAAAACCCGATTTTTCAATTGGCTACGCTATTATACAGGGTGTATCCGTTAAGTTTACAAAACGGCCGGCTGTTGATAGGTTTTGGTTAGACGAACAAAAAATCTTTTGGGAGGGGGATGGAAATCGTAACGGTTTAGCCGCTAGGGCGTTTTGAAGATTTTTCTTTAGAGTTTTACATATCACCCTGTATTTTTGTAACCCTATGACCTATTTTCATGAGTAAGATATCAGTGTACGCAGAATACTCCCACCTATCTAAAACTGTAAAAGCAAGCTTCCACCCTATCAACTTCCAGAGTAACGAATCATCAAAATCAAATTTTCGGTTTTTTAAACCGAAATACGCATTTAATAGAATTTGAAGCTTAAGTTGGAAAAACATTTTTTTACAAATGCTTTTATTTCCAGTAGATTTAGGAATATTTTTACCCCTTTAGGAGTACCCCTTATCATAAAATTTGGCTTGATTTGGTATAAATCAACCACCCTACACCCTAGCAAATAAATACTGAAAAAAGTGTATTTCAATGGATTATTTTTGATTTTTATTGAAATTATCGCGAAAAACCCTTAAAAAGAGGTAGGGTGCTGTCAATAATGCACGTTGCGCGAGCAAATGACTTTGTTGCTTTTGCACACAAGTCAATAAATCGATGCGATTTTCGTCAGATGTTCAATAATGCAGTGTGCGCTTGCAAACTGCTGCAAATACGCAAACGTTTTAAACACTGTGCGAGGAATAAAAATCAAGCTGCCACTTTACAGAATCTGTTCTATGCCCGCAAAATTAGCTAGGAATAGTTTTTGATACCTCAAAAAAAGAAGTGAGGGAAATATAAAGCCTGAGTGCTTAGTAAATACTTTATTTTTAATGGTTTTATTTAGCTTCACCTCGTATATTTGTTTGTTTGTTTGTTTGTTTGTTTGGTTCAAATCTTGCGACAGCTTTTTCGTCTACTTCTACTGAACCGATTCTTATGAAATTTTGCCCACACATTGAGCTCCCGTGACAATGCAATCTGACAATTTTGTACAAAAATCAAGATGGCGGTTCCAAGATGGCGGACGAATTTTGCAATTGTGTTCCGATTGCATTGAAAATCGGTATCGGGGGGTTTGTAGCGCCACAAATGACGATTCTGTGGTCAAAATTTAAAAATTCAAAATGGCGGCGCCAATATGGCGGATGAATTTTGCCAATGTGTTCTGAATCCATTGAAAATCGGTATCGAGGGGTTTGTAGGGCCACAAATGACGATTCTGTGGTCAAAATTTGAAAATTCAAAATGGCGGCGCCAATATGGCGGATGAATTTTGCCAATGTGTTCTGAATCCATTGAAAATCGGTATCGGGGGGTTTGTAGGGCCACAAATGACGATTCTGTGGTCAAAATTTGAAAATTCAAAATGACGGCGCCAATATGGTGGATGAATTTTGCCAATGTGTTCTGAATCCATTGAAAATCGGTATTGGGGGTTTTCAGGACCACAAATGACGATTCTGTGATCAAAATTGGAAAATACAAAATGGCAGATGAGTTTTGCAAATGCGTCTTAAATCCATTGAAAATCGGTATTGGGGAGTTTTTAATGTTAAAAAATCAAACTAAAAACTAGAAAATAAAAAAAATAGGTAAAAAAACTTTTAAGTGAAATGGTTTTATTTGAAATCATAAGCTGTACCAAAAACTAGAAAATAATTAGAACACAAACATGGACCTTCTTGAGATTCCGACGTCTGGTAAGAAATAATGCAATAGTAGCCGTGCTGTTTTCTTATGTCGTATGCCAAGGTACCCTTTGTGTCGCTGCGTCAACGGATTAAGTAATATTCTGGGACTTTTAACAGACTAAAATAAAAACATGGGGCGCATAAAAACCTGTATATCCACTGTATAATTAAATAAGAACGACTTGTCTAGAAGAATGTGTTTCCAAGCCCACCAATATATTTCAAATGCGCCCCATGTTTTTATTTTAGTCTGTTAAAAGTCCCAGAATATTACTTAATCCGTTGACGCAGCGACACAAAGGGTACCTTGGCATACGACATAAGAAAACAGCACGGCTACTATTGCATTATTTCTTACCAGACGTCGGAATCTCAAGAAGGTCCATGTTTGTGTTCTAATTATTTTCTAGTTTTTGGTACAGCTTATGATTTCAAATAAAACCATTTCACTTAAAAGTTTTTTTACCTATTTTTTTTTGTTATTTATATTTTGACATAAAAAAATATGACGATTATGGTCAATTTTATCAGATCAGTCACACACTGGTGGGTAAAATCGAACCGTCACCTCCCCGTGGTGCCCACTGGATAGCCAACTAACGACGGTAGTAGCGAGGGTGGGACGCTATATTCCCGCATACCAGCGACGGGCTGGCAACCCGTCCTGGCATTACCACATTGCCACGAGACCTACAACAGAGCCTCGGATAGGATTGACCACACAACGAAGACCCGGATATCGTATTAAGGACCATGATTTACGAATTTTTTCTTGGAATGTAAGGACACTGTATCAACCTGGCAGACTAAAAGTTCTACTAAACGAATTAGATAAATATAAAAGCGACCTGACAGCAGTGCAAGAGGTGAGATGGATTGGAAAGGGGATCCTAGAGAAAAAAACGCACAATATATTTTATAGTTGTAACGAGAAGAATCATACTTTTGGGACGGCATTTATTGTAAGAAAACAAATTAAACATCTAGTAATGGGGTTTGACGCTATAGATGAAAGAATATGTAGAATACGTATAAGAGGAAGATTCTTTAATTACTCCATAATAAATATACATGCCCCGATTGAAGATGCGCTAGAAGAAGCGAAAGATGCATTCTATGAAACCTTAGATAGGACGCTAAGAAACTGTCCTAGACATGATGTAAAGATTGTCATAGGAGATGCAAATGCAAAAATTGACCATGAAAGTGCATACCGACCAACAATAGGAGCATTTAGTCTACACGACGAAACAAATGAAAACGGTATGAGACTGATCAGTTTTGCAATGATGAATAATATGGTGATCGCAGACACAAGATTCCAGCGAAAAGATATACATAAGGTAACCTGGAGATCTCCAGATGGAAGAACGCAAAACTCAATTGATCATATACTTATAGAAGCGCGTCACTGTTCAGAAGTACTAGATGTCAGATCATATCGTGGTGCAAACATCGACTCCGACCATTATATGATTGGGACGAGAATCAGAAGCAGAATATCGACACTAAACGAAAGAAGAAACCGCAGGGAAAGAAAATTTAACGTGAAATTATTAAAAGAAGAAGCAAAACAAGAAGAATATGTGGAAGAAATAAATAGAAGAGTGATAAATGCAAATAATCACAACGCCGAAGACATAGAAGTTAAATGGAATAACTTGAAGACCCTAATCAAAGAATCAGCATCAAATACTCTAGGATACGAACCCCGTGAAAGCAGAAATGAATGGTTCGACAATGAGTGTACCCGTGGAACACAGGAAAAGAATATAGCATATCAAGTAATGATACAGAAACACAGAACGAGAAATGCAGTTGAGACATACAAAGAAAAAAGGAGACAGGAGAAAAGAGTGCACAAAGCGAAGAAAAAGGAGTACTGGGAAAACGAAATGTTGAAAATAGAAGAAGCGAACAACCGAAACGATGTCAGGAAACTATATAAAAAAGTAAAGGAGCAACGAGTCGGTTTCAAGCCCAGAATAACCATGTGCAAAAATAAGGATGGAGAGATCTTAAGTACCAAAGAATCAGTTCTAATTAGATGGCGTGAACACTTTCAAGAACTGCTAGCTCGAGATGAGGAGCAACCCCTTACAGAAAACATGGAACTAGCAGAAGAACTAGCGGGAGACATGCCTACATTAGAAGACGTACAAGACGCAGTGAAAAAGCTAAAAAACAACAAATCTCCGGGCAAAGATAACATCGTAGCAGAGCTATTGAAACAAGGAAGTGAAAACGTAATATTAAGCCTGCATGAAATCGTAACACTAATATGGACCCAGAAACGAATACCATCGGAATGGAGCGAGGCAAGACCTTCTCAAGTACAGACCTGGAAGTTGCCTATCTCACTAACACTAACGCAGCTGCTCGTAGTCCCAGAATCTGTCACTTTTGTTGGATTTATACGCCGTGATGTAAAGTTCGGAATATTTTTGCATTAGTTTGCCGTAAAAAGTCATAAAATAATATATTTAACCAGTTTTTGTTGCAATAGGATTATCAGTGAATAGTGCTTTAGTGATTTAATTAAGAAAATTTAAAAAAATTGAGAGTTTAAGTGTGTTTTAAGTATGTTAAATGTGAAGGTGGCCAATTTTGTTTACATTCGCGGTGGTTTTTTCTTGTTTATTTAGCGGAAAAATGTTGAATTTGTGTAGTAATATAATAAAAAGTGCTTTTTGAGTGATTAAAGATTATTATAGAATACTTATTAAAAACATAAGTGCAGAAAAATATGAAGGAAAAGTGAAAAAGTTATTGTTATGCATGTTGTATGGTGGTACTTGCACTTAATGTGTTTAATAAGTATTCTATAATAATCTTTAATCAATCGTGGAAGTGCGATCATAACCTCCTAGCGGTGGCCACTGGTAACTATCCTATGAGAGAGGATAGGCTAACATGATCGGGCTAGTCCCTTCCAAGTAAGGTTGGCGTGAGGCTAATAACCTCACCCGTAAAAAACAAACATTACGGAACGAGCAACATGCCCACGGCAACGAAAAAGGCAAAATGATTTAAGAATTTTCTCATGGAACGTACGAACTCTGTACAGAACTCGACCTACACAAGACCTGGCCGATACCCTGTCAACATATAAAGCTGACATTACCGCCATTCAGGAGATGCGATGGACAGGGAATGGTGTTTTGCAAAAACCTGATTATGACGTATATTACAGCTGTCATACGAAACACCATGTGCTCGGGGTAGGTTTTATGGTCAGCAAAAGGATGAAAGTAGGTAGGGCGCCGGTTTAGACTGAGAACCAAAACCTGTTTTGTGAATGTAGGTCAGGGCCCCGCCCGTTGGAATGTGGGTCAAACCGGTCAGGGCCGGTGGCTTGGGGCTCAGCGGGGGGCGGCGGCTCCGGCGGCGGCCTCGGCGGGGTGCTCGGCTGGAGCCTCGGCGGAAAAGGAAAGTGGGAATGGGTGGTGAAAGTGTTCGGTGGCTTGGGACTCGACGGTGACCTTGAGATCTAGACCAGAGCTGGGCAACGGCGACGGCGGGGCGGCGGCGGCACGCACACCTGTTCTTACGGTTATTTTCTTATCCTGTCTCTTAGAAACTGGTTATTATTGCTGGAGTGAAAACGGGTCTACAAGACTGCAAAAAAAAACGAAATTGGGAATGGGGAATTGATAAAAATAAAAAGCAACATGTTATTTCTTGAACATTTTTATTTATTTATTTTATCATAATACAAGTTTTACCTCACTCCACTAACCTGAAAAAACTTCAAAATAAAAACACATGTTATAGTTTTATTATTTTTATTTTTATTTTTTCCAATGCATAAACTTTAACATTTTTTCCTGTTTTGAGACAATACCATTAGGTCTTCATCATCATCATCATCATGAATGCTGACTGCATCCGCTTCAAGTTTTTTAAAAACTAGATCAGGGTAATTTCCCTTTTCACCCATCCACTGCATACTGCTCTCATGGTCCTTTCCTACTTTGTTTGTATACAAAACTCCATACTATCATATATTTAACTTGTAAGTCGTCATTGAAACTTACTTTTATCCTCATAGCTGTTCGTGGAAATAATAATGAATTGCTAGAGCCACAACCTTCTATATTACAAGCCATGAACAAGGAAAATATTGAGAGCGAATTTCCGCTCAATCGGACCACAACTCGGTGAAATCACGCTATGTTGTTAGTGTAATTTGGAGAATTTGGGAGAATTCGGTGGTCCGATTCTCTCAATTGAGATTCTTGTTCATGGCTTGTAAATATAGAAGGTTATGCTAGAGCAAATAAAATACCAGCTACAAATTTCAATGTGTTGAATGCATAAAGTGAGGTTTGTGATTTAGGTTTTTCTGTAAGTGGTGATAACTGATCTTTGAATCGTCCGCATACGTCTATCCTATGAGCATGGGCACAGTGTGGTGAACGATGTCTTTGGTCGAAATCCACATTCGATGTACAACTCATAGCATCTATCTGTAGAGAACAAAAGTAACATTTGACACGGTCTTTGATGTTTGTGTAAAAAATTCACTTTTCGCTAGCTGATCTGCTGTATCTAGGTCAATAGCTAGATTGTCGAATGTTTTCAAAACGATCGCATTCTTGTTTCAAGTTTAAAATTTTGAATGAATGTATCAGGTTTTATATCACGTTTTTATATTAATCCACGTGTTGTGCTTTGATGTAAAACCAAGCCACTTCACTAACACTTTATTACCGCGTCTTCTTATAACCTTTTCTACTAAATAAACTTCAGGGTTTTTTACAGGAGCTATTTCTGGTTCATAAAATCTGCCTTGAATTATATTTCCTTGGTAATCTTCGAGAATATATGTTGTCGGGTAAACAGGTTTAACTTCTTTTATTTTAAATATCTCTGCAGACCAATTAGGCGTATAACCCTTTTCGAATACATGTTTATGTCTACTTATACGAACAAAATCACCTGCTTTATATTTTGGCTTTGACTTTATTTTGGGGTACTTGTACACGGACACATACCGAAAGGAAAAAACTGTACTTACATATAGTCCTGCAAAATCTGTAATACAACCATACAATTACTTTGTTATACTGATTTTACCGTGCTATTTAACATAAATTCTTAAACACATCTTAAAAATTAAAAATAAGAAATTAATATTCATAGATATTCTTAATAAAATTTTCAAGGAATAGTCGTTCACACCTCTTTATAGTGACAAGCACGGCAATTTTTCATTGAAATTTCTTTCCGCGTACGTATTTTTAAATTGCTTACCTTTTTATTTTTAGTTTTTGCTTCTCCAAACTGTTTCACTAAATCACAATAAACTAATGTTTGTTCACTTTCACTTCTCTTTCTAATGTTAAAACAATTGAAATTTAATGTGAAAACTTGTGTAAATTCACTACATTAACCACAAAAAATCTGAAAAGTACAAAATTTAGACACCAATTTAATCACAATTTTCACCAGCCCTAAATGCTGAAAGGCGGTTCTAATTAAATACGCGACGACTACACAAAAACTTTGTACTTTAAAAGTTTAACCTGAGACGTTGAAGTCTTTAGAAACTTTGGAGCTGGTTAAACCCCACGATCTTTTATATGCCCAACTCTCTAACATTTAAAATGCAGTAGAAGTGATTTGTTATTACTTATAAGGAAATCACTGGCCTATTTCTTATTTCAGGTTTAAAAGAACCACAGTAGAGCAAGAGCATGTCCGCAGGCGTGATAAATCCACTGGTTTCGTCTGTGTTTCTTATTTCCTTTTCTGAGGTACACTTTACCTCCATCCACAGTGTCTGTCTGTGGAGCAAGGGGCATTGCTATTCATATGTTGAGGCGTCGAATTGGATTCGTTAGGAATATATCTGGTTTTCTTGCATGGCTTGCTATCTATCGGTTTCATAGTAATATACGTTGTGTTAATTTATTACTTTGGAGTATGTGCATACAATTTTCTAGTGACCTAGTTGATATAATTGTGATCGTAATTTTGTCTTCTGTATTATAAATCACTGTCGATCTAACGGTTTATACATGTCAGGAATAGTTTTCCGGTAATCAATTATTAAAGTGACTTGTTTTAATGTTGGTAAAATTATATATCGTGATCCTAATTTTGTCTTCTGCTGTAGTTTTTCAGATTTTTTTGTGGTTAATGTAGTGAATTTACACAAGTTTTCACATTAAATTTCAATTGTTTTAGCCTTAGAAAGAGAAGTGAAAGTGAACAAACATTAGCTTATTGTGGTTTAGTGAAGAATTATTCAAATTTAAGAATTTATGTGAAAGGACCCGAAAAGAAGGAATTTATCCAAAAATACCTTCCAGAAACTGAAAAATTCTACTTGAAATTCTAAAGCTACGCAACTTGGAAAGTTTTGAGACGTTCTGCATGATTCACGGGAAATTACTTACTCTACGCTGTGCTGTACAAAACTGTGTTAATATGTATTCGTATAAGTTAGTGAATAAAAGGTTTTAAAATTGAAAAAATAGTTTTAGTTTTATTTATTTGTATTAGAAATTTATCGTATCAAAAAAACAAGATTTACAGTACAATACAAAGGTACCGATACACACCTTAATTTGTTTTTATTTTATTAAAAATACAAAACAATTTTAGTTTTAAATGCTATTCTAAAGAACTAGCACAAAATTATACATTTGTATAATAAAATTATTTTGTTATTCTGATGTTTTTATGTTTTGTGAACAATTTTTAATGCTTCTGCATTTTTGTAGCTAATTTTCTTAACAACTATTTTCGGACATTTTTTCTACAGATTTTATTTTTTATAGAAGTCTGCAGGGCCAGTTGAGGGCTCCAGCAAGCGGGTCATTTTTATATTCTTTTTAAAGACTCCATGCTTGCCTTACGCAAAAGTAAATCGTTTAATTGCTAGGTAAAAAAATTCTTTTTTATAATAGCATTATTGGACATGAGGTTGTTGTTGTTGGTGTAGTATTTGTTTAAATTTAGGAATAACTCACAAGGAACCAGTTTTCTTGTTGCTTTGGATGTTCTACCAGCCGATCATCTATGCAAACGTATAAATTCTTCTTTCGTAACTTATGAATACACCGGTAGGGGAGACCGGGGCAAAACGGGATATCTAAGAATAAAATCAACATTTAAATAAAATTAAACTGTTTAATAGAACAACTTTTACTCAGATAACATCATTTATAAATCAACTTTATATAATCTAATTGTTGTATAGGATTGATCACTTTGTTTTGTGGTAATTAGGAATAACATGAAGGAACTTTATTTTCCCGTTTTGCTGGTAAATGACACGGGTTTAAAAGAGCACATATTTTAGTTCGACTAACAACGGTCACAATTCTTGCACTGCGGTTGATGAGGAGGACTATGAAGTGCATTACGAAAGAAGAATTTATACGTTTGCATAGATGATCGGCTGGTAGAACATCCAAAGCAACAAGAAAACTGGTTCCTTGTGAGTTATTCCTAAATTTAAACAAATACTACACCAACAACAACAACCTCATGTCCAATAATGCTATTATAAAAAATAATTTTTTTACCTAGCAATTAAACGATTTACTTTTGCGTAAGGCAAGCATGGAGTCTTTAAAAAGAATATAAAAATGACCCGCTTGCTGGAGCCCTCAACTGGCCCTGCAGACTTCTATAAAAAATAAAATCTGTAGAAAAAATGTCCGAAAATAGTTGTTAAGAAAATTAGCTACAAAAATGCAGAAGCATTAAAAATTGTTCACAAAACATAAAAACATCAGAATAACAAAATAATTTTATTATACAAATGTATAATTTTGTGCTAGTTCTTTAGAATAGCATTTAAAACTAAAATTGTTTTGTATTTTTAATAAAATAAAAACAAATTAAGGTGTGTATCGGTACCTTTGTATTGTACTGTAAATCTTGTTTTTTTGATACGATAAATTTCTAATACAAATAAATAAAACTAAAACTATTTTTTCAATTTTAAAACCTTTTATTCACTAACTTATACGAATACATATTAACACAGTTTTGTACAGCACAGCGTAGAGTAGGTAATTTCCCGTGAATCATGCAGAACGTCTCAAAACTTTCCAAGTTGCGTAGCTTTAGAATTTCAAGTAGAATTTTTCAGTTTCTGGAAGGTATTTTTGGATAAATTCCTTCTTTTCGGGTCCTTTCACATAAATTCTTAAATTTGAATAATTCTTCACTAAACCACAATAAGCTAATGTTTGTTCACTTTCACTTCTCTTTCTAAGGCTAAAACAATTGAAATTTAATGTGAAAACTTGTGTAAATTCACTACATTAACCACAAAAAAATCTGAAAAACTACAGCAGAAGACAAAATTAGGATCACGATATATAATTTTACCAACATTAAAACAAGTCACTTTAATAATTGATTACCGGAAAACTATTCCTGACATGTATAAACCGTTAGATCGACAGTGATTTATAATACAGAAGACAAAATTACGATCACAATTATATCAACTAGGTCACTAGAAAATTGTATGCACATACTCCAAAGTAATAAATTAACACAACGTATATTACTATGAAACCGATAGATAGCAAGCCATGCAAGAAAACCAGATATATTCCTAACGAATCCAATTCGACGCCTCAACATATGAATAGCAATGCCCCTTGCTCCACAGACAGACACTGTGGATGGAGGTAAAGTGTACCTCAGAAAAGGAAATAAGAAACACAGACGAAACCAGTGGATTTATCACGCCTGCGGACATGCTCTTGCTCTACTGTGGTTCTTTTAAACCTGAAATAAGAAATAGGCCAGTGATTTCCTTATAAGTAATAACAAATCACTTCTACTGCATTTTAAATGTTAGAGAGTTGGGCATATAAAAGATCGTGGGGTTTAACCAGCTCTAAAGTTTCTAAAGACTTCAACGTCTCAGGTTAAACTTTTAAAGTACAAAGTTTTTGTGTAGTCGTCGCGTATTTAATTAGAACCGCCTTTCAGCATTTAGGGCTGGTGAAAATTGTGATTAAATTGGTGTCTAAATTTTGTACTTTTCAGATTTTTTGTGGTTAATGTAGTGAATTTACACAAGTTTTCACATTAAATTTCAATTGTTTTAACATTAGAAAGAGAAGTGAAAGTGAACAAACATTAGTTTATTGTGATTTAGTGAAACAGTTTGGAGAAGCAAAAACTAAAAATAAAAAGGTAAGCAATTTAAAAATACGTACGCGGAAAGAAATTTCAATGAAAAATTACCGTGCTTGTCACTATAAAGAGGTGTGAACGACTATTCCTTGAAAATTTTATTAAGAATATCTATGAATATTAATTTCTTATTTTTAATTTTTAAGATGTGTTTAAGAATTTATGTTAAATAGCACGGTAAAATCAGTATAACAAAGTAATTGTATGGTTGTATTACAGATTTTGCAGGACTATATGTAAGTACAGTTTTTTCCTTTCGGTATGTGTCCGTGTACAAGTACCCCAAAATAAAGTCAAAGCCAAAATATAAAGCAGGTGATTTTGTTCGTATAAGTAGACATAAACATGTATTCGAAAAGGGTTATACGCCTAATTGGTCTGCAGAGATATTTAAAATAAAAGAAGTTAAACCTGTTTACCCGACAACATATATTCTCGAAGATTACCAAGGAAATATAATTCAAGGCAGATTTTATGAACCAGAAATAGCTCCTGTAAAAAACCCTGAAGTTTATTTAGTAGAAAAGGTTATAAGAAGACGCGGTAATAAAGTGTTAGTGAAGTGGCTTGGTTTTACATCAAAGCACAACACGTGGATTAATATAAAAACGTGATATAAAACCTGATACATTCATTCAAAATTTTAAACTTGAAACAAGAATGCGATCGTTTTGAAAACATTCGACAATCTAGCTATTGACCTAGATACAGCAGATCAGCTAGCGAAAAGTGAATTTTTTACACAAACATCAAAGACCGTGTCAAATGTTACTTTTGTTCTCTACAGATAGATGCTATGAGTTGTACATCGAATGTGGATTTCGACCAAAGACATCGTTCACCACACTGTGCCCATGCTCATAGGATAGACGTATGCGGACGATTCAAAGATCAGTTATCACCACTTACAGAAAAACCTAAATCACAAACCTCACTTTATGCATTCAACACATTGAAATTTGTAGCTGGTATTTTATTTGCTCTAGCAATTCATTATTATTTCCACGAACAGCTATGAGGATAAAAGTAAGTTTCAATGACGACTTACAAGTTAAATATATGATAGTATGGAGTTTTGTATACAAACAAAGTAGGAAAGGACCATGAGAGCAGTATGCAGTGGATGGGTGAAAAGGGAAATTACCCTGATCTAGTTTTTAAAAAACTTGAAGCGGATGCAGTCAGCATTCATGATGATGATGATGATGAAGACCTAATGGTATTGTCTCAAAACAGGAAAAAATGTTAAAGTTTATGCATTGGAAAAAATAAAAATAAAAATAATAAAACTATAACATGTGTTTTTATTTTGAAGTTTTTTCAGGTTAGTGGAGGGAGGTAAAACTTGTATTATGATAAAATAAATAAATAAAAATGTTCAAGAAATAACATGTTGCTTTTTATTTTTATCAATTCCCCATTCCCAATTTCGTTTTTTTTTTGCAGTCTTGTAGACCCGTTTTCACTCCAGCAATAATAACCAGTTTCTAAGAGACAGGATAAGAAAATAACCGTAAGAACAGGTGTGCGTGCCGCCGCCGCCCCGCCGTCGCCGTTGCCCAGCTCTGGTCTAGATCTCAAGGTCACCGCCGAGTCCCAAGCCACCGAACACTTTCACCACCCATTCCCACTTTCCTTTTCAGCCGGGCACCGCCGCCCCCCGCTGAGCCCCAAGCCACCGGCCCTGACCGGTTTGACCCACATTCCAACGGGCGGGGCCCTGACCTACATTCACAAAACAGGTTTTGGTTCTCAGTCTAAACCGGCGCCCTACCTACTGATGAAGCTTACCATTATCGGCTTTAAAGCAATAAACGAAAGGCTATGTACCCTTCGTGTGCGAGGCAAATTTAAGAACATCAGCCTCATAAACGTTCACGCACCTACAGAAGAGTCCCCGGACGATGAAAAAGAAGAATTCTTCGAAGTAGCTGAACGGGAACTTAATGCCTGCCCCAGATATGATGTAAAAATCATATTGGGAGACCTGAACGCCAAATTAGGCCGGGAGCCCGTATACAGGCAATATGTCGGCATCCACAGCTTGCATGAGAACACTAATGACAATGGGCAGCGAGTTATAGAGATGGCAGCAAGTAAGAACTTGGTCGTTGCAAGTACCAGATTTGCGCGTAAAGATATCCATAAAGCCACCTGGATATCTCCTGATGGGGCAACTCGCAATCAAATAGACCATGTGTTGATAGACCGCCGCCACCTTTCGGGTCTGATGACGGTACGAACGTACCGAGGTGCCAACTTCGACTCAGATCACTATCTTGTTGGTATGGTGCTCCGAGAGCGCATTACAACGCTGAAAAGCTTTGTATCCGCTGATCAGGCTCGAATCAACACAGCTGCACTCCGCAACGAAAGAAACAGCTACGGTCAGGCGTTAGAACTCGCACTCAGAAGAGCAAGTCCTGGGGATGAGATGCCGGGCGTCGACGAGAGCTGGACCCGCCTTAAAAATACTGTCATTAGTACTGCTGATTCCATCTTAGGCAGAAGTCGTAGAGATCGGAACGACTGGTTCGATAATGAATGCAAGCTGGCAACTGAACGTAAGAATGCTGCGTATCGAGCAATGCAGCAGTCTCAGAGAACACGAGCACGCGAAGAGAAATATAAAGAGCTCAGAAAAGAAGAAAAGAGAATTCACAAACGAAAAAAGGAAGCCTGGGAGAAAAATCTCGTTTGTGAACTAGAACGCTACAGAGAGCGACGGCCGCACCAGGCGCGGGAGTTCTACCGAAGAGTACGCGGTATGACACAATTCACACCTCCTTGCACATACTGCAAGGACAAAGAAGGGAATCTGATCACCGATCCTCAAGGCATCTTGGAACGATGGGAAGAGCACTTTCATGAATTGCTAAATGGCGAGCTAACGGAGGATTTGGAGGCTCCACCAATATCTGACGATAATGCTATGCTGTCACCACCAAGCTTAGCAGAAGTTAGCAGTGCCATCACCAGGCTCAAAAACAACAAGGCCTCGGGTGCAGACGGCATCCCTGCGGAGCTGGTTAAATATGGAGGGCCTACATTACACCAAGCGATTCATGAATTAATTGTGCAAGTATGGGAGCAGGAAGCGATGCCAGAAGACTGGAGAAAAGGCATCCTCTGCCCGGTACATAAAAAAGGAGATATCACAACGTGCAGCAATTATCGTGGTATAACGTTGTTGAGTACCGCGTATAAGATATTCTCCGCCATCCTACAAAACAGGATGGCCCCATACCCTAGAAACATCATAGGCCAATACCAGTGTGGCTTCAGCCCAGGCAAATCAACAACCGATCAGATTTTCACTTTGAGGCAGGCTATGGAAAAATGTCTAGAGTTTCAAAACTCAATCCAACACCTCTTCATAGACTTTAAAGCCGCCTATGATAGCATAGCCAGAGTAGAACTCTACAAAGCCATGAGAGAATTCGGCATTCCCAATAAGCTGACAAGACTATGTAGGTTGACCATGACCAATGTGACAAGCCAAGTAAAGGTATCCGGAATACTGTCCAGACCAATCAACATCTATAATGGACTCCGACAAGGGGACGGTCTGGCCTGCCTCCTTTTCAACCTGGCGTTGGAGAAAGTGGTCCGAGATTCGGGCGTGACATTAAGGGGCACAATCCTCCACAAGTCCACCCAATTACTGGCTTACGCAGACGACATTGACATCATTGGAAGAACATCAACAGCTGTACAAGAAGCTTTCATCCAGATTGAGCGGGCGGCAGGAAATCTAGGACTGCACATCAACGAAAGCAAAACAAAGTACATGGTGGCCTCCTCTGCAAGAACACCTAACATTGGTCCCACAATCAAGGTAGAGGAACACGAGTTTGATGTGGTAAAATGATTTACCTACCTTGGGTCAATAGTAGCAGCCGACAATAGCATGGAACCTGAAATACGCGCACGACTGCTAAAAGCCAACAAAGCCTACTATAGCCTGTCAAGGCTCTTCAAATCCAAGCATCTAACCATAACGTCTAAACTTTTACTATATAAGACGATGGTCTTGCCGGTCCTCACATATGCATCCGAAACGTGGGTGCTTAGCAAAAAGCACTCTAACCTCTTGGCGGTGTTCGAGAGGAAAATACTTCGGAGAATTGTTGGCCCCGTATGTGAGGAAGGACGATTCCGGAGACTCTACAATGACGAGATCTACGAGCGCTATCGCGACATAGATGTTGTGAGGAAAATAAAGCTCGGTAGACTCCGGTGGGCAGGACATCTAGCTCGTATGAGTGAAGATGAGCCTGCTCGGAAAGTTCTCTGCGGTAAGACTTATGGGGTGCGACAGCGAGGGAGACCCAACCTCCGCTGGAAGGATGGCGTAGACCAGGACGCTCAGAGCATAGGGATGCCAAATTGGATGACATCGGCTCAGTATCGAGACCGGTGGAGAGAACAGTTGCGAGAGGCCAGGACCGGATCCCGGTTGTAGAGCCGTTAAAGAAGAAGAAGAAGAAGAATTTGAAAATTGTACGATTGCGATAAATAATTTGAAATTTGATAATAAAATGGCGAATATTATGAAAAAATCCTACCAATTGTAGAACGTAAAATCACGATAGGAAATGTTTTAAATGAATTTCACCCTGAAAAATTGTACTTTAAGTTCATTAATAATACTAAAAAGTTAGAAGAAATTAAATTTGAAAGCATTTGGAAATGGTATACAAGTATTAGCACTGACATTGTCATTATTATCGTAATTATAATAATATGTGTTTTTATTTTCTCTAAATGTAAAGGAGGACAGACCAACGTAAAAATCAAAACGAAATTTATCCGCCAGGAGTCGAATCTTAAGGAGGGAGGTGTTACATCCCAGAATAACGACAGCTCCCCATTTTCTTAAATTTTCTCACGTCGCTAAGCTCAAATTTCATAAAAACCCCTTAGCGACAATCATTTTAATTTCAGTCTTAAATTCAATTCTAAAAACTTAAATAAACCACGTTGTATTTATATGAGATAAAACTTGTGCAAATGTCGGGATTCGAATTACGAAATCGTCTGTTCTCACGCGCATCGAGATAGTAAAAAATCTCGTTAAGAATCTTAGAGTTAGTCTAAATTAAGCTTTTGTCCGTAAAGGTTTTTGAATAAATGTAATTAATAAAAAGAAGCGTTTTATTTGTAATTAATTTTTTATCCAACTTTTAAGTGAGTTCCGAAAATAACTATCATGAAAACGTGTAATTTTACACATTAGGTATACTCGTATGATGACATAGATGCAAGTTACACTATCCATCATTTCGTTTATTAGCCCCCTACACAAACTGATTTTTTAGGCAAGGGGTCGCAGGGAAGTTATGCCATGGGTCATATATCTCCTCACTTTTGAGCCAGAAAATTTTCCAGACTCACCCATCGATTACACTAACACAAATATAACATTGCACTCTGGGTCTGCGAAAACTATGAGAAATTCCCCTTCTCTTTTGCGTTTATTGTACAACTACAAAGACATTACAATCGTTACAAGAAAAAGAGGCAGAAAAATGAATGCTTAGTGTAATCCTCGCATCATACACAAACCGTTTTGATGTGAGTATCGAGTGATTGATAGTTGTAATTTGCACCATAGTGTATGTAAACGATGTAATTGATTAACTGTTCAAACTGGACGTGAATGTCTAAATTACTAAATTGAAAAATGCCAAAAAAGTGCGAAAAATAAACTACCTCCTCACTTAAAAAATCAAAACAATTAAATTTGATGCCTAATTGGCATTTGCCTATTTTACACATATCAGTTATGCAGTTTACACAGCAAAACTTGACCGTAAACTTATCTAGTGTGCGTATTTCACTTTTCATACAAATTTTGACAGTTAATTTACGACACGGTATACAGAAACAAGGTAATGTAAAAGACGAAATATCGTATCGTAAGTGCGAATATCGTAGAAAAAGGCGACGTCACCCGGCAAGTTTAATACAGAAAACAACAACAACAATTTCGATTTTGTATGGGGAAGACTTGCCGAGTGACGTCGCACTAATACGATATTCTACGATATTCAGTCTTTTACATTACCTTGTTTCTGTATACCGTGATTTACGAGGTGATAAACTTAAGGCCGGGCCACACATATCCGCACCGCATGACGGCCGTGTGTTGGACAACACACGGAGAAAAAGTATACAAGTGAAATCTTCCCAGGCAGTCCCCACTTTTCCGTGTCTCCATGTCCGCACCGCAACAAATTTTACTTGTTTAATTTCCCTCCGTGTGTTGCCCAACACACGGCCGTCACGCGATGCGGACGCGGTGCGGATATGTGTGGCCCGGGCTTTAATAGTTGTAAAAAATATTTCAATTTAGTATTTGTTATTAACAATTAAAAATTTGAAATTTAGTTTACTATTCGTTCGCGATTTTCTAAAAAAATTTAAAAATATACTATCGTATTCCCCGGAAACATATTTTTCCAGAGTGGTAACTAGATATATGAAATACATTAATTACGACTGAAAAATGCACTCTGCGACAGTAAAATATGCAATATTAAGCTGCAGTAAATCACGTTTTGTAATATTGCAAATATTAATATGGCGGCCATTATAATTATATTTGTGGCGTCATTTCAAATTCAAAATGGCGACCAACACAAAATAGCTGATTACTTTTTCCTTTACAACCCCCTCGATTGGGTATCAAAAGAAAGGATATATGACGAATAGAATACAGCAACCTGTGTGACGTCATTTTAAATCTAATATGGCGGCCAACATGAAATGGCGGATCACCTATGACCTCGATTGCGAGAGTCGATTTTGAATAGACTTAAAGTCGAAATAGAAATTTGATATTGTGAATCTCTTGACATTGACATTTATCTATACTGTAGACTTTTGAAGTCGATGACATTTTGCAGAGCTGCTGATTTCGAAAAAAAGTAAGTAAATAAAAAATATTATATTTAAAAATGTCAATATGAAATAAACGCAATTGACAGCTTGAAATTGACATTAAAGCCTTTTTTCATCTGGCAGCCCTTTAATGTAGATTCTATTGGGCATATTCACACAGTGCACATTCATGGCGACTAAAACCGGTTTTATAGATGAGAGAGGGAAGGGAGCGGAAGAACTTAACGAATCATTTTTCACGCAAAAGCAAACGCGTGAAAACTGGCACACATATAAAAAGTTACTTCTATCTCTTGCATTCTTTAGCTCTGTTTTTCTCTAACAAGTAAATTTCATCTGCAATACATTTAAAGGTTCCTGTATAGGATTCAAATTTACTACACTCATTTACGCCCCGTCTGAGTTGCTAGGAGTTGAATAAAACCGGTTTTACTCACCACAATTATGGCAGCGTGTGAATATGCCCATTGACTTCCACAATGCCGTGACTTTTTAAATAGACTTTCAAAAGTCTATTCTATTACAGATATGGAGCGCGTTCAAAAACCTTACTATGGTTAACCATGGTTAACTATGGTAAACTTTTGTCGTTCAAAAACTCCGTGGTTAACTACAACATAACCACGAGCATAACTTTTTGGCGTTCAAAAACTCCCGTGGTTAACCATGGTGTAGTTAAATTTTAACCCTGCTCGGGAGCATGGTTAGCGATAGTTAAGAAGAAGAAGAATAAAAACAACACATGAACAAATTAAAGTGGGATTTGTGGGATTATTGCAAATAAATAATAAATGAAATAATTGAAGCAATTAGCGAGGACTATTTTATGGAAAATTTTGTTTTTATTTTTTTATTTTTTCTTTAATCTGTAGTTAACTACGGTGCGTTCAAAAACCTCCATGGTTAAACATAAACTTTCGTGGTTAAGTGAAGTGATGCAGCATAACCACAGCTTACCTCGTGGTTTACCATAGTAAGGTTTTTGAACGCGCTCATGATAGACTCTCGCAGTCGAGGCCGCTATTAATACTGAATTAAGGTAGGATATTCATTGTACCCGAGAAGCTATGAGTAGTTTGTTCAACTAAGGAGTTATGTGTTAAATAAAAGAGCGACCTTTTTTTTTCAAAATTTTATTTTAACAAAATCGTATTTCGCTTATAACAAATAATTTTGAATTAATTCATTATTGGGACCAGTTATTTATTGATTAAAAAAATTATTAATTAGTTAAAAGAAATAACAAAGAAATGAGTCTTTCAATTATAATTACATAAATATTACCGTCGATTTAAAAATAATCTAGGGATGCGTTAGAAAATTTCTTTTATTTGTTTTAATTTTTGTTCTATATGAAATATACGAGTTTTATATGGTTAATGTACATGATTTATTATTTTAAAATTAAATATATACTCACATTTCTAACTGGGACAAATCATTAATAAATAATAAAAAAAAATATAGAAAAGAAGAAAACTGATATCTGAATCTAAGATGAGGAAAAAAACAAGAACAAACAATATTTATGATACGGAATGTAAGTCAATATACGTATAAAATACAGAAATTTTTTCAATAAAAAATAATTGATGAGTAAATAACACAAAGTAATTAAAAGTATATAATAAATACATAATGACTAATTCTTTTCTTTAATATATCTTTCATTATACGCTTTTATATTACTTTAAGTTCAATAATTTTTTTATTACAAAAACAGATAAATATTTATTCAGTTTTACAATTTTTTGTTCTTTTGATCTATAAATTCATTCACTCTGTTTATGTCTTGTTTTTAAATGTATTTTAAATTTATATATTTTCTTTGATTTATTATTCAAGCATTATTTTTTTTATTGAAGATTTACAAAGTCTTTGAAGTCATCAACATCTAGAAGCAAAGCACGCAATTTTCCTCTAATTGTTCTGTTTTTCCTTTTTATGTTAAAATAACATGTACATATATTATATGTAAAATGCTTGAGAAAAGTTTATTTTCGGAGATAGTTTTTATATGTTTTGTAATAGTTACGAGTATGCTAGGTTTTAGATATTCAATTTCGTTATTATGAACATTTTGTAGAAGCAATCTTTTGAATTCTAAGGTTATTTTTACTTATAATAAGGGTAGAAATGAATTAAAATTTAGTTTATATGAAAAAATATAAAATTGTATTTTTTAAGAACCGTTGGTAATAGTATACACAGCCAATCAATAAAATTTAGAAAATTATAACTGCACAAAGCTCAGTGATTAAACAAACATATATGCCGGCAATATACCCGAAACCAATGTTTAAATTTCATTATTTAAATAACAGATTGAAGACAACTTAAGTTGGCTTGCGTATTATTATCCATTTGTATGTACATAAGTACTCGTTAATGACAGTGGGACCAAAATTACTCTTTTTATTACACAAATTTATTGCATTCTGCAATAAAACAAAGGAAACGAAATTCTGAGGGATGTTTTAAAAACTATACTAAATGGAAAATTAGCCTGCTGTAGGTGAACGTATCGTTCAGCCTCTTGTTAGACCTGCATATGAATAATACGCGTAACTAACACTAAAAAAAGAACAAGTTTGTCCAAGTTAACTCAAAATAGTATGTGAAATAAAAGTCCACAAAATATTGCCATTATTGATTTTGTAATCACTGTTTTATACTGTAATTACAAAAACTGTTTTATTGTTTTTGTTCTCCTAACAAAAATATAGATAACACTCAATGATTCAATGTTTATAAGCAACATAGCATTTAAGTTACCGCGTTTGGCAGCTTGAAATATTTTTCAGTGTTGTGTTACTGGGTAATAAATGTTTAATTTAAGTATAATCACTTTACCGCATTATTTGCAATGGCAAACATCCTCTCAAATTCATGATATCTAAATATATATGAAGCATGAAAATAAAACTTGCAAAATATGTACTTTGTCCATATTTAGAAATACATTGCAATTTTGTGTCCAGCCTTGCTTGGTGTAACCTTTTATTACATTCCCCAAAATAGCAGTCTAAAAACAACAAAAAAAATATTCATTGGTTAATCCTCCTTTTTACACTGTTCAAATAGTATAAATTATATTTATAAGGAAATAGGATACATGTTGTGAAGGTCTTATACGAAGGGTATAGAAAGTCACTAGCCTATTTTAAAAAATAATAATAATTTGCTATTATATTTTTCAGGTTTTTTATGTTACAGTTGGGCAATAGTAAAGTTAGAGAAATTCACCATAGAGTGGTTTGTATCTAACTGAAAGACCCCATGTTGCGAAGACATGTTCGGGAGTAGGAGAAATTAAATAACACTCCATCAGCACAAGTTCAGCAAGTAAAATTAACAGTGCAGAATTGTACCCTATGTCATGCATTTAAAAAGACAAAAAGTACGCGTATGATGAGAGAAATGTGGGGCTATCCTCACAACTCGGAAGGAAGTTCATACCTACGTTCGAGAAAATTATTTTTTACTGCGAGAAGCAGTCTATGGAAAAAGGTTAAAAGATTGCGTCCAGCGTTTTACAGTTGGCTGAATACTCGTCAGTTATGTTTAAATTAAATAAAAAAGGCTTCGTATACACCCAGACCCCTAACTTCCACTCACAATTTAGTACAAATGAATGGCCCCTATTCCCATAGTCGCGTCACTCATTGAAAAAAGTGACAAACCAATTTTCGTATTCTTGTAGTCACTTGTAGAAAAAGTGACGGTATATTTCTATATACATATGACATATTTCTATTTACATATCCTGTTCGTTATTTTAATTCTAGGATATAAGAATAATGTTAAATCACCAAAAACATTAAAATAAAACATATTTCTTACCCTTTGTCACTATCCATTTTAAAAAAGTTGTAGCGTCACCTACAAATTCCAAGTGATAAAAAATGACAATTTTCAGTGACATTTGCTACAAAAAATGACTTCGAGAATACCACACCTAGTTTTGTCACATTTTATCTCATTAACTTTTCCCTTGTCACTCGACTATAAGAATACAACTTTAAAAGTGACGTGACAAAAAATGTGAGGTGAGAAAAAAAGTGAGGTGACTATGGGAATAGGAATATATAAATATTCGAACTAGGTCAAAATCTAGGAACCTGATTATAATCATTACTGTTACTAAGACGAACCTTGAAATACCTCTGCACGACTTTGCAAACCACATAATCAAGTGTGTGCTAGAAATGGAATCAAAGTTATTGGAGCCATATTCACAAAACGAAGTAGATACTATCAAAACGAAGTAGATACTATGGATGCTATATACTATACTCGTATATACATATAAAAATAGAAAGCAAAACCTTTCCGACCGATATATACTATTGTTGAAGATAATAAAAAAATATATTGGAAGAGCCTGATCACACAGCAGTATAAAATAATTTTGAACAAATTGATAATATACATCCAACACCAATAACTCAATCTAACGGAAAGCTAATATAACATCTACAGAAAACTACATTAATTGCAAAATCACTTCAAAAGATATGAGCAACCTGGCTACTGTTTTGAAAATAAAATGCTTTGAGCAATCCGATCAAGTTGGAATTTTAATTTTACGTGCATATTTTAAGAGACAAATAGCAGCTGTTGCCGAATCAATTCCAAGATACTATGAGGTTATAGCAATTAAACAAGTTAAGTTAATTGGGCGTAGTTGCTTGCTTAGCCAAAGGTTTTAAATTTCTCCTTAACAATTCCTATAACTTTAAACAAGCCAGAAGCAAAGATCCCAAAGATAGTGTGAGCATGCGAAAAAATGATATAAGAACCAAATTTTACCACTAAATGTTTTTTATTAACCGACGGCGGTCGGCGGGAACGGTGAGAATGGTTGGTTGCAATACTGCCCGATAATATTGACAAGTTGTCAGAAACAACATAGCTCGACAAAAGTTGATTTTTCTATGGTATTTTTGTGTTCAATGCAACACGCGTTTCTTGTAGTAAAAATAAAATAAAACCATTAATAAGTCACTCACGGTGTCTTATTTATATGAAATATGTTTAAGAAATATTAATTGTACTGCAAAAGTTATTTCTGAACATATTTTCAAAACAATTTACGTCGTTATAGTCGTTTCAATGTCATTTACGTGAACTTTATTAAACGTATCTCTTAGCATTCTACAAATATATTAAATTTGTTATTTGAAAATTCAACATTAAAATGCGAAAACTAAATATAACCTTTCAATTTAATTGCAAACAAAAAATAGGGTCGTAAAATGTTGAATATGCAAACTCATTAAAATTTTGTTGAATTCATCACCCTTATTTACAGTAAAAATAGAAAATAAAAGATTTTGGTTGCTTTCTATAGTTATTTATAGGTGTGTATGTAAGTTTTTGTTTAGAATTTTAGTCATCAACGAAAAATCAAGCTATGTAAAGCTATGACTTATATTTTGTCTTTCAAAAATTGATATTTACAAATTTTATTTTTTAAAATAATTTTTTACAAAATCATTTTAAGACCAATCAATAATCACTAGAGGAAATTGATTCCTCTTTAATTTTCTAGCATTTACCAATTGTATATAAATAGTTTAGCATTTTTATTTCTTTTCTTTTTTAAAAATGACACATACATGTTAATACATTTAATACGTAAATATTGTAGTACTTTTTCTTTTCTATGTATTACAAATATATTATAAAAATTACTGTTCATTTTTTTTCATTTTTATCTTAATTATTATAATCAAAACCATTACAATTCTTTCTACAAAACAATCAAATATAAATTAGAATTATTGAGAAATTAATATACAAAGAAAAAAGTGTTTACAGAAAAAGAGAGCATTTCCCTAACAGTATAAACTATTTTTTATAAGATCACACTTTTACACTTTTATTTAATTTAGCTTATCTCGCAAATAATTGTTAAAATAACAGGGGAAAATACGGGCCGTTGTTAATCGCTCGTTAGACAGATATTTTGTTTGCATTGGCAGTTGCATTCAATAATATTGAAATGAAAAAATTGTTATTTTTATAACTTGTAAGTAAAAAAATATTAAAAAACAAAATTCGTTATACGTTGCTAGTCGAATTCAAATAACAAGCGCCATGTCCTTTTTACTTGGTAAATTCACTTTCTTCCCTTGCCACAGTGAATTGTGTATTGTAAACGCATCGATCGTGACCGTCAAATGTTTTGTATGCACTTGCGAGAAACATTTTCCACCAGAATTATACCTATAAGTAAAAATGTTTTTATTTATATTATAAAAAAGATTTATAATAAAAGACCTAATAAGTTTTAAATATAAACACTACATGAAATCGAATTTTCATTTAACAATAATTATTAGGACCAAATTAAATTAAAATGAATATTTTTTTATCTTTTTTGTCGCCAAAATAATAAATTATGAGTGGTTGTTGATCGACTCGAGCTGAATTGATAGAATAGAAAACATCAAGAAAATGCAATAAATTCGGCTCAATGGCCCTATCTAAACTAGTATTGCTTCAGCAGCAGTAGAACCGGGTTTTTAGGAAAGAGGTATAGAAAGGGAACTGTAGTAACCTATCCCTGACAAAATGTTGGCGTGAATACTTAACACATCCATAAAACTTAAAGCCTACTTTTCTTAATCGCGGGTAGCACACAAATATCTCCGTGTAAAGACAGGAAAGTTACTCACGATGAAAAAATATCAGTGTAGACCTAGATTAACTTCCAAAACCGGTTTCGCTGCTGCTGAAGGAATACTAGTTTATATACCCACAATGGGTTGGCGTACATAGACCATTAGGTGCGTTTCAATTTCATTGGAGTACGTACTCCGGAGTAGTTGCGCGCACACCGGCGTACTTGCAGCTACCCCAGCCCATACTGTGGTGTAGCAGCATCTACTCCGATGTGCGCCTAACTACGCTGGCGTACGAACTCCAATGAAAATGAAACGCACCTACTACTTCAATACTAAAAGACCGGTTTTTGAGAGAGGGGAAAAAAAGAAAGTTTTAGCTTTTTAAACAAAAATGTTTGGAGTGAAAACTAAAGGCCCCCATACACGGTCAAATTGGATGTACATCGAAGTGCGGATGTACAACCAAAACTATCGATTCTGAGCCGGTCTGCCAATCAAAACTCGATGCGCGCATAGGTTTGATGAAAATCATGATACAGCATGGTTATACATCGAATTTGACCGTGTATGGGGGCCTTAACCCCTACATAAATGCTTCTTTCGCAAACATTAGTACCCCGTGTAAGGCAAAGATTATCTATTTTCAATAAGATTTGATACACTCTACACAATTTCCTATCAATAATGTTGAACAATTTTTATGCTACGGCCTTTACTTTTAGAGTTATCAAGCAATTTTAATGCTAAATTTGGCTCTATTTCGTACTTTTCGTACTTCATATTAGTTAACTAGGTATTTTATGGAGAAAAGGGTGGTTTTAGTTGAAATTTTTGTTAAAAAACCAAAATTTTGATTTTGATGAGTCATTCCTCTGGAAGTTGATAGGGTAGAACCTTGACTTCTGCAGTTTTAGATAGGTGGGAGTATTCTGCGTACACTGATACCTTATTCATGAAAATAGGTCAGGTTACAAAAATACAGGTCGATATGTAAAACTCTAAAAAAACTAGGGGTGGTTTTTGGGGGGAAGAAGGGGTTTTGGGAGTTGGTGCCCATGGAGACTATTGATCTACATGTTGAGAACTATGAACCTGCAAAATTTCAAGAAAATTCACCGAAAGACATTTTCCCATACAAATGGTGCGGGGTCGTTTCTAACAAAACGGAAATTTATAATGTGTGCATTGGTGTCCATGTCCAAAACGCATCATATAAAAATTCAATTCGAGCAAAAACTATCAATCGAGTGCGCATATTCAAAAAAAACAAGCACCAGCACATATTCTCAATTCAATCGGGAATGCAAAATTCAGATTTTCCCGATTAGGAATAGCGTATAATCAACGGGTTGGTTGACTTTTAAATTGTAACGGGGCTTTAAGAATAGTAAAAGCAACACTGAATAATGTAAGCATTTGCATGATTTCTCTATTCAAGTTTCCTGCTCAAACAACAGTCTGTGGGCCTTCTCACATTTATGCGGCCCGGGATGATGGTTTGGACGAATACTTCCACAGCTTATGCGTCTCCATTGTAAAATTTGAATACTATTCAATATGAATTCAATATTTTATTCGCTATATTTCGCAAGATTTCCATAGCGTAGAAAAAATGTTAAATCTTAAGCCTCGGCCACGATACGAGCGGCGAGCGGCGAGAAGTGAGCGGCGAGCGGCACCAGAAAAATTTAATGTCTCGGCAGTAGAGCGGCACTTTAGTATTGCCGCTCTACCTCTCAACGCTCACCGCGCGTATCGTGACCGGATTCGAGCGTATTCCATATAAAACAATACAAAATAAAACTCAGAATCGCCGCTCTGCCGCTCACCGCTAGCCGCACGCCGCTCGCCGCTCGTATCGTGGCCGAGGCTTTATGCCATTAGATGGGTCCAACCGTATCTAGTTATCTTTGAAGGGTTATTGATTAAACTGTTATGGCTTACGAATGTTTTCAAAAATCTTCGTGCATGTTGATTGATGAAACTAAAGGTATTACAGGGACAATGATGCGATGTGTGGAACGTCTTAAAGGAAATGGTACTGCTTGAACATTAATCCATTGCATCGTATAACAAGAAGTTTTATCAGGAAAATCTTTATTCTAGTCTTACAAAGTATGAAGATTTGAAGATTTTAAGATAATTAAAGAAAGCTTTTTGCTTTGAGAAAGGGATTCTTTATTTCTATTTAATACTACTGAACTGAAAAACAAACTGCAAGATTCTGAATTTGTGGGTGACCTGGCATTTTTTACTGATATGACACGACTCTTTGAAGAATTGAATTTGAAGTTAAAAAATAAATACCACCAAACATGGTCTGTCGCTGATGGGTGTCGCTCCCTAGGGTTTGGAAGTGCTTGCTTTTGGATTTACACCACTAAAAATACAAACACTCTTATTTTTCGTAGTTAATTCAATTGGTAATTTATCTTTTCTTGTTCACAGTTTCTGTATCCATACACTGTGTTAAAAGTACCCATAATTTATAATTTGAAAAACACGCGTAAAAGTAATGGCTAAAAATCAAGTAACGTTGTACCGAGTTGAGCCTTGTCTATCACTTAGTGTGTTCAAGTTCTTCTAAGCTTATCGGTAATCGTTTTCCCAAACTAACTTATTTTGTCTTAAAAATGGTGCATAAAAAATAAAACATTATATGAATGAAAAAAATCCCCATAACAATTTCAGGCCCTTTCAGCACTGATAAATTATAGTAAGAAAAATTATAAACTTAAATTTCAAATTATACGTACTTGAAAAACTTATCAAACATGACTTCATCTACTTGACTAGGTCCTGTACCGTAAAGTTTAGACACAGATTCATTTTCTGGCCAATAGCTGTATAATGCCCTAAATTGGCAACCAGCATCACGAAACAGTATAAGAAAATGTTTGGCCTCCGATCGTGCAATTTTTTCTAGCACCTTTTGTTTTGCGTCCCTATTTACAGCTCCAGGAAAAACGCAATATTCCACAGCATTTAAAATAATGCCACGGTTCGATTTGGCTGCAGGTTGTTTATATAGTTTTGGACCTAAAATGATAATTAATAAAAATATTGAAATTGTTAAATTAACGAATGTCATAAAGTTAGTACATATTATATTTGAGTGCTTGATCATGATTTCCTAACCTAAGTCGATGTTATTATTGCAATCTATTATTACGTTATTCTATTTTAAACAATTCAACAAAATGCAAAATAAAACGCAACTACGTTATCATATCATCTTTTAGGCAAATTTTATAATTCCAAACAAATACAAACCCGAATATTCCATCATGGAGCTTGGCGTAGATGAAATATCACTTGATCCATCATCAAAAACTCGACGTTTTGACATTAAACCTGGAGGTAAGGATCCAGGTCCTGACGGTGATGGCAAATGCCTACCTGATGGACCCATTCCGGGTGATGGTGCACGTCGTGGGGGTGTTGCACGTCCTAAACCTGAATCTGTGTCTAGCCATGGAGCAAAGGTAATGAAGAAAAAGAAAAGAAATGGTTTCGGTTAGGCGAAAGCAATAGAATATGACCTTGTTTTTGATATTCAAGAATGAAATTGTGATGGTTTTGATGAAGTGGAAAAATTAGAATTATAAAAGCAATAAAATCCAGGATAAGAAAATAAAATAATGGAAACAATTATAAAATAATAAAAGGATGTGGTAATATAGTTTATAAAATTTTTGACGTTTTCCTAAATTTCATAAACTATATGAAAATCTACTTATTGAGTTGCTTTTTCTGTTGATATCTGAATTATTATTAATATGCATAGTTACCAATTGCACACAACTGAATTGTGATAAAGCAGAGACAAAGCCATTTAACGAAATTAGCTGCTTTAGTGAACTTATTTTTTAAAAAATAGTGAAATAATGATGTGAATTTGTGAACTACATTTTTTCCAAAAACAAAGACTGAACATTAATATTCTTATATGACTTGATGTTTTTGATCATGAATTATATTTTAATTAATTTAAATTTAATCGAAATTATTAACTTTCACTCCTAATTGAAATTTGGAATGAATTAAATCATTTTAAACTATATATAAATTAACAAAGAACAGTAAAAGCATATTAAAGCGTTAAATTTTATAAATCTTTCCAGCATGAGTTCATTAACAATGGGTGAATTCAAAAACTCAACACTGCCGCAACACTGCAGAATTCAGCAATTAGAAGTCTGTAGCTGAATTCTGCAGTGTTGAGTTTTTGAATTCACCCAATATTTAAAGAATTTGAATTTAATTGTATCAATTTTATTAAAAGATTGAAATTTATTATGAGTTCACGATATCTTAAATAATTTTATATTAAAAAAATATTATGAATTATGGTGGAATATGTTAAATGCATAAATCCATGCCGTTTCTGGGTAACATATATTAACTACAGAGACATTAATTTTTGAACAGGAAAAATATGGTAGCTTTATAGTTTTGGGCAAATCTTATATCTACTTTACAGCAACACATATTCCTAGTCTCACATTTTATTTTTGAAAGTGCGGCGAACAAAATAAAACATGTAGTATGATATAGTGCATATCAAAAATACTTTGTAATTTGAGTTAGAAAATAATAAGACATTTGTGAAACAGTGAAATGGTACAAGCATGATTTGATTACTAACTTTGTGGTAATAGTGAGCAGATGACACCAGCGTTTTTGAAAAATTACGCACTTGAAAAAATACTATGCGTACACAAGCCAATCTGTTAGTAATTCGTTTTTTGGCAGAAACTCGAAAATCGAAAATCGAAGAAAATACATGAGAGCATTTGATCCACATTGAATGATGTGAGTTCTTTCAATGAAATTGCTGACTTCGTGTAAATGAAGCGATGTTCACCCGAGCTCCATTCTCGCATCTCCTCCCAAACTTACCCAAGGCGGGCGGTAGTAAGGAACCCGAGAAGCTCCAACGAGCAGACCCAAATTGCTGCCTCTTCATTCAAGATTTCTGGACCTTTCAGTTGTGGTGAAATGTCTATACCAGCTTGGGGGTAGCAGAGACCACAGAACTTCCTTCACTGGTGAGTGACTTGAACGTGAGGGCATACCGAAGAGCAGCAACTGGGAGAGTGTTCTAAAAACCCACTAGCCGCCTATAATAGCGCGATTGGCAATGGCGATTGGTTTCTACTATAACATACGAATTGGAGGTCGACAGAGAATTGTTGGGTCAGAGTAGAAAGAACGTCAGGAGACTAGTTAGTTTGATTACCGGATAATGCGTTCTATAAAGAATGGGAAGGGCAAATTCCTTACTAAAAAAAGAATTGCAACAAAAGAATTTAAATGTGGAAGAAAAGTAATCGCAGTTACAGTAGGTCCTGGAGCTATGAAATCAGATGTGTAATTTTTTTTCTACAGATGTTTAAAAACAATATACATAGTATATATAAACAATTTAGAAATATGGATTTTTCCTACAAACGTAATCAATTAAAATTTGGAGCGAAAGTTACGAGATATCTCGTTTGATAGTGAATGGGTTAACGTCAATTGAAAAGATTTTTAAGGTTTCACCACAAATGTTGGTAACGTTAAGTTCTCAAAGCTAACAGATAGTGCGAGTTCGTAAACGCCGGACTGCAGTCATTCTGCAGAATTCAGCAATTGGAAGTCTGTAGCTGAATTCTGCAGAATGACTGCAGTCCTGCGTTTACGAACTCGCACATACTCTAAAAGCCAAATAATAACAATTTGTATTTTTCCCCAAATTTAATGTACCAATCCATAAGCCATGCAAAAATGTCGTAAATTATAAATATGGTTTGTTGTTTTACTCAAATTATACTGTATTAGTTACATTACTTTGGAATTGTTACATAATGGTTTTGTCTATGTATGTATATGTATGTAATCTAGTCTCTCATAATTTTACTTTCATAAATCAACTGACACGGTTACATATTTAACTTACGAACTAATTGATAATAAGTTTGGCGGTGAAGTGATAACTAATCTTACTTACCGGTGCACGTTGTGCTTTGTGTGATTTTTTTAATAAAATGTAAATATATGTTTAGACTAAGTCGTATTATTATGTATACAGATAAGATTGAATTAGTAAATTTAATTCATGTTTGCTTTTAAAACACACCCGATCAATTGAATATAATTTTCTTATCCTATATATATGTTTAATATTAAGCATTTGATTTAATGATTTTTATTTTACAATAATGTAAACCCAGCTGGAAAGAGCTTATGAAATTTATGAAATGTCAAAATAATCTACAAAAAAAATTTATTAACGATAATTGAATTTTAAGAAAATGGCAACCACCGAGGATAAATTATAAAAAAAAAACCCAAAAAAGAGGCCCAAAATACTTTTGAAACTGACGCAAATTAAATGAGAAATTCATGTTTTTTTTGTATTTTGTCATCAATATCGACTTTTCTTTGGGCTTACCGCACAAATTCATGAGGGAATTTGATTTTCGCCCTCTAAAATTCAAAGTACTCCCTTTTGCTATCGATATACGTGATAATGTACGGCCTCGTTCAACAGTTGGCTCTGGAAAAGGCCAATAATTATGTAAACTATTTTTTTTGTTTTCATTAAATATTAAGCCGCTTAAATATATTTCATACGATTATATAAATTGAAGATAAATGCTTGTGCGAAAATATAATTATTTTAAAGTAAAAGTAACCATTTTATATAAAATAGTGTAAAGCCGAATGAAAAATATTAAATAAATAAATAAAGAAAACAAAATCCTCCTTCCTTTTTAAGTCATCAACTTTAAATTAACCAATGTTAACATTTTGATAATTATTTTTTTTATCAAAAGCACATCATATTTGAAAATATAATCAAAAATTTAAATACACGATTATGAGAGAATCATTTCTATATTTAAAATTTTAAGATAATTTTTTTTCTATTATAAAATACAAAACTAGATGTGCTTGTTGATAATTTACATGTAGATGTGCATGTGGAAAAAGAAAAACGTAACTAAATGATTAAAATAGATTCCTTTAAATTACTTTAAGAATACCTCACACATTATGTTATACGCCTTTTAAATATACAAAACACAATTCATGCAATAATTATTAAATAAATATTAAAAGAAAGCATTGATTATCATCCCGTTTCAAAAGACAGACTAAACAAATTTTTAGCTGCCCTGCGTTATTTTTAATTATTATAAATATTTTTGTCTTGTTCAATCGGATTTAGCATTGTTATATTACAAAAGCAATTATTTAAAGAATATTAATGTTAGTAAAAAATTGGATTATTTAGTTTAAGGAAAGCAGTAACCCTTCACCAACCTCTTGAATTTTTATAAGATCCCCTTCGACCAATAGGAGTTGAGCTTGTGCTAGGATATTCATCAGGTGATTCTGCGAAGAAAATTAGTAAAATAGATGCTTCAGTTTAAGCTTCACACTAAACAGAAAAATTGTGTACGTAATTTTTATAATGGTGATAATTTTTATTACAAGAAAAAAAATATTTTTAAATGTTTATGTAATATAGTTGGTAACAAAATATCAGCTGTATCTTAATCTTTTGCACGCTGTACTTATCTGATTTTAATTAATAATACACGTTTGAATTATTTGTGGTAAGATTAGATCGACAAAAGTTTCTTCATATGTACATGATATTAAATTCGGTTAATTAGGAAACAATTAATTGGATCAGGCAATTCTAACTTGGGTTTATAGATCGTGTCAGCCTTATTGGTGAGGCATCACTCTTTATACCATTACTTTTAAACATTGGGCTTTGACGCCTTCATTCACATTTTAACCGTTCTGTAGTGCATACTAATAGGCCGCAAGTAGGTTTTTGTATTCAGACAAGACTACGGAGAAATATGAAGGAAATAATAGGAATAACGTCGTTATTGTGGAAATATAGAACCGAGTCAACCAATCGAAAGAAATTTAAAAAGCCCTAGCCAATTGGTACTCCTATAATACCCGACATATAGTTGTGTGTGCGAAATGAGAAATATTATATGTGCAATGAGAATGCGTAGTTTTCGGGAAACAAGTCCTGCATATTTTAAATATATGAAAGTTCTATTTACAAAATTATGCAATGCTCATTCTTATTTGTGAAAATGTGATATAGTGGGTGAGCGACTTCGATTTTATGGTGACGATAAAAATGATAATTTCCTTCGAAGAATCCCGAATCTAGAGAGAGATGAACCCGAAAGAGAAAAAATACTTGATAGCGCTGAAAAATTTTTGACATAAAACTACAATGTTAGAGATACTGGAAAAGAATGGTATATCATGAGGCGCTACCAAATAATAAACGATTGGTTTTGAACATAAATAAAAAATAATAGGATTGAAGCAGATGGCTCTAAAAAAAGAACAAATTGGGTCATATGAAAGACGTTCTTTTATTTTTTGAAAACATCAAATTCCATATATTAGTCAAGTAGTAATTTTACCTTGTTCTTATTCCTTGGGTCGTGGATCATTTTCATGGTCTACCCACTGGCATTTCCCGCTGGCATGAAGCTGTGGGTGAGCGGTTTAATGATCAAACCTACGCTTCTCCGCTAGTTCGTCAATAATTACGATGGGGTTGTTTTCACCCAGGGTTGGCATGACCTCCTCGTTCAGTTCCACACTTCTCTAACGTCCCGGCCACGTCCCTGATGTGTGTGGATACTCCTTAACCCCTCCCCCCGCGACCATCAGTTCAAACAAACATGAACTGACACGAAAAAATTATGAAAACGTAACAGGGAAGTTCTCGTATACTCCACAGTTCTGTGATCTTGAAACTAGACAATATCATACTACAACTTTTTTCTCTCTAGAACTTGGATCAATTTTTAAACAAATATATTAGAAATTCTACTAGTCCAGTAAAATAAGGCAAAAAACAGGGTTAACTTCGGAATTCCGTGTAACAGGTCGTATCGTTTTCGAATTTTTTTCAAATTGTTGTAAAAGCTCTACGTATAAAAGTTTACCATTAAAAAATGCCGCTATTTTCTTATTGTTGCAATAATTATAAATAGTTATTGCAAAATTAAATGCGAAATTGTATTATGGGCTAAATTCCAAAGAATGAAGCCGGAAAAAATCCTAGTAGAAGGTTTATAGCTCGCTGATTACGAATATGATGTTTAAAACTCAAAATGGCGGATCCAAAATGACGGAATGATGAAACATATTGGGTGCCTTCCATTTAGACACAGAGAGACACAGTGTTACACTGTGTCCGACACAGAAGTGTTCCATCAACGACACAGTGGCCGGGTTTATGCCGCGGACACTTTGGAATTTATGAAACGGAGCTTCCAACTTGGTTATCGTTTTAACCGAAACGTTTGACAATTATTATCACACGTTTGACATTTCTCATCAATAATAAACCATTGTTAAATAATGGAGAAAATATTAATAAATTATCAATTGAAGCGCGCAAAAAGTATTTTATATTGGAAACAGTTACAAGTATGTATATATGTTACACTTTTTCACTTTGTTTACGTCGTTTGACATTTTCAGAAAGTCTAAAGTGTTTATACCGTAACTTCCCGGCAGTGCCACATGTTTGGTCACGCCAAAAAGCAGATCCACTTTGGCAGGTTGCGCCGAAAATTCTTGTCGTATATGCCGCTCCCAAGATGTCAGGCAACTGCAAAGTGTCCGCGGCATAAACCCGGCCAGTTAGACACAGCCGGGCACAACTAAGACAATGCTACCAACCCTCGCCAATTGAAATGTGATCGTTAATTTATAATTACAACAATATTGTTTCATTTTTAAGATTCCCAGCCAGTTCGGTTCTAGGAGTCGACTGGGTCGGTCGTGTTCTGTCGCGGCCGACCCGTCAGGCTCTTCGGTTTTTCTTTTTCCAGTTTTTGGTTTTCGATCTGTGCGGGCCCCTTAATAAATATTACCGCGAGATAATTTTAGTGATATCTGGATTAAAGAAGTCAACAATAATTTGGGCTTTCTCTGGCCTAAATGGTAGCCAGTACCCATTACAACAAGAAATTGCGGAACGAACCGTTTTCGTATAACGGTTTTCTATGTGAAATCATCATGGTCTTTCAGACCTCAAGCACATGGCAAATTTTAACATTGTACCCTCAAGCACATGGCTTATCTTCACATCGTGTGTTATCCAGTGAAACGTGAATCAAGGAAATAAAAATATTCTCTGAATATTTTATCATATGAGACGAATGAATCAGTGCGAGTACTATTTTTGATATATCTTGTGTATTAATTTAACCGAACTAGACTGAGAATTCTAACATAATTTTTTAAATTATAAGCCTTTGTTTTTTTTAATCTTATCTGTAACTTAGTGTCATACATGTTTTTAACTTTGTCCTAAAAATTAGTGCTGCCTAATAGAACAGATCTACGAGTCAGCATAGGCATGTTATAACGGTCATCCTTGTGTTCTTCGCATCTCTCATGTACAGAGAAAAGCACGTGGTGCTAAGCATAGCAATTCATTACGGACTTTCAATACTACATCAAATTAGTCATCTTTTTTCTGCAAATTCCAATACAGATCCTTCCAGCAGCATATGACGGGTAACAAATTGTTCATGGGCGCAAGGAGTTATCGCGTTCTCATGTGATATGGATGGAAATACAAAAAGCGCTGCCAGGCTTTTCATCATTGTTTCATAATTGTATTTGCAGAAAACCAGCATAGGACTTTAACCTGTTGGTCTTTTGCACCCTATCGACACACCTAGTGGGCAATTTGGCTTTTGGATGAGATCACAAAGAGCCCCAGGTGTGCTGACCTGCCCATCAATGTGGCACGTGGAGGGGAGCATGATGCCACACTGTTATGGCATGTGCAAATCACCAACACTTACACCTTGACAATCAAACTCAACACAGATAATAAATGACGTCAGCAGTTTTCCCTCGTTGCAAAATATTTGGGGTTAGATCTTTCATTGAACGTGGTGCAGCTAAAGGAGTGAATTTCAGAGGACCGAGTGTCAATCGGAGAACCAACGCAACAAAGAACCTTTAAGATAAGAAATCATTTGTTACCAAGTTTTATTTAGTGGAACATCGCACTGAAATCGGCTCAGCCGACAACCGAAAGAATCTTAGAAAATTTATAGACGGCGTTGAGTGTGTTAGACCCAGCTTACGTGTTGCGGCTGACCGATTTGAGCTGTGGCTGGTTGAGAGAGTGGCAACCAAGCTACAATAACCTGGTACAACATAAAGTGAACTGCTGATCTCATATCCGTGTGAAACAACACCTGATGTACTATCCTTGTTACTTGAATATCATTGGAATGAGTAACTAGAACGAGTGACTTTGCCTTAACTTTAATCTGTGTAAAATTTTTTAAACCTGTGATACCAATATTAATACGAGTGACTGCATATTAAGTTGAATCTAAGTTCTTGACGAAGTCCCCTCTGCTCGGACTTTGAGCATGGGTCAAATTGTAAAAATCGAAGGAAGACATCTTTAATCAACTAAGCTTTGACAAAATCCCCGCTGCTCTGGCCTTTTTCATGGGATTATTTAAACACTGGAAGCGAGAGTAATTTAAGGCCAAAATAAAGTTGTATTAGCATAGTTTTATGGTCCATATGGCTGCAAGGCCGGGACCAATTGTGACCTTTTAAGGTCCGCTAGTCCTTGACTAGTTAATCTAAAAAACAACAACAACAACAAGATTCCCAGCATTTATAAGATGTCGGGTAATTAATTTAAAGAAATTATCAACATAAAATTTACGATTTACTTGCCAAACAAAAATAAAAAAGAGGAAAGTGCGCCATGGCGGATTTTTCATGAACTTATGTGTTCCATTTGGGCTTACACAGAACGACACAGAGCGACACGCTGTGTCGGACACAATTGTCTTTCTGTGTCTAAATGGAAGGCACCCATTATTGATACGTTAGCTCATCTATAACTTTTATTTCGTTTGCGAATCTTATCACATGAGTTATAGTGCAGTAAAAAAAGGCCAAAAAAATGAAAAGATAGGTATAGTTTTGTAACAGCAAAATTATGATTTAATCCTGTTTGGGATATCACCAGGAGTATATTGGTAAGTTTTGGACCTCGAAAAACTTGTGCTACTTTTGTTATAAACAATTAAAGTTTTTTTACCACGTTTTTCGAGCTTAAAATGTGAATTACTCCGGTTCTATAAGTCGGATCGGGGCAAAATAAATACCAGTCTCTTCGTAATAAAATTTCCAATAAATCCTCGTTGGTTTCAAGTTTCTGAAGTACATACATAACCTACAAAACTGAAAAAACAAGAAAAATACAGTATTTTTTTCAATTTAATGCCCAAGACAGTCAAGTGCACCAATTTGCATCAAACTTTCAAAAAATATACTTTTTGATGTTACAAAAAGACTCTGAAAAATTGGTGCCAAAATACTGAACCCGTTGGCCAAAATTGCTATTGTTATCTAAAATTTGAAATGCCCGCCATTTTATGCCATTAAGTCCAAAAAGGAAATTTCTTTTTTCAAAATGTAGCTCTCCATGCCACCTTTCGAATGCAATTAAAAAAAAAATTTTTAATGTAATTTTGGTAACTTTTTTTTCATTTGTTTATAACTCAAATATTAACAATTGCATTTTTCGGCCATTTTGAAAAAAAATTTAAAATTTTTTATCAGATCTGGTAGAGCATTTTGGGACCTTTAGTTTAAAAAAAACAAGGTTCATTTTGGTTAACATGAACTTGAGATATTTAATTTTTTGCATTGGCATTTTTTGGAATTTTTTGCATTGCGAAATATTATAATCACGTGTTGTTGCACTCGGCTTCGCATAGTGAAGCATTTTTCACAGATTATTTTGCTTGTAAATAAGTTATAATGCTTGTAAAAAATGTAAATAAAACTTAAATATTTTTCGAATTGATCACATGAAATTAATAGGTTTTAAAATGATGCAGTCCAAATTGTAGCTCAAAATATGGATTTGTTAATTAACAATTGGCCAAAACGCAAAAAGTTAAATATCTCGGGTTTACGTTAACAAAAATAACCTTTCGTTTTTCTAAATTAAAGGTCCCAAGATTTTCTACCAGATCTGATAAAAAATTTTAATTTTTTTTTCAAAATGGCAGAAAAAATGCAATTGTTATTAATTGAGTTATAAACAAATAAAAAAACAGTTACCAAAATTACATTAAAAAATTTTTTTTTTAATTGCATTCGAAAGGTGGCATGGAGAGCTACATTTTGAAAAAAGAAATTTTCATTTTGGACTTAATGGCATAAAATGGCGGGCATTTCAAATTTTAGATAACAATAGCAATTTTGGCCAACGGGTTCAGTATTTTGGCACCAATTTTTCAGAGTCTTTTTGTAACATCAAAAAGTATATTTTTTGAAAGTTTGATACAAATTGGTGCAGTTGACTGTCTTGGGCTTTAAATTGAAAAAAATACTGTATTTTTCTTGTTTTTTCAGTTTTGTAGGTTATGTATGTACTTCAGAAACTTGAAACCAACGAGGATTTATTGGAAATTTTATTACGAAGAGACTGGTATTTATTTTGCCCCGATCCGACTTATAGAACCGGAGTAATTCACATTTTAAGCTCGAAAAATGTGGTAAAAAAACTTTAATTGTTTATAACAAAAGTAGCACAAGTTTTTCGAGGTCCAAAACTTACCAATATACTCCTGGTGATATCCCAAACAGGATTAAATCATAATTTTGCTGTTACCAGACTGTGCAAATTAAAAATGCTTTTTTTACTGCACTATTATAGAAAATTTTTATAGGTTAATATAGGGAAAAATTAGATTATAGATTTTAATAACACTAAAATTAACACCTTTGTGGTTAAATTTTAAAAAAAAGAAGAAAACAGACACTGTTAGTCAAAACATAACATTTAGAAAATACCTTATCTTCAATTTTTTAATTTAAAAAAAAAAACTTATAATCAATGTTAAATAAAAAATTTGCCAAGGTTTCAAATTTGAAATATAAAAATGAATAAATAATAATTACTAAAATAAAAATTTCAAAATTACCTCTAATAGCTAAGGAGTCTTGAGACCCTCTGTAATAATCTCGTCTCATTGAATTAGAACTTAATTGGCCATAGCCTGGGAAACAACAAAAGCAAAACAAACAACAAAATATATGTAACAACAAAAAATCAAATTAACAGTAACTGTTATATAATTTACCTGTTAAATTCGAACTAGATCCTTTCTTCCCTCGGCTTGACAAACTTGATGCTTCACTTAAATCTACAGAACCAGTTTCAACGTGAATAGTTTTTGGACGTGGCCTTGTAATTTTCTGAGGCCTTAATTTCGGTGCCGGCTGTGTTAATTGATGTTTTAACATCATTTCCGTCTTGTCTAATGTCTTTCCCTATAAACAAGTAAGAAGAATATTATTATATCTATTTGATTTTATAAATAAGTCATAAATACACGATATAACATAAATGCAGAACTTATTCATATTTAATGATTATTATTCACGGTGTAATTATGTGTCTTTATCAGGATATACATATAACATATAAAAAAATATTCATTAACTGCGATTCAACTAATTTTATTGAAATAACCGTGAACGACTAAAGACATTCAATAGCTCTTAAAAAATTTATTGAACTTTCGAAATGAGTTTAGGTCGATATTTTACGAAGTATGTTTAAATCTAGCAAGATTCGAGCCAACGATACAGTCATTTAAAAGTTCAGGGCATCAATAAGGAAGGATATATTTAAGAAATAGCCACGGGTTATCAACAACTAGCAACTAAAATATGATAATACTAGAATATTATTATAGATGATATAACAAAAGTTCGTTCGCCCTGCAAGTCAACAACTATGATTATTGGTCATTTCATACACATTTCAAATAATTGCTATATTTATAAAACAGGATTGGTTAAATAGACGAAATAATGACGAACGAGAGAATGATGAGTTTTTGCTTGGCCTTTTGAATGTGTAAGAAAGGGTCATTCTATTAATCTGAAATCATTTAAGAATGCTTAGTGAGAAATTCTTAATTACAGACAAATCCCGTGAGAGGTGTAATATTTTGTAATATTATGAATGAGTACTCGGCGCTATACAAAACGAGGATTAAAAAACCCCAAAACTACAAAGGGTTTCTCCACAAAAAGGAGCGACTGTTTTATCTGAATTGTTTTATGTCGCTGTAAGATAAAAACTGAAGATCACATTGAAATATACGAGAAAGATACTGACGAAATTTGCATGTTTTGTAATTCTTGAACAATAAGACATAGATTGTTTGCATTCTAATACAAATGGCAAGGGATTGAGTAGATACTATTTATATAAGCAATAGCAGTGTGAATTTCCGATTTAAAAGTATTTATATAAAAATATTAATATACGTCTTTCCATAAACAATAAGCTGATATATTATATGCATTATCACAAAATCAAAATTAAAAATGCTTAAGAACACAATTTGTAATTAAATAATTTATCTATGTGTATCGAAAATATGATTGAAATTGCAAAAATATAATTAAAAAGGACAGAAAGAATTTTACCTCTCGCTCAGCTTCTTCAATGGCTTTTTTAAGTCGATGTGCTTCTAAAATAGCAGCACGCCGTGCAGCTTGTTCCTCCTTTTTTCTAGCGCGCTCATCCTCTTTCTCTCGTTCCTTTTCCCTTCTTTGCATCGTGTCAATTTCTTTACGAGCTTTCGCCTCTTCTTGTTGCTGTCGCCTTTGAAGTGATAACAACATAATTTTCTCTTTTTTACGTTCCATTTCATCAACGGAATTCTGAAAATGTGTATTAATTTATAATTTATTCTAAGATATCTTTGATTTCACAATAAATCATACCGGATCTAATTTCGAAAGCTCCGCTCCAATAACAAGGGCTTTACTTTCTTTATGTTCAATAGGCTTCGAGGAACTATTTGTTTCTTGTTGCTGATTTCGAATATCATGTCTAAGACGTTCAGAGTGATTAATATCCGTAGTGGCAGGAGGAGTGTTACCTAATTTGAATGTATTTATTTTATTTTCACTGTTCAATGAAAAAGCCGAGCTTCGTTTAATTTCTGAAATTAATATAAAATAATAAATATTATTTCAATATGAATAACTTTACCTTGTTCTTCTTTATCTAATTCTTTTTTAAGTTGACTAATTTCTTCTCGTTTTTCATCACTATCTAATGACCTCTCTTTCTTGGGCGATCGTTTCGCACGAAGAGGCGGTTTTGGCCTTTTGGGTTGATTATTATCAAAGGATATATAAAATCCTTTTTCTTTACTACTTTCTTCTTGAGGGTCCTAAAATTTTTATTTAAAAATTTGTATTACAAAACAAACACAATTAAATTACTTGAAAGCTATTTGCATTTAAAAGTGGCCTAGATGGAGAAGGTATTCTGTAAGTACGACTTCCGCTTGATATATTTAATTTTCCTATATTAATATCCACATCGTATCCACTATTATCTGTAGTTCGTGGCATTGCATCCATTATTTTGGGAATAGTTTCAATATTCATCTCGATTTGATCTACCGAGTCATCATCACCATCACCAATAAACGAAATACTTTGCGGTGCCATATCATCTGAAGGTGGCGCTGGTACAACCACGCGATTATCCTGCAAATTATAAACGTTAATTTATAAAAAAAATATATATTGAGCTACTTACCCGTTGATTTGAAACAATGTTGGACACTTGCCTTGAAGGAGTTCGACTATGTTGAGGACTCGAATGTACGGGAAATAAATTTTGATAAGATTTCTCTTGATGTCCATAGTCACTGCTACCATTTTGATGAAGCATAAACCCACTAATATTTCCACTTGTATTTGGTGATTTCCATGTCCTTGTATCGATTTTTGGTGACATTGTTTGCGTTTGCCAGGCGTTTACATCTAATTGAATTTGTTGTTGAGTATATTGTTCCGCATTTTGAGCCGCAGATTGAGCCCAAGTTCTTCGTTGTGTCGGTTGTGGTGATGACTCATGCAAATAAAACTGATTTTGAGGAGAATTATGATCTCGTCCACGAAAATCTTCATATTCGGGGGGACGGCTAAATTGGTTAGATTGGTATTGGTTTTGGTCAGGGTATGGGTTTCCAAAGGGGTAATTGCCATTTTCAGCTATAAATTGATTATCACGTGGGTACATGGGTTGTTGATGACTATTTGGATACGCCTGTTGACTGATATATTGTCCATGATCATTTATATATTGCATGGGCTGCTGATACGGATCGCGACTAGGTGGCCGAGAATTGTATGCACTTGGTGATCCATAAGATTGAGGTAGATGCGGTGTTGAACCAAAATTTTGTTGCAATGGCCGGTATTGATTTGGTAGATTATGTTGGGAGCCATATTGCTAAACAATTGATTAAATGTTAGTCACATTAGAAACAAATTTTATAGCGAACGGTTAGTGGTGTATTAATAAAAAAATACATTTATTCAACTTTAAAATAAACAAACCCGAAATCAATAATATTTCTTATAAAAATAATCTTTTAATTTTAGTCCATTAACATATACATTAGCAACTACAGTGGCTTTTTAAAAACTAACAATACTTAATTAGACATATACAAGGTCCTGGTTTATTAAAATTTGAATGAAGTAACGAAAATTTTATGGGCATTTTTTACCTAAGGCTGTTGTAAATATTAGGTTTACGCTTTTTAATTGCAGCTGAACTTAAGGTAATGATATTATTTTCCAAATATATTTAAAATTACCAAAATTAACCACATTCAAGTATAACACATTATTTGTCATTCAAATAAAGAAGCGAGAATGTATTAAAAACGACTAGAATAAAAGTATCAGTACTTCTGTTCGTATTGACATTATTTCATAACAGTTAATTATGATGAGGTATTTATATTTTTCAATGTGTTGGACAACTGCATTCTTTTGTGCTCCTGTCATACTTTAATAATTAATTCTTCGGACGGACAACAATTTAGTTTCAACGAGCATGTCCCAATACATATATTAGATTGGTTTTTTTTGCTATCCCAAAAGAGAAGTTCAACGTGGAATTGTACTACTACCATAAAAATGGCGAACCAAAATGATATATGATATAAATAACACATTATTAATTTACATTTACAAATTACTTCAAAACAATTGAATAGTTCGAGCAGTTTGGCAAGTTCTCCCCAAAGATGATTATTCATAAAACTGCCCATGAAACGAATCGTCCCGCAAAAGTAAATTACGTTAAACAAGTAACTTATGTTTTGTAATTACAATTGCAAAACTTAAATTCCCTCGCCAATTACTATGCGATTAATGAGAAAAAGTTACAATTTTACCATTCCACAAATCTCCTTTTGAAACCCCACTATTTTGAAAAACAATGAGCCAAGAACGCTTTTCGTCGACTATTTATGAAAAAATTTAGAAATGTCTATAAACCAGAACAGAAAGAAGATGTATGAATACCTTTGTTTTACATTTCGTTTTTTACGGGTATATTAAGAGCATGGTTTATAACTCAAAAGTTAAATATATTCGCAATTTTCTCCTCTGGAGTAGAGGCAATAAGATTCATGTATAACTACCAAATTCTCTCATAATTATAAGACTTGCAACTGGAGAAGCATATTACAAGAAAAAATGTGCGAATTCAAGATGGTTTAGATAATAAAAGCGCGATTAGTACACATCTAGTATTAATTGTTTCTTATTATCAATGCAGTAATTGAAATTTAATTTCAATTTTATAAGATGGAGACAAGAAAGAATTATTTGCATACCCATGGTAATCCAATAATAATCAGTTGATGTAACATTTTAATCATAATAATATATGAATGCAAATTAATTCATTGGCAGTGGCCATTTTTTCGAGTTAAAGAACAAAAGGTAACTTATGTATTCTTCCAGAAACGTTTCTTATAGGAAAATATGTTTTAATGTAGAAATTTGTGAAGTATAGCGCAGTAGTTTTAACGTATCTAATACCACTGTATTTTAGTTCTACTACTTATACAAAAAAATACGGAAAGGACAAATGCAAAGTATGTTAAAAGTATATTATTAAGAATAGAGAAGAATAGAATAATAATTTGCATTTTTCTAAGTATTCAATTAATAACCTTTAGCTCCGCATAACAAATTCAGTTCCATTAAGTTAGTATACAATTATGATGTTTAAAAAAGACAAATTCACCTGATTAAGCATATTGGCAATTTGCTGAGCTTGCATAAGCTGCTGTGCCTGTAAATGCTGGGCTTGAATTTGATTTTGTTGAGTTGCCAATCTGTGTATATCTTGTTGAATATCTTGCAAATTCGAGTTCATCATTGCTATGCTATGCTGTTTTTATATTTGTTAAAAAGCCACATTCAAATTATAAACATCATAAGTGCTACCATAAATAACTAACAAATGTTACCTGATATCGCTCCATTTCAATATGTTCATTATCTGGTGAACGCTTAGATTCCGATCTCGCTTCCCATTTTTGGTCTAACTCAATATCATTGTCACCCTGTTAAATTAAAATTGCATTATAACAACTGTTGGCATTGCAATTATTAATATTAAATCTAATCTACTCAGCTTCTACATATAAAGGATCTAAGCGGAATATTTTATTTAAGAATCACTATTTTTCAAATAAAAGCAAGTTGAGCAAGCCCAGAAAATTCATTATAAATTTGAGTGTTCAAAACAACAATGCATATTGAAATGCTGTTTGAATTTTCAAAAGAGAATAAGGAGTGAATATCAGCGGTCTTGCGGGCTTCTTAATGAAAGATGGATATACCTGTAAGTTACTTGGCCGTTCAGGCTTATCGCCATCAGAGTTAACATTCTTTTCATCAACTATTTGCTCTTTAGATTCTTCTTCTGTTTGTTGCGCAGCCTTTCCCTATAAAATACATTTATATACCACCACCACATTATTAAACGAATAGAAAGAACATAAATCTTAGCACTGTAAGTACATGCAATTTTTCTAAATACTAAAAAATATTAGGAAAAACTAATGGTTTTTAAATTGGAAAATTCTAAGCCTATTATTATAAAACTTTTGTTTTATATTAAATTGATATCAGAAGATACGTTACCAGATTCTCTTCCGATTTTAAATGTTCCAATTGCTTGTGAAATTTAGTTGATATTTTTATGTTAATTATTTGTTTTTGTTAATTAAATGTGTGACAATTCGTTAAATATGAATCATTTAAATGAATAATGTTTAAACAAAACTTTCTAATATTGTTGTCTAATTTATTTTATTTTGTAAGTGAAAATAATCGGGATTATATTGATATTTCTAATAGAATATTATTTTTTATATAATTCAAAAATAATATCCAAAATCTTGACGTGTACATAGTTTGCAGCGGAGGTTGCCAACATGCCTAAAACCCAACTTCAAGAGAATAAAAATGTGATTCTTTGCATCATAATCCTTTAAACTGCCTGGCAACTAAACCTCTGCTTATGAAAGAAGTTGGTATGAAGAATATGAAAGAACATGAACAAGTCGAATAGAAAAAAAGCTTTTCAATAAGTGACGTTTACAATAGAGTCACAATAATACCTACAATATTAAACTGACCTTAGGTTTAGAGAAAGCGACATTTAATTAGTGATATTTGTTGTCCGACCAACATTCAGAGTATTGAAAATACAATTTCAGACTTCTGTGATTGTAAAAAATATTAGAAAGTATTGCTCATGCTGAAGTTTATAACATCTATACCTATTGTCATTATAAGACCTTAAAATAAATGTTCCCTTTGCCGTCACTACAAAAACATACGAAATTAATAATAAAAAACTGGGAAGCTATGGTCAAGAAAACAATGGCTTGAAATAACGTCAAATATTAGATCTTCGTACCAAAAAACAACGAAATTTATATCGACGAATCGAAGGTTAAGTGTCATGTATTAGTATATAACAATTAAAAATTGCTTATATTGTTGTTGAGAAACTAGCAAAGAAAACAGATTCCGTGGATATTAAAATTGTTAAAAAATTCTTGAAAATTATATTTTTTTTGTTTTAAAATTGTAAGTTTTTTTACAAAGCAGCACACCTTGAAACCCTTAATATATTACACCCGGAGACCGGCCTCACAACAAGCAATACGCTATAGGTATTGGCGAGTGAGATTGTATAATGTATTCAAATAGAAATATTTTAGGCGGTAGTGGTAGCATAGATAACAAATTGTGTTTTCACTTTAAATCAGCATTTAAATTTAATATATGAAAAGATATGAGCTGTAAAGGCTTGGCCAATATTGAAAAATTTGGCACACAGGAAGGATTAATAATCTAGTTAAACTTGATTTAATTAATTTTAACATGTACGACTTATAAAGGATTGTCAAATGAAATTGATAAATAATTTTCCAATTCGTAAGAAACTGTTAGTCATATTGGTCGATGTTAAGGCGTCCGACTACCATCCCAGAAATCTGTGGCTTGAATCCATTTCAAGTGGTCGTTCGCCTTTCCCTTTCCCCACCTAGATAACTTTTTTCCTTTCCAGGATCCGTCCGTCTCTATCGCCGTCGCCTTTAGGCACAATAAGCGCAGAAGCCATTTCCTATTCGATCGTCGAAGTTAGGGTTCCGTCGCACAGTGGGACAGAATCCCAAAAAGCTGGCCAAACCCTCAAACGTGCAATAATCGCTTTGAAATTTCTTACTTGCGGGTTTTCGAGGTCACTGATTACGAATTTGACATTATTTTTTCAAAAAACAAGATGGCGGACGACCACATGAAAAAATGCATATTCGCGGATGAAACTCTGTACCCGGTGGTTTTTGAGGTCGCTGATTACGAATTTGACATTACTTTTTCAAAAAACAAAATGGCGGACAGTCATATAAAAAATTGATATTTTTAGTTTTAATACAATTTCATCGTATTAAAAAATTTCAGAAGCATAAAAATAGTATCGTACACAAGGAATAGGTACAAATAAATACAAAATAATAATTCAGTTTATAATTTACATTTTTATTTTTAACACATAAGCTCTATCTATTTGCTATCGCTATCACATAAATCGATGTCGGAATCTAAAGTAGACACATCAGTTTCATCTTTAGTGCCACTGTCATCGGGTACAACTAAATCTTTAGCATCAGACGACATTCGTTTTCTTTTAGTTTTTGGAAGTTTTCTTGCGCTTGAAATGTAAGGATCAGAGCTAATTAAAAGGTGGCAAAATACATCTCTCATTGTTAAAGAACGGCTGCTTTTGCGCGAGAATTCCTGACGAAATTTTTTAATATATTTATTGCAACTTTCCTGGGCTTCTTCAGACATCTGACCGATTGGAAGCAAAGCCGAAGCAATGATTTCTGGGCCATGAATGAGCAGTTTATGAACTGATGGTGGCATGAAGAACCATGGGTACAATTCAACAAATAGTTTCGCAGTTTCCCAAGCGTAATCTCTAAATTTTTGAATATTAATTTCGCGTCCTGATGAAACAACTTGTAAAATGGAATGAAATCTGGTAATCAAACGAAGGTCTAATCCAGTTATTTCGGATGAAATTTTGGCATTTTCAAAAAAGCGACGAGCAGTGTTACCATCATTCGTGCTCCCGAATCCTGGCTTTCTTTGGCTTGTCAACAATTAGACCAAGGTTTTTTCTAAAAGACTCTTTCGTTCTTTTACATTTTGTTTTTCTTTCTCTGATCGTGCTTGCCATTTTTTAATGTCTAATTTATAAGATAAATGCAAACAGCACTCGAAGCAGCGTATCCACGAATGCAACGAAGAGAGACCAAAGTTAAAATATTCTTCATTGACTGACAGCGTTAACATTTTGTCAAGATTATTAAAATCTTTTGACGTGGCTTTGCAAAGGTAGGAGCGTTGAGTAGCTGGATTGTCCGCCAATGCATTGCACACTTTTCCGTCGATCATGGTTAAAGCAAGATTCCAATTTACTTTTATTAATCTTCCGTTAACCATGTCTGAAAATGGAACTAGATTTTTTATTTGATCTTCCACATATTTAACTTCAGCTTTCGTTGCATCACCAATGCAAATCACCGGGTGACATATTTTGTACAACATTTTCTTTTGCTAAAACGATTCGTTTCACCGTGAGATCTAACAATGCTTGAAGATCGATAGCTGCGCGTCTTTCTGTACATGTAATTGTTTTCATCGGTGGATAACAAGCAATTTTGGCTTTTTGCAGTACATTGTATGACGGATACGCCTTACTTTGAACTAATTTACAGCCTGATCGTACCACTAAATACTGACTTTTGGAAGATCCACCTTCTACCAAAACTGACAAGGCTTCTTCCGGCGTCATTGTTCTTTCTTTAATTGTGTTAGAAGACGACAGGTAGGACGATGCCTTAGACGGACTCCCCGCTGTGACGTTCTTCAATACCTGCGTAGCGGCAACTTTCCCACTTGCACGTAGGCTCATCCGCGTAGCATAAGAGAGTTCTTCTAGGCTGTGGTATTTTCTCAATTCCTCGGTTTTTCGCCTTTTGGACCTTTCACTGCTATCCGAAAAACTTGTAGAAGGTCGACCACCGATTACCTTTGTCTCTGCAGTACTTTGAGAAGATCCGTCCTCCGATAGCATCAATTGACCGCTCAGCCAATCCACATTCTTGTTGAAAAACCACTCCTCTTTCCATAAAGTATACAATTTGTACATGACGTATTTGAAATTTTTCTTCACTTCGTCAGTCATGAAGTATGCGAATCCCAATTGGAGCGTCATGTGCGGAAACAGCTGCTCTCCAGCGGACTCTGTTTTGCGCGACAGCTCTCAGCTCTGACCAGGATCTCCCGGTTGTTGCGGCCTCTGCTAATAGGGTTCTCCTCCACGTTGTTCTAGGTCTTCCGACTCGACGGGTTCCTTGGGGATTCCAATCAAGGGCCTGTTTGGCTAGATTCTCGTTTTCGCGTCGCGTGTGGCCAATCCAATTCCATTTCCTTCGCCTGATTTGGTCGTCTATCCTTTCTTGGCCGGCACGGCGCCATAGTTCTTCATTTGAAATTCTATCTTGCCAGCGGATTTTTAGAATACGACATAGGCATCTGTTGATGAAAACCTGTAGGCGCCCTGTGATGAATTGGGTGACTTTCCATGTTTCGCAACAGTTCAAAAGAACTGCCTTAACGTTGGAGTTGAACAGCCGCAATTTGGTGTTATTTGAGATCTCCGTCGATCTCCATATGTGAAACAGGCATGCATATGCGCTTCTTGCTTTATTTATTCTGGAACTGACATCTTTTGTACCGCCGTTTTCGGTAATAATACTACGGAGGTAACAGAATTTATCTACCAGTTCCACGTCGCGGTTATTTAGCGCTGTTCGTTCAAGGGTGTTTGCATTTATCCGCATTTCTTTGGTTTTAGTCGGATTTAACCTTAAGCCTGCCGAGCTACCTTCTGTTGCCAAATTGTTTACCATTTTTTTGAGGTCCTGGTGTCTGTGGGCCAGCAAACAGATATCATCCGCGTAGTCGAGGTCCTTAAGGCGGTCTAACAATCCCCATTGTAAGCCACCTGTTCTAGTATCTAGAGCGCTGACAAGGATGTCGTTTATTACTATAAGAAATAGTAATGGCGAAAATAGGCATCCTTGCCGTACTCCTGAGCTCACTTCAAAGCTGTCGGATAGTTTTCCATTGTGAAGAACTCTGCATTTGGAATTGTTGTATAGAGCTTTTACCAATTCTATTATCTTATCCGGCAGTCCACGTTGCCGTAGAGCTCGCCATATAAAGCTCCTATTAACCGAGTCGAACGCTTTCTCATAGTCTACGAAAGCAAGGTAAAGGAGGGATCGGAATTCAGTACACTGCTCCACTATGATTCTCAAGGTGTTAATGTGGTCTATGCAGGAGCGGCCTTTTCTGAATCCAGCATGCTGTCTTCTAAGCGTTCGATCTACTGCCTCTCTTATCCTTGATAGTAATATGTGGGACAAGATTTTGCGCACAGTAGATAATAGACAGATGCCTCTCCAGTTGTCACATATTGTTAGGTCCCCTTTTTTGGTATTTTGACTATGATACCTCCCGTCCAATCCTCGGGAAAGGTACAGGTGTTCCATGCTATTTCCAGGATTGGCTGTAGCGCTTCTGCTATGAGGCTTGAGTCGGCTTTCAACATTCTGGCGGGATGCCATCTTTTCCAGCTGCTTTACCATTGGCCATTTCATGAATTGCGGTTACTATTTCAGTCTTGGATGGGGCACGAGTGGTGATTCTTATTGGCTGTGCATTGTTGTTGTTTCCTGAGGTTCCTGTGTAAATGAACCATTCAGGGCGGCGAAGAAGTAATCTCTTCATCTTTGGAGTTGCTCCTCGTCGTTGCACAGCAGCCTTCCATCCGCACTCTTTACGGCATGCTTTTTAGTAGAGTGCCTTCCCGAGAGCTGTTTAGTGATTTGGTACAGCACCTTACCGTTGCCTGTGTTTGCCGCGTTTTCCGCTTTCTCTGCGAGCTCATTTATCTGTCGCCTTTTATCACGCCGGACACTTCTCTTTACTTCCCGGTGCAATTGGGAGTATTCCCGTTTAAGTTGTTGTCGTTTTTCCGGGTCGCTTGTAGAATTCACGTTATTTTTTAGGGCCCTTCTGCGTTCAATTTTTTGCCAGGTTATGTCCGAGATCCAGTGTTGCTGGTTTCTTTGGACATAACCAATGCTTGTTTCCGCTGCTGTTATTATAGCGCCCTTTGTTGTGCTCCACAGCTCTTCAATATTTGTGTCGTCAGAAACGGTTTGCTGGTTTAAGATTTCTTGCAGTTTGCCAGCAAATTCTCGCATTTTGGTGCTCTCACACAGAAGGTCTACGTTAAACCGTCTACGGTTTATGGCATCGCGTTGGACGATTCTGATTGCAGCGATTTTTAGGCGGATAGTTGCTACTACCAAATGGTGGTCACTTCCAGTGTCTGCTCCCCTAAAGCTCCTGACATCCTCCAGAATAGTTCGCCATCTGCGACTGACGGCCACGTGATCTATCTGATTTCTCGTTCTACCATCGGGCGATACCCAGGTCTCCTTGTGTATCTTCTTGTGACAAAAGTAAGTTCCACCTACCATAAGTTGATGGGAACTACAAAAGTCAACGAAAAGTTCACCATTGTGATTGGTATCTTGGCTTAGGCCTTGATTTCCAATTGTGTTTTCAAGGCCGGTGTTGTTGGGGCCGATCTGTGCGTTTAAGTCACCCATCAAAACAATGATGTCTCCCCTTGGAATAGAGCGAAAAACCTCATTCCGTCGCATATAGAACTCGTCTTTGATGTCATCGTCTGCGTCTTCAGTTGGAGCGTAGCATTGGACTATCGTAGTACTTCTTAGTCTGGTACGTAGGCGCACGGTAATAATCCTCTCAGAAACTGGTGACCAGCTAATGAGGCTGGACCTGGCTTCCTTGGTGAGTATTACCCCAACGCCATTCCTACGGTTTTCAGTTTCGTTTCTCCCAGAATATAAGGACTCACCGTTTGGGCAGATATGTTCCCCCGCATCGGGCCATCTGGTCTCGCTGAGTCCCATGACCTTGATTTTATAGCGGTTCATCTCGTTGAGGACTTCATCCAGCCGTTCATCAGCAAGCAGAGTTCTCACATTCCATGATCCGATTCGTGTCCTGTTTCGAAAAGCAAAGGTCGTCGTCGTGTTGTCCGTCCGGTTCCGAGGCAATGTTTGCCGATTCGTAGCAATTGTGTGTTTTATGGGAGCGGGTTGCTAACCCTCAGCCCAACCGACTTAAAACTCTGTTTTGTGGCGCAGAGAACTCGCCATTCGCCCGTCTCCCGTTAGCTCCTTCCGAAGAAGTACCCCAAGCGGCACCAGGGGGAGGTGGGATCAGGACTTGCTAACAGAGCTGCTAGGTGTTCGTCTGCAGTGACTCTTCTCGGGTTCCTGAAAACATAAAAAACGTTAAATTTAGTCGCTTCGACTACAATTTAACAACGAAGAAAAGCATTAAAACGCAGGAAAAACCCGATACTCGATATGCCCCGGCAAATACAAAAAAATTTTAAAAATAATATTTAATTCGTAATCAGCAACCTCGAAAACCCTCGGGTATCGAATTTCATCCGCGAATATGCAGTTTTTAATGTGACCGTTCGCCATATTGGATCCGCCATTTTGTTTTTCGAAAAATAATATCATATTCGTAATCAGCGACCTCAAAAACCCCCGAGTACCGAGTTTCATTCGCAAATATGCATTTTATCATGTGGCCGTCCGCCATATTGGTTCCGCCATTTTGTTTATTAAAAAAATAATATCAAATTCGTGATCAGCGACCTCGAAAACCCCCGGGTACTGAATTTTATCCGCGAATATGCATTTTTCATGTGGTCGTCCGCCATATTGGATCCGCCATTTTGTTTTTTGAAAAAATAATGTCAAATTCGTAATCAACGACCTCGAAAACCCCCTGTCATATAGTTTTCAAGAGATTCCTTGCCATTTCGGAACTTTTTGTCGGTTTCATTACCCCCTGCTGTGCAACGATTTTTGCGCGATTTCAGAAAAAAATTGTATCTCCAAATTCGCACTTTAATTTACTTCTTGTTTTTTCTTTAGACTATGAAAAGTAAAAAAAAAATTTTAGAAAACGAGCGAGGTCGACTAATAAACTTTAAGTTATTTGAAAAATTAGTTTTTCTCTGCGTTTCGTAAAAAAGTTGATTTATTTAAATTCATATCAATAATCCTGCAATGAATATTTTACGATTATACATATTCGATTTAATTCCACTCACCTTCATGAACAGAATCCATTTTTAAACTTTTCAAATTTCGATAGCTGCGCCTCGTGTAACGGCCACTTTCGAACTGATCCTACAAAGGGAGAAAACGTACCTATACCCCGAGGACAGATGTTCTGTGACCGTCGGGGCCCCTACTTAAAATTCCGCAAAGAGAAAGTCCCGAAATAGAATCTTCATTTTAGGGGTTTTGGCCAGCTTTTTGGGATTCTGTCCCACTGTGCGTCGGGGTAATATTCGATGGGAGCTGACGGAGAAAAAAAGCGCGTTGAAACTGGCAGTTCTTTCATTTTTCTCTATACTACCTTTGCGAGCTTCCTGTTCAACATTGCACTCCAGATGCAACAGTATAAAGGGACTTACCTCTGAACTAAAAATATCCCTTTTTCATACTTGACATTTTAGTTTTTAATTCAAAGCTTAGAATATTGAAATCGATGAGGCGAATTAAAATAACAATAAGTAGAACATTTGAAATAAGCTACTAGCAAAATTATATATAGGATAGCTTTGAATCGCCAAAAAAAAGAGCATAGCCGGAAATGTATACCCACCGTATAACCCTTACCCTAAACTACCATATTAAGATTGGTTTCAGTCTTGGCAGATCCTTCTTCATGTCAAGAGAGACCCGCGAAAAGCAAACTGACAAGTTGTTCATTTAAAAAATTACATATTTTGTTTAATTAAGTTCAACAAAAATATAAAAAACAGGTGTTTGGTTTGCTCGAATTGCGAAGAACCAACAGCTGCTTTATGAAATTAAGTCTGCTTATTAAATAAAAAATCATGGAGGGTATAGACCAGGGGTGGCCAACAAGTCGATCGCGATCGACCGGTCGATCGAAAAGGCAATTTTGGTCGATCGCTCGCAATGTTTTACGTGTTACAATTCCAGCTGCACGCAACGCGTGAATATAATGCGCAAATGCATGCAGTTATGAGTCGAATCATAAAAAAAACACGGCCAGTGATTTAAAAAATTAAAAAAACCGTTTTGAATATAGAACTGTCATCACAAATAACGATATTGAACGGAACACTTCACTTGAAGAAAGGCACGAAGTCGACGTAGTAGGCGAGGATTAAAGAATTGAGATTTAGTAGGCGAAGATTATTGAATTGACACTTTTGTTTTTCTATTAAAATTAATCAACATTATTTCTATAACGTTCTCGATCCCTTTTATTACGCCCTGACAATATTTTACTTATCTATCGATAGTAGCTCGTATTGAAACACAGTGTGACATCGAATTACTTCACCTTATAAGCTCCATTTACACTGAGGCGCTGGATGTCGCCTAATACCCTCCTCTAGCGAGAGCGATATCGCATTGATTTCTCTTCGGCTCTTAGTCTACTTCGATACTCTATGCTCTGTGACGCTCCTTGTTGGCACTGGTTTCTTACAACGGTCGGGTTATGATTTAATGTTTGGCAATTAACCTTTCTTCGTGGTTTACTTATTTCTTTTTAACTGCTAAACGGTTTTTCTAGCATCGTTTTCTTCTAAGAATGTGGGTTTTAGCCGATCGAACAGAAACCCTGCTAGTCTTTCCTTTCATCCGTAATATGAAATAAATTGATCTTCACTACACCTCCAACGGACCTTCGTATGGTGGATTCAAAGATATTGAGACTTTATCGTCTCTTTTGGAACACAAACTGGCAGTGTTTTTAGATCCTCCTGGATGGAAACGATTTATTTTGCATAATAATAAAGCTGCTCTAGACTTTATCTCGTTAATTTTGCGGCTTGTTAACGTGCTCGTATGGCTGGCTTAATTGTTGTTTGCAATCCTAAAGCTGGAGACAGATACCGTGCGTGCAACGATAGATATTACAGAAATGCTTGCACTCAAATGCGATTTGACATACAGGTGCGTGAACGTTACATTCATTTCCTCAATTCTGGATGTTGGGCTTTCCATGTATCGTATGTTCGTGTTGAGAACTGGTCGATGAAGTCTATTGTCGAAGTTGACGTGGTTGTGCAGATTTTTAGGATTTTTGTTTAAAAGCGAGGGTAAGCGATTTGTGGAACATACTAAATTCTAGTCCTTCCAAAAGATGACTGATGTGTTTCTCTATCCTTGATGCATGGCCAGAAGTTCTCTGTCATACATGTTGTAATACTTTTCAGTGATTGTGTGAGCTTCTGAGGAAAAAAGCTAAAGGTGTTGCAAATCCATCCAACTTGATGTACTGTTGTGCCCCCATGGCGTTTTTTGATGCGACGACATGAAGAGTTTGTGAGCGCCCTTTGGATTCCGGCTTTTAAAAGCTCCATTTATACTGACGCTGGGCTGTCGCCACATATGTATATATGTATGTATTTCACACCTATTCCCTTACTTAAACTACGGGTATGACAACAAGTCGATCGCGACACATTTTGTGATAAAAAGTAGATCTTATGTATACAAACGTTGGCCACCCCTGGTATAGACTATTTTTCCGAAATTTGGAAACATGTGGCAAATACGTGTAATGAAATACAAGTGATAAAATACATAGTTCAAATTATTAAAAACTAAACTAAAAATAAATATTATTTTTAGCAGCAAATGGAAAATCCGTGGTCAGATTATATTAGCCATTAGATGTGCTCTCTTTCCTGATATCTTTACATGTCCCTATATTAGCTCTACCGGAAAGTTCTACTTATTAGCCGTGTTCCTTTTCTGCTCTTTTTTACTCGTATTTACTTGGAACTACTCCTGCTCTCACAGAAAATTCATAGGTTTTACTCATATCGACAAATTTTGCGTTCCTTTAATTTTTTACTCCGGAGTACTTAAAAGTAGAAAAGGAACACGGCTAATGTCATTACATTCCGCTATTTTGTACAGCTGTATCTCTTGCGTACTGTTATAAATTTAAAGAAGCAATGGTTTTATTATCCGACATTGAGAAAAATCCGTAATTACGTAAAAACTTAATCCATAATTCCGAAAACTAGTTGTCATTCTAAAGCCTAAAGAAATACTCAGTTCGAAAATAGATGATGTGATGGAAGCTGTTGGGAAGTCGGCTAATCGGCGAAACGTCTTAGATTTAAGTGACAAAACAAATAAAAAGTTCTTAAAGATTACATAAAGGTTTTAATCGGCAGTAAGCGATATTTTTTGTATATTGACCGAACTACAACGATTTACTACGGTGATTTTTCTTGAAGGTGCTTGAAATTCTGATGTATCGGGGAAGGTTTATTTGCTGACACTGCACAAATAAATCCATGAACAAGGAACAAAAAATCTTGTAGGTAATCACTGAAAAGGAAAATAACTGTCGAGTGACAGTAGAATGTCCCAAACTAATGAATGACAATAAGGTTGTCCCAAAAACATAAGAATGACACTGAAAGTGTCCCTTTAAAGAGAATGACACTGAAAGTGTCCCTTGAGAAAGAGAATGACACTGAAAGTGTCCCTTGAGACGGAATGATATTGAACGTATCCCTTATAAGAGAGAATGACACTGAAAGTGTCCCTTAATAGAGAGAATGACATTGAAAGTGTCCCTTAAAAGAGAGAATGACACTGAAGCTGTCCCCTAAAAGAGAGAATGACACTGAAAGTGTCCCTTAAAAGAGAGAATGACATTGAAAGTGTCCCTTGAGAAAGAGAATGACACTAAAAGTGTCCCATAAGATAACAACTAGGAATCTTAATTTACCTGGTGTTGCCGATGTTTAGTTTTCAACATTCCCGGCCGCCTTCGCTGACGAAGGAAGCGAATGACCTGATTCGGTTGACTCAATGGGAAGAGGGCATAATTTGGTAGTTGGTCGAGTAATAACACCTGTGCTGGTTTTGATGGTAGCCACTCGAGCAATACCGTCTTTTCCTGGGTGAACCTGAGTAACACGGCCAACAGGCCCTTTCGATGGTGGATATCTTTCATCTTTGATGAAAACAAGTGCGCCAGTAGTAATTTGAGGTGATGGCGATGTCCATTTGTACACAGCTTGATATCGTTGTAGATATTCTTGGGTCCGCTTACGCCAAAACTTTGCAGCATTTGACTTAGATGTTGCCATCGTGACAAACGTCCGACTTTGAGGTGTTCCAGATTTGGTTCAGGAACTAAGTTGAGAGGGTGACCGATAAGAAAATGGCCTGGAGTCAAAACGTCCATATCTTCTGCGTCATTCGAGAGAGGACATAACGGTCTAGAATTGAGAACAGCTTCTAAATCTGTTAGTAAGGTGGCCATTTCTTCAAAAGTTAACAACGTCTCTCCAACAAGTCGTCGTAGATCGTGGAATAATGTACGTATGTTTCGTTGATGATGGCAGTGATTAATTTCTCAAACGCCCACCGACTCGAAGTAGTCCGTTCTTGTCAAGGAATGGCATCAATCGAATTATTGTGTCGATTTTGGGAGCGCTTGGTTTGAAGTGAGATGATCGATTTCGTCCTTGAAGAAGACTGACTGAATGCACTTAATCCACACGATGGTCGCGTTTTCCATTTCTTCGGGAGCAATGGGATTGTTGAGAGGAACATGTTTTTTTCTTACGAAGGCGTTGACAAACTCGTTTGCAGATTGCAGTGATCCGAACCAGCGTAGTAAGAGAAGAGAAGCAGTTCAGGAAATCGTTGGATATGATTTGATTAGTGTGAAAAAAGTGGGTTGTCAACACGTGATGGCAATTTAGAAGGCCAAGTTGATGATTCTTGGACAAGCCATGATGGTCCAGCCCACCACGCATTATAATCCTTAAGTTCGTTAGCCGAGAGCGCTCTTGTTGCGCAATCGGCGGGATTCATGTTTCCTGGAACGTGTTTCCAAGTTGCTTTAGGTAACTGATCTTGAATTACGCAGACGCGATTGTGAACAAAGTCCTTCCATTTCGATGGATGTTTGTTGAGCCACGTGTGGACGATTGAAGAATCTGTCCATAGGAAGCACGGAGCGATTTCAAGATTAAGCGTTTTCGCACAATAAGCGATGAGCTTCGTCAACATAACTGCTGATGAAAGTTTAAGTCTTGGACCTCATTGAGCGGAATTCCATTTGTTGTTCGACACGATCCATTGAAGACAACATGTATGTGGAACTTCTTCTTGATGCCAAAACCGTTCCAGAGAGTGATGAAGGTCATCGTCAATGGAGTAGTGAGAGGTATTTGTCAGTTCAGATTGGTATTCCCGTGGAGATGGACCAGACATAATCCAGCCGAAGGAGGTGAGCTGAGCGACTGGTGACTGACTATGTCCCTTGATGATGGGTCCTTCCTTGAAGCAGCTCTCCGTAAAACTCAGATCCCAAGATGATGTCAATTGTTCCCGGTTGATTATACAGTGGATCAGCAAGTTGCAGATCTTTTAGATGCGGCATCTGATTTTTGGTGATGGATTTATGGGGAATTAAGCTTGTGAGTTTGGGCAGGACTATTGCGTTGACAGTTAGCTTAAAAGGCGAGTCAAAATGAGGGGCGCTTCCAAAAATTCAACCGACTGCAGCAGTCGGAGCAGTCAAATGCAAACGAATTCAAATGCCTGCTCTGTTTGCTTCCAAATTTTAACTTCAGCTGAATATTTGAACAGTTGACTGCTCCGACTGCTGCAGTCGGCTGAATTTTTGAAAGCGCCCGAGGTTTGAAAAGGAAATTCGCTGAACCTCAAGCTTTACTGGTTTCCTCGTCGATAGTATTCAATGTTAATGAACACGATGGTCGTGGAATGTTGAGTTTTTGCACCAGATTCTCAGAAACGAGAGAGATTTCCGATCGCTGATCCAACAAAACTCGCGCCTTTAAATAATTTCCATGATGGTTGATAACCGTCACCACGGCGGTCGGTAGAAAAACAATTCGGGATGCTGCTTGGTGTGCGTGTGTGACTTGTTTTGCTTCGACAGTCGTGGCATTGGTTGGCTTGGAATTAACCAAAGGGTTTTTTGCTCCAAACGGATGAAGTGAGGTGTGGTGCGCCTTTGCGCATTTGAGACATCGTCTTCGTGAGTGGAATTTCACTAAGGGATGATTTCCCAAACAGTTGTAGCAGAGACGATATTTGTTGACGAGATCCCGGCGATGAGCTGTTGTGGTTTGAGTATATCTTGAGCATTGCGATATATAATGATTGTCGTTGCAGAGGACACACTTTGGCTTTTCGCGGGTGGTACTATCACGGTATCCTGCGAAATGAACACGTGCAGATGATGGACGTGGATGAGAAGCTTCCTTACTGGATTGCGAATGCGAGAGTTTGTATTCTCGTTTCCAAAAATGGTTGAAACCGTGGCCAAGTTGGACGTTCCTTCGATGATCCGATTTCTTGTTCCCACGATTTGATAGATTCTGAATCAAGTTTTTTAATCGTTAGAGACACCAAACCTGAATCCCAATGTTCCACAGGCTCTTTAAGCATTTTAAGCGTTCTAATTTCTTGCATCGTGGCATTGTAGAGCTTCTCAGATCTGTACCGCATTCCTTTGTCATCTTTTTTATTGCATAGAGTGACGAGAGTGGGGAATAAATTAATAGTCGTGGATTCTCAAATCGGGAAACAACAGCCAGCTTGGGATGGCTGAAAATTATCGTCGACGATTTCTGTATTTTCGAGAATGTCAGCTGCAGCTCCAATCAAACTATTTTTTAAATATTGCAACTTCATTGCAAGTGGTAGCGAGGTTTCGTTGATTACGAATGATGAAAACATTCCCTTGAATGACAATCACTTGGACAGCGATCCATCATACTTGGGTATTTCTAATCGAGGTAATCGAGCACATCTTAAATTAGCAGATATAGAGTTGGTTAAGGTAACTGGCGAGGCAGCTCTGCTAGTGGTTCGTTCCGCTAGTTTTTCTGCTGATGATAATGCCATGACCGCATCGAGGTAGCTGTCACGAATTTTTTGATCTTTCATTCTGGAAATATGAACGCTTTTTGACTTCGAAATAATCAGGAGAACTGATTTCTGAAAGAGCAAGATTAATCGCAATGTGATTTATTTTGAAAATAGTTCCATTGATACCGGACTTCTTGCAGCCAAGTCGACAAGCCTTCTTGTGACAGGTCTTTTCGTTGACTAATTAAAGCGCGGGCTTTTACCGAGTCGATAAAGTCCTGATACGACTGCTGCTGATCAATCCGGTTATGGATGTGACTGACTCTCATTGCAAAGTTGACGCGTGTAATCTTTAAGAACCGGTTTCTAAGACGTATCCCCAAAATCCGGCTCGAAGGACCAAAAAATGTTAGGAAGTCGGCTAATCGGCGAAACGTCTTAGATTTAAGTGACAAAACAAATAAAAAGTTCTTAAAGATTACATAAAGGTTTTAATCGGCATATTGACCGAACTACAACGATTTACTACGGTGATTTTTCTTGAAGGTGCTTGAAATTCTGATGTATCGGGGAAGGTTTCTTTTCTGACACTGCACGAATAAATTCATGAACAAGGAACAAAAAATCTTGTAGGTAATGTGATCACTGTAAAGGAAAATAACTGTAGAGTGACAGTAGAATGTCCCAAACTAATGAATGACAATAAGGTTGTCCCAAAAACATAAGAATGACACTGAAAGTGTCCCTTTAAAGAGAATGACACTGAAAGTGTCCCTTGAGAAAAAGAATGACACTGAAAGTGTCCCTTGAGACGGAATGATACTGAACGTATCCCTTATAAGAGAGAATGACACTGAAAGTGTCCCTTGAGCAAGAGAATGACACTCATAGTGTCCCATAAGATAACAACTAGGAATCTTAATTTACCTGGTGTTGCCGATGTTTAGTTTTAAACAGAAGCACTCACGAAAAAGGAAACGCCGTTGTTCAGTAGAAAGCGCATCTTGCTCTTCGAACTTAGCAGATGCCAACCATACACTGATTGAGTTTTTCGCTTCCAAAGACTCTTCTCTATTGTATAAAACTTTTATTATAAATTGCGCTGGCAATGATGTAAATTTTATTGTTTAGTAAATGTTTATGAATGTATCGATAGAAGTTTATTATATGGTATTTCCTATCTCCACAATTAGCAATATTCTTAATAAAGCACACAAGTTGTAAATTATACTTTACCAATGCAACAAATAAATAAATAAGAGTTAATTAAATCAGGCAAGTTATATGAAGTAAACTGGCATATACAGTGAGCCGCAAAAGTGAGTCAACACCTAAAAATTGTATATTTCAACTTCTGTTGCCTTGTGCATTCAGACAATTAAGTGAAATCAAATAAAAAAGACTATTTGTAATATAATATGAAAATAAACTATATTAATCCAAAGTTATTAAGTACATAAGAAGAACGCGTGTCCATACGAATGATTGAGTTTTTCGCTTCCAAAGACTCTTCTCTATTGTACAAAACTTTTATTATAAATTGCGCTGGCAATGATGTAAATTTTATTGCTTAGTAAATGTTTATGAATATATCGATAGAAGTTTATTATATGGTATTTCCTATCTCCACAATTAGCAATATTCTTAATAAAGCACACATGTTGTAAATTATACTTTACCAATGCAACAAATAAATAAATAAGAGTTAATTAAATCAGGCAAGTTATATGAAGTAAACTGGCATATACAGTGAGCCGCAAAAGTGAGTCAACACCTAAAAATTGTATATTTCAACTTCTGTTGCCTTGTGCATTCAGACAATTAAGTGAAATCAAATAAAAAAGCCTATTTCTAATATAATATGAAAATAAACTATATTAATCCAAAGTTATTAAGTACATAAGAAGAACGCGTGTCCATACGAATGATTGAGTTTTTCGCTTCCAAAGACTCTTCTCTATTGTACAAAACTTTTATTATAAATTGCGCTGGCAATGATGTAAATTTTATTGCTTAGTAAATGTTTATGAATGTATCGATAGAAGTTTATTATATGGTATTTCCTATCTCCACAATTAGCAATATTCTTAATAAAGCACACAAGTTGTAAATTATACTTTACCAATGCAACAAATAAATAAATAAGAGTTAATTAAATCAGGCAAGTTATATGAAGTAAACTGGCATATACAGTGAGCCGCAAAAGTGAACACCTAAAAATTGTATATTTCAACTTCTGTTGCCTTGTGCATTCAGACAATTAAGTGAAATCAAATAAAAAAGACTATTTGTAATATAATATGAAAATAAACTATATTAATCCAAAGTTATTAAGTACATAAGAAGAACGCGTGTCCATACGAATGATTGAGTTTTTCGCTTCCAAAGACTCTTCTCTATTGTACAAAACTTTTATTATAAATTGCGCTGGCAATGATGTAAATTTTATTGCTTAGTAAATGTTTATGAATGTATCGATAGAAGTTTATTATATGGTATTTCCTATCTCCACAATTAGCAATATTCTTAATAAAGCACACAAGTTGTAAATTATACTTTACCAATGCAACAAATAAATAAATAAGAGTTAATTAAATCAGGCAAGTTATATGAAGTAAACTGGCATATACAGTGAGCCGCAAAAGTGAACACCTAAAAATTGTATATTTCAACTTCTGTTGCCTTGTGCATTCAGACAATTAAGTGAAATCAAATAAAAAAGACTATTTGTAATATAATATGAAAATAAACTATATTAATCCAAAGTTATTAAGTACATAAGAAGAACGCGTGTCCATACGAATGATTGAGTTTTTCGCTTCCAAAGACTCTTCTCTATTGTACAAAACTTTTATTATAAATTGCGCTGGCAATGATGTAAATTTTATTGCTTAGTAAATGTTTATGAATATATCGATAGAAGTTTATTATATGGTATTTCCTATCTCCACAATTAGCAATATTCTTAATAAAGCACACATGTTGTAAATTATACTTTACCAATGCAACAAATAAATAAATAAGAGTTAATTAAATCAGGCAAGTTATATGAAGTAAACTGGCATATACAGTGAGCCGCAAAAGTGAGTCAACACCTAAAAATTGTATATTTCAACTTCTGTTGCCTTGTGCATTCAGACAATTAAGTGAAATCAAATAAAAAAGCCTATTTCTAATATAATATGAAAATAAACTATATTAATCCAAAGTTATTAAGTACATAAGAAGAACGCGTGTCCATACGAATGATTGAGTTTTTCGCTTCCAAAGACTCTTCTCTATTGTACAAAACTTTTATTATAAATTGCGCTGGCAATGATGTAAATTTTATTGCTTAGTAAATGTTTATGAATGTATCGATAGAAGTTTATTATATGGTATTACCAATGCAACGAATAAATAAATAAGAGTTAATTAAATCAGGCAAGTTATATGAAGTAAACTGGCATATACAGTGAGCCGCAAAAGTGAGTCAACACCTAAAAATTGTATATTTCAACTTCTGTTGCTTTGTGCATTCAGACAATTAAGTGAAATCAAATAAAAAAGCCTATTTGTAATATAATATGAAAATAAACTATATTAATCCAAAGTTATTAAGTACATAAGAAGAACGCGTGTCCATACGAATGAAAGGTTCAGTCACGAAGAAAGCGGAAGTAAAAGTAAAACTATGAAAGTCAAGTTGTTAAAGTTGGCGCTACCAACTTAGAAGTGTGAATTGCCAACATATTATTCAACAACTTCAATATCTCAACACTAAAAACTAGGATTTTTTTTTGCTTTTTTGTTTATAAATCTTTTGTTAATAATGCTATCGGAATAAATTTTTTACTTTTAAACCAAGGTATGGTACGCTCTTCCATGAGTTGAGATATTGAAGTTGAAATATAAAATTTTTAGGTGTTGACTCACTTTTGCAAATCACTGTAGGTGGAGATTCGACAACGGACAAAAATACAAAGTATGCTAATTAAGTAAAAGGAAAATTCCTCGCAAAATCACGGAAAATTCCATACAAATTTTCAATATTGTGGGGATCTAAAATATTCTAACAAAAATAAAACGAACGGAGGAAGTAAAAACAAGAACGACTGAAAGTAAACCTATTAGACTTAACAAACTGTTTGTATAGGGGCAGGATCCATTATAAAGGTTTTCACCTGAAAATCAATTCTCATTTCCTACGTTTAAAACAGAACTAACTAGTAATCAGCGGCATTTAAATTACATGTAGAAAACACAACTGAAGGAGACCCGATATACTGTTCAGTTAATTTTTTTTTATTTATAAAATTGTGCCAAAACGAAAACCAAAATGAGGCTGATTACTGTAACAAATAAAAAATAATGATGGAAAATATATGAACTATGCATAACTTCACGATAATGAAACATAAAATTATCTAAATCTAAAAAACTACAGCTGGCAAATAATTTTGTACATGATTTAGTTGATTTTAAAATAATGACATGACACCAAGTAATATTTATTGATTTAGTTGATTTACCTTATTAATAGCTTGAAGAAATGCAGCTTTGCCAACTTTTTCTTGATGTCTCGACATAGCTATTTCCATTTTTCGTTTCTCTGACTCTATATGACGACGCTTTTCTTCTAATTTCAATCTAATTGTTGATAGTTTACTAGCATCAACTGATGGTCTTGCATCATCTACGTTGTATACATCTAAAAATTCCAAATTTAAATAGAAAAAAGTAATGATATTGCAATCATATCTACCATTATGGTCTAATTGATTAAGAAGAATTGATTGTTGTTGCCAAGTTGTTGTGTTTGGCAAAGTGGCAAAAGAAGTTTTTCGTTTTGGAGCATCGTCTTCTGGAATATATGCACTTGGTTTTGGATGCGGCTGTGTCATATCCCCATCGATTAAGTCTTTATCTCTGGAATGCATGTTTCGAAGAGAAACGCTGTCCATACTAAAAATAAAATATTTTTAATAAATATTTTAAATATAAAATATATAAACGAAAACCTGTTTTGACGTCTAATTGTGTTTTTCTCGGTTTCTCTATCTTGTTTTTCCGAGCCAGAATCTGTATCATAACCAATTTGCAACGTGCCCCTTGCATCTGCTAAAGAAGATCTTACGGCTATTGCCGGTTCTATAAAAATATCTATTATCATCTTTATTGTATAAAACAAACAAAAAATACCGATGGTAATGCTGGTACTGGATAGTTTTCGTTCTCTCTCTCGATCTCTTTCAAAAGTTCGCCCAATAATATTAAGTTGGTCCTGAGAACCTCCAAAATTTTCAATTGTTAACTGTGAGTCCTCACTGCATGAATTCCTTCTTGATCTTCGTCCTGAAAATAAAAACAAAATAAAAATATGTTATTTATAAAGATTTGAAATATGTTAGAAGATAACATCTCTACAATATGAATCAAAAGCATTAGAATTCAAAAAGACAAATATAAAATAAAGTAAATGCAGCAAGCAACTATTTATCTCACCTGCATAGCTGGGTCTTCTCTGTTCTTCCCAGTTGCTTGGACGTCCAGCTGCAATACTATCTCCTATAAATGCATTCAAGAACTATGTAAGATGCAAAACCAAAGCTAAGTTTTTTAGAAAGATGCAATCTAATTATTTGTGTTTATGTTATTGTTTTTGTTTAGGGAAAAGTTTGTAAAGAGTACAAAAAAAATTAACTGATCTTCCATTTCTACAACAAGCTCTTAAAGTTTTTAATCGACATTTCGAATGTTAGATGATTTAACTTTTCGCATAACAAGAACTTTTAGTCCAGCCAAATTACGGTTTCACCTCGGAATGGGAGGTAATAAGCTGAAAATTTATATGTACCTTTGTTTTGGCATTCTAAATGATGTGTCAAAAGTCTCATAAAATCTCGTGTCCGCGTCTTGAGATATTAGAGGTCAAAGGTCACCAAAATCAGTTTTTCGCCAATATCTCGTAAATTGTCGGCTTTACATAAATTTTGGTTAAGTAAAGTTTGTTCATTAGATAAATCTGCATAAAAGTGTCCTATACCGAATTTACGTAGAACCAATAGTTTTCGAGATAAAGGGATGAGAAGTCTTGGCATCGTGCTGCATTCGTTCCCGCGAGTTACCGAGGTCATATAGCCCCATCTTCCCCACGTGCCGCAATACAACATGCCGTTAACCCCTAGATCTCACGACATAGGTAAAGGGGTTAAATTTCAAAACGCATCCGGTGTTGCAGACGCTGACCAAGGAAAATTAACCATGGGAACTTAATTTAAGTTAGTCGTAATAAAAATAGATTTAAGAAATAATTTCAGTTCTAAATTGTCTTTCGAGTAATTCACATAAAATTGTAATAAATTAATATTCGCTTAAAGATTGTCTTTTTTATTTTTTAAATATCCGAGTCCGAAAAGTTATTTGGCGCAGTCGGTAGGATAGGTGTTCGGTCCTATCCATTAATGTTTATCTAATCCAATTTTTTTTTCCACTAACGGCGGTTTACCGATAGTAATAAAAAAATATTGTTTCGGAAATAATACGGCGGATTACCGGAATTTTTTTGAAATAATAGTGAAGATTAGAGACATTCGGGAGTGTTTTTGAAGTGCTTTGAGTGGTTCCCTCAATCAACACATCATATTCTGGCGGAAAACCAGTTGCAGCAACACACCGTTGGACCGAAGAGTATCAACTCGAGAACACCTATTCGAACAGGACTCAGGACTATGCAATACCTTATAATAATTGGACATATGTAAGTCGAATATTGAATTACTTTCTCTTTTATCTTTCCCTATATGAAAAAATTTACCAAGAAATCTTCCCTTTGGCCCTATCCGCAAAAAATTAATAGGCTATTTAAAAGTTTAAGCTCTATTCCTGGAAACTCAGATAGTGAAGAAGATTTAAGTGTTAATTTAAAAAATAGTGTTCCGAATTTAAATTTTGAAAGTGAAATTGAGTCTACTAGTGAAATGGCTACTAACAATATTAATCCCGTACAAAATCCCCCATCCACGAGTGCATCAATTTCGCCCACAGACGTTTTTAACTCGTTAAGGATTCCTGATGTGATCAAGGATCTTCCACGATTCGATGGAAATCCCAGATTACTTCACGAATTCTTCAACAATGTGGAAGAAATTTTAAAATATTTAAAAGAAATTGACGGAACACCCTACTCTTTAATTCTTATGCGTGCCATACGAAACAAAATCGAAGGGCAGGCAAATGAAGTTTTGAATTTATACGGCACTCCTCTTGTTTGGGAAGACATAAAAAATAACTTAACTTTGCATTACTCTGACAAGAGAACGGAGACTTCACTAATTAGAGACCTCCATTCGATCAGACAAAACAACAAAAGTATAGAAACATTCTACAGCGAGATAGTTGAAATACAGGCCACCCTTAATAATAATATATTGATTCACGAAAGGGAAAATTCCGTAATTAAAGCAAAAAAGGAATTATATGCGGAAATGTGCTTAAACGCTTTTCTAACAGGGATTAGAGAACCCTTGGGGTCTATAATCCGAGCGATGAGACCGGATTCTCTACCCATAGCTCTATCCTATTGTATTAAAGAGCAAAATATCTCCTATATGAGATCAAACCCACTTTCAAATCATCACAAATTTAACAAGAATCAAAGGCATAGCAATCCTTCAAACTTACAATTAAATAACTTTAAATTTTCACCTCCTACTCCTCATAAGCAATTTAATATCCCACAAGGATTTAACAACCAAATCTCGAGGCCCTTTTTCAGAAATCCGAATCAAAATTTTAATAACTTTAGAAACACCAATCAGAATTACAACAATTTTAGAAACCCTAATTTTAACCAGAACGTGTTTGATCGTAGAACAAACCCACCTAGGTTACCTCCACCAGAACCTATGGATACTAGCTCTGGGACCTCTCACTTGAGACAACGCACTGCTTTCAACCAACCCAGAAACCCACAGAACAATTCCTCTATGTATAAACCATTTCGTCCTAGCGGGTTCCCAAAATATATAGCAGAAGAAATTCATAACATAGATGAAAGCGAGGAAAACAGTAATAATATCCCACTTAGAAGTAGTTCCTACCAACAACAGTTGGATCACTTCTACGAAGGAAGTTCGTTTAACCCAGATACCGAAATTAATAACAAACAAAATTTTTGTACAGATGCCTTGGACAACCAACAGGATACCTAGACATTAATAGGCATGGTACCACACTCGCTTACATTAACATATCTAGTCCATTCGGACGCCCACTTAAATTCCTAATAGACACAGGAGCATCCTCCTCTTTTATCAACCCCGAATTTATTCACCCAGCAGATCACGTTAAATGTGAACCTATAACAATAACTACCATACTAAATAAATATCAAATCAATAGACTAGTAAAACTCCCAACCTTTCTCGAATTTAACGAACCTGGTGAATTACAATTTTTTATTTTTAAGTTTCACGGGTACTTTGACGGGCTGTTTGGCCTTGACGTCCTCACACAATTAGGTGGAAGGATCGATTTGGTGGAAAAAGCACTTATAACTTGGAATTCAAAAATTCCCCTCAAATTCAAACCGAACTTCAGTTCGGGAAAACATATCATTCAACCCCATACGAAAGCAATAATAAGGTTACCCGTTGACGTTAAGAACGGAGAAATATTCCTTAGAGGAATGGAATTAGGCCCACAACTATTTATCTCTGAAGGTTTATACACAGCCACGGATTGGCATAGCATCGTGGAAGTGTACAACGAATCTAGTCTAGAACAAACCTTATATTTAGAACATCCATTAAAAGCAGAGAAATATCTTTCCTGTGAACATTTGGAAGTAAACAATGTTAGTTTCGGTTACAATAAACCAACCGAGCCTAAGGATGTGATACAATTAATTCGCACCCTACATCTAAACTCGGAAGAGAAAAAGGCACTTTTAAAAATCTGCAAGGAATATGCAGACATTTTCTACAATGAAGACGAGCCTTTAAGTTTCACTAATCAGGTTAAACATGCTATCCCCACTACTGATGATAGTCCCATCTATACCAAATCTTACAGATACCCATACATACACAAGGAAGAAGTAAAAAAACAAATAGATGATATGCTAGAGCAGGGGATCATACGCCCTAGCTACTCCCCTTGGAGTTCGCCTATCTGGGTAGTACCCAAAAAGCAAGACGCCAGCGGGAGGCAGAAATGGCGCCTTGTAGTCGACTACAGAAAGTTAAACGAAAAGACGATTACAGATCGTTACCCAATCCCCAACATAACCGAGATTCTCGACAAACTCGGTAAGTGCATGTATTTCTCCACGCTGGATCTGGCCAGCGGATTTCACCAAATAGAGATGAATCCGAGAGATATCCCCAAAACAGCCTTCACGGTAGAAGGGGGGCACTACGAATATGTTCGCATGCCATTCGGGCTTAAGAACGCACCGTCCACCTTTCAAAGGGTTATGGACAACGTGCTCAAAGATCTTCAAGGCAAGATTTGCCTAGTGTACTTGGACGATATAATTATATTCTCCACCTCACTACAGGAACATATACAAAATCTAAGGAAAGTATTTGAGAAGATTCACGAAGCTAACCTCAAAATACAACCCGATAAATGCGAATTTCTTCATAAGGAAATCGCCTTCCTTGGACACATAGTCTCCACCGAAGGTATTAGACCTAACCCCGATAAAATACGAGCCATTAAACAATTTCCGATCCCCCGCACTCAAAAACAAATAAAATCGTTCCTCGGACTTCTAGGGTATTACAGGAAGTTTGTAAAAGACTTCGCTAAATTAGTAAAACCCCTAACAGAGTGTCTTAAGAAGGGCAGAACTGTTCAACTGAACGAAAAATATATCCAAAGCTTCAATATGTGTAAAGAAATTCTAATGAATGACCCATTACTCCAATACCCAGATTTCGCCAAACCATTTAATCTCACCACAGATGCGAGCAACTTCGCAATAGGCGCCGTTCTTTCGCAAGGCCCTATTGGTAGCGACAAACCTGTGTGCTACGCCAGCAGAACCCTCACCGATTCGGAGATAAATTACTCCACAATAGAGAAGGAGCTGCTAGCCGTAGTCTGGGCCACAAAATATTTCCGCCCTTACCTGTTTGGCCGAAAATTCAAAATTGTAACGGACCACAAGCCTTTAACTTGGCTCATGAGTCTAAAGGAGCCGAACTCCAAATTAGTTAGATGGAGATTGAAGTTAGAGGAGTACGACTATGAGATAGTCTACAAACGAGGGACATTAAATACTAACGCGGATGCGCTTAGCCGAATAAAAATTGAAACAACCAATAAATGCATTGATATTAATGTTAACGAGGACACAACCTCAGTTCAAAGTACCAGAGGTACCACCGTTCATTCAGCGAACGAAAATTTGAATGTTGGTATCCCCATCTCGGAAAAGCCGATTAATGAATTTAATATACAACTTATACTGGAGAAATCAGATAAAACTCCAAAGATTTCCTTAGAAGTACCATTTAGAAATAAGCAACGCAGGATAATAATCAAACCGGAGTATACGGAAGAGATTATCTTAGATTTATTAAAAAAATTTTTAGTACCTCGGAAGCTAATAGCAATAGCTACTGATGACGAGACCTTTAGAATAGTTCAATCTATATATGCAAGACACTTTTCAAGTAATAAGATTTTTAGGCTAATTAGATGTAAAATAATATTAATGGACGTCAGAGAAAATGACGAGCAAGATAGATTAATAAATAATTACCACAAAAATAATAACCATAGAGGTATAGAAGAGACATTACTCCATTTACGGAGAGACTATTATTTTCCTTTTATGAAAAATAAAATAGCACAAACAGTCAACAACTGTGAAGAGTGCCAGACCCTTAAGTATGACAGGCACCCACAAAAAATTAAATTCCTTAAACCAGAAATGCCCGAAAAACCACTGGATATTATACATACAGATATATATAGTATTAATAACAAACAAATCCTAACCATTATAGATAAATTTTCTAAATTCGCTTGCGCTTACACCCTTCCTACTCGCAATAGCATCTCAATAGTCAGGCATCTAAAACATTTTATGAGCCACCATGGCATACCTAAAAAACTAATCTGCGATCAGGGCTCAGAATTCACAGCAAATCTATTCAAAGACTTTTGTAGACAATACGACATAAATCTCCATTTTACTTCATTCCAACAAACCACAAGCAACTCACCCGTAGAACGTCTCCACTCTACACTAACAGAAATTTATAGAATAATATTAACCAAGTTCAAAGAAAATAAATTTGATTTAGACCATGATGAAATTTTATCAGAATGCTTAACCACATACAATAACGCAATTCATTCAGCAACCAAGCTTACTCCGTTCGAGCTATTCTATGGTCGAACTTACAAGTTCAATGAGAACGTAAGTTTCGACAATGAACATGAATATTTAAGAAAACTAAACGAATACCAGTCAGAATTATACCCCTCTATACGAAAACAACTATTAGACCTAAGTAACAGTAAAATAGATAAGCTAAATATATCAAGAAAGGATCCCGAGCAAAGGGATATAAATGAAGTTATCTTTCGGAAGGAATGTAAAAGAAATAAACTAACCCCGCGCTTTCGCAAACATAAGGTTAAAGAAAATAAAGAATATACCTTGTTAACTGACAACAATAAGAAAATACACAAAGCAAGAATAAAAGGTAAACATAAACTTTCGGAAATCACCAATTTAAAAGGTGATGAAAATAATGAAATTACCAACAGCGAAGAAAATGTTGTATCAGACGTATTCCCGGAATTAACTTCAGATCATCGCGCTTCAATTACGAAAGCTACAAACGGAGGATCTGAAGATGAAGTTTTAATTAGCAAATTCAATATTCAAATAACGCGAAGGGACATTTCAACTCTCAATGACGGAAATTGGTTAAACGATAAGGTTATCAACTTCTATATGGATCTCTTAACCGAACGTGCAGAACAACGTCACTCAGAAGGTCTTCCACGTGTCTACGCAATGAACACGTTCTTTGTTACAAAATTAATGAATTTTGGCTATAGTTCTGTGAGCCGTTGGACTCGCAAAACTGACATATTTTCATATGACATTATCCCAGTACCTGTCCATATTGGCGGTGTACATTGGTGCATGGCAATCATTCATTTAAGAGATAAATATATCAAATATTATGACTCAATGGGCACACCAAATCCAAAAGTACTGGAATCCCTCGAGAATTATATTAAGGAAGAATCTTTAGATAAACGGAATGAGAGATTCGAGACGTCCGATTTTGTTATAGAAAGTGTTAAAAACATTCCAAAACAGTCGAATGGCAGTGACTGTGGTGTTTTTAGCTGCATGTTCGCCGAGTACATTACTAGAGATCGCGAGATAACCTTCTCACAACAACATATGCAATATTTTCGTTTGAAAATGATCTTGGAGATATACCAAGGAAGATTAATATCTTAACAATTAAGTTATAATAAACAATCCCATAGACTAATTATGTAGGATAGAATAAACTTTATTTTATATTTTTTTCAGATTATCACTAACACTTGGGCAAAGATTAGAAATGCACGATCTAGGAAATAGTAAGGGGTTACTCCCTCTAAAATTAGGAACAGCACGCACAATTACTAACTATTACAATCTAGTACATATAGTAAGATTAGATCCCTACAAGGCCAGTTTAACAAAAATCGCAAATTCTATTAAAAACCTTGACACTATAGACGAACTAAAGGACTCAATGACAGTGACCAAACTAAAATTTAGGGAATTAGAGAATAAACTCGAGACGTTGACTCCCAAACAAAGAGTTAAAAGAGGTCTTATAAATGGATTAGGAACCGCAATCAAATTTATTACGGGAAACATGGACGCAAATGATGCACAATCCTTAAACGAAGAGATAGAAAAGCTAAACTTAGAACAAACAAAAATTAAAAACGAAATAAATCAACAGACCCAAATTAACAAACTAATGATAACCAGATTTGAAAACATAACTAACCACATTAACCAAGAACAGGACACAATAGCAAATTTCCTTAATCACTATCAAGAACAAATTAAAAACAAGATCCATACTAACGAAATTTCCCTCTCACATATGCAATATCTGTCCCAAATAAATTATAACATTGATTTGCTCACTAACCATATCACTAACGTAGCTGAAGCCATAATACTAGCCAGACTTAATGTCATACCAAAATTTATTTTAAATCCAAGCGAACTTGAATTAATTGAGAAAATTTTCACTAATCAGTCAATAGAGATTAAATCAAACGATCATATATACGAACTATTAAGCCTACAAGCCTACCACAACAATTCGAACATAATATTCAACGTCCGCATCCCAACGCTGTCCAGAGAAAAATACTCCCTTTTCCATATCCTACCACTTCCGATTAATGAAACTAAAATAATAGCCACTAAACCATACGTTATCCTTGATAAGAGAAGAATCCAATATTTCGATGAAATTTGTCCTAGGATAGAAGGCATCTTTTATTGCCAGGAGAGCAGGGATCAAGAAACCACACAACAATCAAAATGCATAGCGCCCTTACTAAACGGTGAAGCAGCAAACTGCACAGTCAACGAAGTCGGGAAAATTGAAACAATCCTGCAACCAGAACCGAACTTTGTCCTTCTCATGAACATCCCGAAAACATCAGTATCATCAACCTGCGGGAACAACCACTCAAAGATTCAAGGCACCATCCTAATCCACTATAAAGACTGCGAGGTTACAATCAACGATGTATTATACAGAGACGACACCAACATCTTTTGGGACGAGGTCCACATCCTCCCGATGTTCCATGGAAATCTTCACCCAGAATCAACTATCGAAATTCTCAACTTACAAAAATTAAAGGAATACAACATACAAAATAAAGCCGCCCTGGAAAACCTGGAAACCGAGACCAAAGTAAAACACACCTATACCATAGGATCCATAATTATCCTAGGAGCTACGATAATCACCATCGCCACCTACATTTGCCGGAAATCCTCCATCACAATCGAAGTCACAGATCCTCAAAATTGCATTGCTTCTGGACCACCAACCTCCAAATTCTTATGGCCCACACTTCACACCAAGGGGGGAGGAGTTACCGAGGTCATATAGCCCCATCTTCCCCACGTGCCGCAATACAACATGCCGTTAACCCCTAGATCTCACGACATAGGTAAAGGGGTTAAATTTCAAAACGCATCCGGTGTTGCAGACGCTGACCAAGGAAAATTAACCATGGGAACTTAATTTAAGTTAGTCGTAATAAAAATAGATTTAAGAAATAATTTCAGTTCTAAATTGTCTTTCGAGTAATTCACATAAAATTGTAATAAATTAATATTCGCTTAAAGATTGTCTTTTTTATTTTTTAAATATCCGAGTCCGAAAAGTTATTTCGCGCCACCTCTGAGGTAGAATGCAGGGGGCGTTTTTTACATGGTCTTCCGGTAGGCATAATCCATGGGTTACAAGTTATTATAAATTTTTTTGATTATCTCTCTATCTCTTCTATTTCCACTTCTTTCATATTGTCATGTTCATCAACAATTATCTCAGAAGAAGATAATGAAATGTCGTCGGCGTCATCATTTGAACTTATATTCAATGGTTGTATCCTCGGACATACTATTGAGACACAACCGGCCCGGACAAGAGCCATACGCTACGGAACAAGGCAATCTTACTTTTCTGCATTCACTTGATACATGTACCTCTGACAACTGCCAACTGGAGATTTTAGACCGGGATTCTCTTTATTTTAGGGTCACAAATAATTTCTCAAAAGTCCATAAAGCCAACTGACCGGCTACTCAAGTTTCGGAGGGTCAAAGGTACATGCATCAAGTGATTGCAGAAAAGTAGGATTCCCATGTTCCGTAGCGTATGGCTCCTGTCGAGGCCAGTCGTGTCTCAATTCGATGTCCGAGGATACAACCATTGAACCTGAGTTGAACGATTATAATGACGACCACATTTCGTTATTTTCCTCTGAGATAAGTGTTGATGAAAATGATGATATGAAAGAAGTGGAAATAGAAGAGATGGAGAGATATTCAAAAAAAAAATTATCATAACTTGTAACCCATGGATTAGGCCTACGGGAACATCATGTAAAACACGCCCCTTGCATTCTACCTCAGAGGTGGTGCGGGAACGAATACAGCATGATGCCAAGACTTCTCATCCCTTTATCTCGAAAACTATTGGTTCTACGTAAATTCGGTATAGGACAGTTTTATGCAGATTTATCTAATGAAAAAACTTTACTTAACCAAAATTTTCGTAAAGCCGACAATTTACGAGATATTTGCGAAGAACTGGTGACCTTTGACCTCTAATATCTCAAGACGCGCACACGAGATTTTATGAGACTTTTGACACATCATTTAGAATGCCAAAACAAAGGTACATACAAATTTTCAGCTTATAACGTCTCATTCCGAGGTTGACCCCTTTTTTTGCCTTATTTAACTGGACTATTTGTGTGAACTGTTCATTTATATCTATTGAATGATCTTTTAACAAAACAAATCGAGTATTACAAAAAGAACTACTGAAACAAATCAAAACAACAATACTGATTCTTAACTATAGGTATAATGGTATAGTCTGCCTATTAATTATTATTCTTTCAGATTTACGTAACAATTTCTTATATAGGGTGCATACACTAGCTGTTTTTCTTTTCTACTTTTAAGTACTCCGGAGTAAAACATTAAAGGAACGCAAAATTTGTCGATTTGAGTAAAACTTATCTACTCCTCTGTAAGAGCAGGAGTAGTTTCAAGTGAATACGAGTTAAAAATAGCAGAAAAGGAACACGGCTACTAAGTTTACAAAGCGGGCGGCTGTGGATAGGTCTTGAAGAGACAAACAAAAATTGTATGGGTACGATGGAACCGTCACTTTTACAATAATAGTTAGGTGGGAGTATTTGACGGATAATGGTACCTTATCTATGAAAATAGGTTATAGGGTTACAAAAATATAGGGTTATATGTGAAGCTCTAACAACAAAATTTTAACTGGCCCTGGTCCTAGAGGCTAAACCGTTACTTTCATATTTTTGTTTGTCTGATCAAAAACTTTCAATAGCCGGCCGCTTTGTAAACTTAGAGCCGGTTTAGACGGTGCGCTCCAGCGCATGTGCCTGACGAACTTTTGGTGACGAAGAGAGAAGTGGTGGTGATGAGAGGTGCACCTCCCTACTTCCCCATTTATCCACAAAGTTCGTTCGTCGTCTAAACCCGCTCTTTGTGTATACACCGTGCATATGTACATATGAAACTAACATTATATATAATAGATAAAAAACAGAGGAAGAAAGAAATAAGATATACGACATGTAAAAGTCAATGGGTGGAGTGAATAAAAACTAAGTGTACACTTAAAGGGAACACTCCTGAGTGGAGTGATTCGTTAAAAGTGAACACTCGATTTAGTGTGAATAAAAATTCTCTCATTCAAATACTATTCACTCACGGGAAATTTTAGTTCACTCATGGGAAATTTTGGGATTAAAGGGAAACGTCATTTTTGTGAAATTAGTAGGCTAGTAAACGTGGATGTATTTAGGAGTTTTACTTTGGGAAAATTTATTTAAGGCTAAATGAGGTTCTATGGGAAAAATTTACCTTTGCGGGATTTAGTTTGGGCAAAAGGTGGTTTTGTTGCGAGGTCAAGCATTTATCTAATGCTGAGTAGATTAAGATCTTTAAACGGATTGAAAATTGAAAATATAAAACCGGATCGTATGAGAAACTTACCTGCTGCTTTTTAAAATGGATTAATTTAAAAATTTAGTTTGTAATTATAGTTGTGACTAAAAAGTAAAAAATATTTTTTTTCTTTGGCAGTGATAGGTATACACAAGAAAAGTTTCATTGCAAAATAAGAAATTCTAGAACTCAGGCTTATCTTAAAGTTTAATATGTATTAACAATTTTAAAATTATATTCTCGTTTGACTTTAAATGTTTGATCTCTTATCAATGAATTGTGTAAATTTACAGCTTTTCAAATGCATTAATAAAAGTTTGGACATCACAATTGTCTAACTGCAACTCATGCCCAAACTTTTAATAATGCACTTGAAATGCTGTAAATTTACACAATTCATTGATAAGAGTTCAAAGATTTAAAGTCAAACGAGAATATAATTTTAAAATTGTTAATACACATTAAACTTCTTATTTTGCCATGAAACTTTTCGTGTGTATACCTATCACTGCCAAAGAAAAAATAATTTTTTACTTTTTAGTGCATTTCATTTATAAAAGTTATTTATTTTAAAAGTTTTTTTAATTTATTTTATTAAAATGAATGAAAAAGGTCCTCGCAACCAGCCTCAAATTTTACAAGTGTTCACTCACAGGCAAACGTTAAAACTTTGTTTTATTCACATCAAAATGAAGTGTTCACTCTAGATGGAGAAATGACAGAATGAAGTACTTAACGAAACCTAACGAAGCTTATTTTTATTCACGCCAAAATAAGTGTTCACTCAAAAAAATGGAGTGAACACTTGCACTCAATTTTTATTCACACCACCCAATGCGTATTCCAGGAAAGTCTTCGGTTTAGTATTTTCATTACCAAAACGCCAATATTTTTTTATTACGAATACTTTGACGCTTAATTTGGACTTGCACTAAATAAATGTTTTTTACGATTTATAAATGAACTTTAGAAATCGAAGTTTCATTTGCCATTTTGATTTCGACTTAAAGAAAGATTTATTATTTATCTTCAGTTTTTGGATGTCAAAAACCGATGTAGTTATAGCAGTTCTATACAATTATTGTGAAAGCATTAAGATTATTGTAGGGATTTTTTAGTGCAAAACTACTAAACTAATTTAACTTATAACAGGACTTACTATATGGTGTACAATCCGTATTATTTTTGAGGTCTCAAATATTGGAAAAATGCACGGAACAGTTTACGAATTACTGCCACTCGCATATTTTTATTTCTTGATTAGAAATAGAAAATAGATGAGAATAAGTACCGCTCCATAAACGGAATGACTTATTAAATACTATGCCCCTTCAGCTATAGCGAATTCAACGAGTCTGAATGAAAATGCGTTGGTCTAACAGATGATACTGAAGGTTCTGATCCGCACAATGAAGAAACAAATCCAGAAAATATCCAAAAAACCTTTCGAATTATCTTGGCTGTTTTTAAAAATAAATATGTAAGATAACAGGCGCAGTAAATACAGAATACGACCGGAATTATTTTATATGGACATTTGCGTATGAAAAATATTCTCCAGGTGCGGCGTAAAAAACAAAGCTACATATATCGAAAGCAGTCATTGTGAATCCTAATGAATACCTCATAGAGTCAAATCTGCACAATGACAGCCAACTACTTGAGAGCCGCCTAAAGTGACCAAAAATAAAAGCTACAATCAACTGGGACTGAAAACTTCTGGGTTGTCTTATGAATAGTATTACTATTTAAATAACCATCAGCACTATCGGCAACTCCGCATGGAATCGAATTTCAACGGAGAACAAATTAAATCCGAATTAGTAACTCATCGGAAATTCCGCTGGAGTGACAAATATGTTTTCTCATGTGTTAACCCGCTTTCGGTTTTCGAAATCAACTCATACATATATATCAAAAGAACATTTTGAATGCTTCAGAAAGAATGCAATTTTTCTTTTTTAAGGATTAGATGGCGATGTGAAAAGAATGGAATCGAAACAGAATCGAGTTTAATGGAGTTCCTGATAGGGCTGGATATCAAGGAAAATGGCATACTGTAAAGATTCTCCCAGTCATCTGACATAAAATCCCTTAAGCATTCGTGGAGAATCTTAAACTAAATATACAGCGATATTCTTTAAAAATAAAACTCTCCAGCCTAGACGAATTGCTGATGTAATATAAGCTGAAATTATGGAACTGCAAAATGCTACTAAATACAAGATAACTTTTTAATTCAATATTCTGTTAATAATAATCTTCTCAATCTAATATAATTGAAATACTATATTCTCTCGTACTATTATCTTATTGCACTATTATTACCTAATAAGATATATAACTGTATAATTAGAGAAAAACCTCAATTCAAAATGTTCAATTTCACACTCCTATTAAAACGAAAAAAAAAAATGTTTTGCGAAACGCATGTCTAAGTAATTAATGTATTAAACTTGTTAAACAGACAAATAATGGTATGAGATATAAAAGGGCACAAACCTCTTTCGTCTGCTTTTGTTTCCATATTATTTTTTTCTTTAGCTTGACGTAGACGAGCAGGAACTAAAGGTTCTTGCATTGATGATAGTGTTGTCACACCTCTGCTTTTGTGCACTACAAAGCCTACGTGAAGCGAAGAAAAATTTTATATTTTTAGCGTGAGCAGCATAAGAAGGTAAGAAAATATATTCATAAAAAAATAAATAAAAAAAATAAAAAAATAGTGAATTATTTAAAAAAATATAAAAACTTGTGATGTCTTACCTTCATCTACTGTTATATTTGTCTGTTCAACTGTTTGGTAATCTTTCGGAGGTGTATTTCTGCGCATTGTGACTGCAGATGGAGAACGTGTGACTGCACAAAAAAAACAGAAAAAGCATAAAATAAGTTAAAATGATAGACTTAAAATAAAACAAAACGACAAAAATAATTTAATATAAAACTTTAACAAAAAAAATTCAGAAAATGTTGACTACTGCGCCTGATTTATAAAATGCAGATTTGGATTTTCCAGTTGTTTTTATTTCAGTACCAATTTCTTATATTTCTAAAAGAAACTAGATTTTAATTTAAAAATGAGACCAATCCGATTTAATTGTTACTACTTTACAATCCAATTATTTTTCTAAAATCGTATTTATTCAAAAATGTGTGCTTTTATATTAGGCTAGTGCCGATAGTTTTTTGTAAAAAAAAATTAATAGCAAGGACGGACCAGCAAAGAAATGTCGTTAAGGTTATAACTAAAAGGAAAAAAAAATTGAAACTCGAAAAAAAGGGAAATGCTAAAATGGGGCCGCTATTTAGGGGTTAAAAACAATTTTTTGCGATTTATCCCTCATTAACAGAAAAAAATTAAAAAATTTGAAAAAAATTGAAAAAATCGAGAAATATGTACGTGATTCGAAAAATCAGGTGTTCGGGTTTTCTTAATTTTAAGCGGTTAAATGAAAATAAAGTATCAAAATGTATAGACTATTTGAAACTAGACATTTCAATGGTTAAATGAGCACTTATTGAATATCAAAATTCGAAAAAAACATCAATAAAGTTGTCCATGCAAGATAAGGGTATTTTGTTCGAAGAATGTTAATTTTTGGGAAACTATCCGTTTTCCAAACAAAAAAAAATCATGCTTATTTAACGCAGCACAAGGTATACTCTTACAAATTTTCATGTAAATTGAATTATTTTTACGGGAGAAAAAAATTAAAAGCTGAAAAATTGATTTTCCGCCATTTTCTTGGAAAATTGGAGGTTATGTCAAAATATGTTATATACAAAAGTTTTAGATCTTTTTATTATCTACAACTTTTGTATTAAACATTTTCCACTAGGAAATCGTTTTCAACTCCTAAATAGCATCCCCATTTTACCATTTCCCCTTTTACGAGTTTAAAATTTTCTTTTTCTTTTAGTTATAACCTTAACGACATTTCATTGCTGGTCCCTCCCTGCTATTAACTTTTTTTCCTCATTTAAATCCGCTTTGGCACTAGCCTATATAGAATCATCAGACTTTTAGCAGATATAATTTAGTTAGTTTTTTATATGAAATTCAAGTCGCAAAATATTTGTTAGTTATTATTAAAAATTCAAATTGTTTCTTAGGTTTTCCACAATAGAATAGGTGTAGAAAAATGTCAGTTTCTAAAGCTACAAAAAATATTTCAACTCACTTTCATATACAAATAGTTATACTCATAATATACAAAATATGATTTTTAGAAGCCAATAAGAAATTGGAATATGTATGTCTTTTCTTAACCATTGGTTGAAAAAATTACTTGTGGATAGTTGCTTTGGTTACAATAAGTTCAACAAAACATTATTACTTTACAAATTCTGGGATAATCATATGTTGAAGATTCATAGGAAATACTCCAAGCTTTCTAATTTTAAATAATAGGTTAACTACGTATCTTTTGGAGATAAAGGTAGTTGAAGTTGTATTCTGCGCGTACAGTGGTACCTTATTCATGGAAATAGAATATACGGTTACAAAAATATAGGGTGATATATAAAACTTTACTACAAAATCTATCCACAGCCGGCCGCTTTGTAAACTTAGTGTATACAACTTGTATTTCATGTGTAATGTAATAATAAGTGATAATATTCGTTTTCAGTTTCTAAGTTACAAAATATTTAAGGCATAAAATGCACTACAAAAATTTAGAGTACGATGGAGTATTACGTTTGATACCATCATTACCCTTGTTTTTCCAAGATTGCAACAAATACAAATTACGACTGATTTAGGTTTCTCTATTTTATATTGATATTTTCAAATATTTATGAATATATGAATGATATGATAGCTATTTCATATTATCCTTCTTTCTATATATTTTTAACTTTTTTAAGCATTTATAGAAAGTAAATTAAACTTGAAGAAGAGCTCTGAGAACCATTCAACGTTACAGAAGGACTAAGACAAGGAGATGTCCTGTCGTACTTAATATTTAACACAGCTATGTAAAAAGTGAGCTGCTACAGCCAATGGCATACGCTGGCGATATCGTAATACTAGCCAGATCTACCATAGCAATGAAAAAGCCTTCATATCGCTAGAAAGAGCTGCAGAAAAGTTCGCCTAACAATTAATGGAGATAAAACCAAATACATATGCATCGCTAGAATATGACAATTGGAACAAACAAGAATTGACACAAACTATTCCGAAGTGCAAAGGGCAAATGACCTATATGCATTATAGGTCAAAATGACTTAGTATGAATTTTTTGATATAAAATATTCTTAAAAAAAATCAAACTGATTGTACTTTTTAATTAAAAGTTATCACTTCGAACATTTACTTTATTTGCTTCGGTTTAAAGTATTTTAAAAATTTTGATCGCGTTTTTCTCGAATCGAGGGTTTTGCATCATTTTCTCTTTGCAGTATTATGAACAAAAGACCAAACCAGACCAGATAGCGGAGAAGATCTTCGACCCCTAGCCTAGGTATAAGAAATTTGAGACTTCAAACCTGGAACCGACAGTTCTGGAGAAGGATCTTACAGGAAGCCAAGGCCAAATAACAGGTTGTGAAGGTATTCATGATGATGATGAAATTAAACTTATATTGAGCATAAAGTGTAAGTAAGTAACTTATATTGACCTAACAGATTGTCGTAAGCATAAAAGTATGTCGTAAGCATAAAAGTATATAAAAACGTACTCATGTTATGTAAAAGTTTGGGGGTTTAAAAATATATTATATAAGCTTTTAAAATTTTGCCTAAAGAATTTAGTTTTGTCTTGTTACGCTTTTGCCAACGAAAAGAAATGAACTGTGAGAAGCGAATGCAAGAAGACCAGAATGAATCAATTGGTTGCTGTATACACCATGTAAAAGAGGGAAACGGAAGTGCAATTTCAATTCAGTTAAATGAACATTTTAGCAAACCAATGATCGAGTCTTACTTAATCGAACTTTTTACCCAATCAATACTTTAGCCTAAGAAATAAATAGAATTCTTAACTGTCAATCAAATGAACGCGTAGAATTAATAAATGAGATCTTGAATACCAATAAATAGTTCACTTATCCTCCCTTTTATTGTCTTTACAATGACGATGTTATTTTACGTCGAAACTAACATTCGAGTGCTCACTTAGTCTACTAACAAAAAAGGATTTTGTGCAGTTCTTTATGAGTAACATTAAGATCATAATAAAAAGTTCTTTTTGATCATTTAGTAAAAGCGATTAATAATGTTGACCAATTATTCGTATACCTTGTTTCACGCATCAGGCGAGGTGTGATTGCAAAATATAAATATACATTGTGGAGGCATAGATTTCTAACTAACTCTAAGGCAGTTTAATGCATATTAGAATTTAACTCGTAAAAAATCACTTAGGAAGCTAAATGTCCAGGTTTATAACGCAAAACAATAGCATTCATATAAAATGAGAAAATAAAATTACAAACGCTCGTTTTTTAAGCGAAGTTAAATACAATCGTATAACGATAATAATTAGATATTTTCGAATTGCTATAGTATATTACTATAGGAAGGCAACGCAATAAAAAGGAATACAGGTAAACTCAAAGCCAGAAATTCTACGTAGGATTTAAAATTCCGACATTAGATTAGAAAGTCGACCACCTAAACTAAGTCCAAAGTAAGAATTTAAAAATAAGAGCTAAAAAGGCAAGTAACGTAATCTCATATAATATTGAAAATAGATTCAGTTTATTAAAGCATGCTAATGCAATTTTATCCAATACAAAAATTCCAGCTCCAATAATATTCAATGAATGCCTTGATAGGCCAGTTAATTGAGATATTTAGTTCAAAAAAATCCTGAACTGATATTTTTTTTTAATTTGTTCATTGAATAGCGTACTTTAACCTCATGAAAAGTTATCACTCGCCGGGTTGGGGGAACCCCCTAAAAAACGACCCCCTAAAACAAAATTCCGTTTTTGACTAATATCTCTTAAACGGTAAGTATTATCATAAAATAGTGTTTACAAAGTTTGTACATTATGCAATTATCTACAAAAAAATATATTATACATTTTCCCGTAAGAACTGCCATTAATGAGATATCGCCGTTTTAAAGATTTAAAATACTCATTTGCGACTTGTATAGGTCATCAGACGTTCAATAAATCCTTTGTTGGACTACGTGGCTAATATTTTCAGGGGTGATTCCTGGATGTATTTGGAGAAAAAAATTGTTGTAGAGAGGGGGCTATCCCCACTACCCACTAAAATACAGGGTGTTTACGAAAAAAAAAATGTATTTTTTTAAAATTTACTTAAACTTTAATTACTCCTAGACTAATTATCGTAGAGCAATGTAATTAGACTCATCTTTTAGGTAAATGTGTATTCTTTTATTTGATATAAAGATCGAAAAGTTGAGTGACTTCGTTTAGAAGATATGTAGGTTTAAAGTATGACAAAATCCCAATATTCTTCGTTTTCCAGCATTTTTCCCATACTTTAAACCTACATATCTTCTAAACGGAGTCACTCAACTTTTCGATCTTTATATCAAATAAAAGAATACACATTTACCTAAAAGATGAGTCTAATTACGTTGCTCTATGATAATTAGTCTAGGAGTAATTAAAGTTTAAGTAAATTTTAAAAAAATAAATTTTTTTTTCGTAAACACCCTGTATTTTAGTGGGTAGTGGGGATAGCTCCCTCTCTAGAACAATTTTTTTCTCCAAATACATCCAGGAATCACCCCTGAAAATATTAGCCACGTAGTCCAACAAAGGATTTATTGAACGTCTGATGACCTATACAGTATACAAGTCGCAAATGAGTATTTTAAATCTTTAAAACGGCGATATCTCATTAATGGCAATTCTTACGGGAAAATGTATAATATATTTTTTTGTAGATAATTGCATAATGTACAAACTTTGTAAACACTATTTTATGATAATACTTACCGTTTAAGAGATATTAGTCAAAAACGGAATTTTTTTAGGGGGTTCCCCCAACCCGGCGAGTGATAACTTTTCATGAGGTTAAAGAACGCTATTCAATGAACAAATTAAAAAAAAATATCAGTGTCAGGATTTTTTTTGAACTTTTAGGAGAAAATATACTTCACCGCCTGGGCTATGAATATTTGTCATATTTTTATCATTTTTTTTGCATCAACTTATGAAAAATATAATTTAAAGATGACGAAAGTTAAAATGTTTTGTTCAGAATTGTTAAATGAAAAAAACGCCAATATCGATATTAAATATACAGCAAAATTTTCTGAACTTTTTTAAAGATATACATATATAGTAATCATGCATTCTAATAAAAAATTTAAACAAAACTTTTTTAGTATAAAGGTTTAGTAAGGTAGATAAAAATAGATTTTAACAAATGTGATTTTTTACCAAGTTCTAAAAAACAAACATGAAATATGAAACAGGATAAATAATAAATAAAAAACTTTAAACTATAAAATATAATATATAAAAAATAAGCTTTTCATATAAAAAAAAATGACAAAAACAAATCGCCATTGCAGTGTATAAACGTTCTTAGGAAAGCAGCCTCAAAACACAACAAAATAAAGCAAAACCAAACGAAAATTAGTGAAATAAATTCAAAAGACAAAAAGGATAAATACAAATGCTCTCGCAAAAACATGTTCGTGTTTCTAACATTCTGTTATATTTTTAAAAAATCGTTTTAAATAATATAGACCTTGAAAGGGAGGTCGATTTGAAGGTGAACTCGAAGGCGAATCAAGACCACTTCTAAGGTCAGGGATTGGAGTTACAGGCTGACATGTTAAACCCCTTCTGTGAGATATTCCATGTTCATTTACACCTGAAGATTTATCGATGTCTGTTGAAGTACATATATGAACGCAAGAAAAAAGAAAAGAATTTTTTTGTATGTTTTCTAGCATTTTCATTGAAATATTTTTAATTTCTTTTTTTTTGTACAACAATGAGGATACCATATCTAGTCACTAGACGGTTAACAGCAAATAAAAATCAATATGAAAATTTGATTTAAATAAAAATTATGAATTTTGTAGAACATAAAAAAACATTTTAATAATATTTAGCAATATATTGTCCAAAGTCTGTCACTGAATAGATATGGTTCTTAAACTGATCCTCATGAAGCTTTTCTTTATATTTCTATTCTATGTAAAGTCTTACTATTAAAGTTTATTAATTTTAATTTAATTGGAAATAACTTTAATGAAGTGATCGTGAAACATGGTGACACATACAAAGAACACTTGTTGGAGAATAAAAAAATAATAATATTAAACATGATTTGAATTCTGTGTCTTTGAAAAAGAGACTTATTGCTTGCAAAAATATTTACGGATGGTTTGTGAATTCTTGCTCTTTTGAGACTCACCTGAACACTCGTCTATTCCATTATCAAAGCAAACATCTTAAATTAAATATTACAGGTATTTTTTTTGTTTTTTTGCTTCTTTTTAAAGGAAATATTACATATAATTTGATATTCCCGTACTTAATTAGGTAATATATAAATTTATATAAAAATAGAGTTTTATGTGTGCTACGTATAAAAAAAATTCAAATTATAATAAGAAAAATCACGGAATATGTTTGTTTGTCCAATAATAATAAAACTAAAGTAATAATGAAGCGTACAAAATATAAACAATTTAAATAAAATAATGTTGTTATGTATATATTGCAGAGTTAACATAAATTATGGCAACATAAACATACAAACATATTCATAAAAAGCGTAAGAAATTGAAAAGGTTTAATTTGGATACGGTTTAAAATAATATGTACAATAAAATGTTAACTAAAAATTACCTTGAGTAGCCATGCCTGGGTAACAAACACATTTGGCTGGATGTATTTCAAAGAGGTTAAATAAATCGGCTAATAATACGACTAAATTTTGTTTCATCGAACTGAAAGTAAATCAAAATAAATAAGTTTAGCTATTTATATAGTTTTTTATAAAATATAATGTAATTTACTCAATAAATGTAATGAACGTCAAACCATGCATTGTTAAACGGTAGATGAGATGAGACAAGATTTTAGATACGTACTGGAGCAACATTTCGTACTTCTTTTGCGGTAGGAAAATTTCCAACTTGAAATTAAGCGAGGTGGGATTGCAAAATATAAATATACATTGTGGAGGCATAGATTTCTTACTAACTCAACTTAATGCATATTAGAATTAAACTCGTACAAAGCTCTTCACTGGTATTTATTTTCGGCACCTCTTACGAACTCATTTTATAATCGTGCCCTCCCCAACACTACTTGTGGAGGATTGTGCCCCTTGATGTCACGCCCAAGGCCCAAATCTCGGATTACTTTCTCCAATGCCAGGTTGAAAAGCAGGCAGGCCAGACCGTCCCCTTGTCGGAGTCCATTTTAGATGTTTATTGGTCTGGACAGTATTACGGATACCTTTACTTGGCTTGTCACATTGGTCATGGTCAAACTATGTAGTCGCGTCAGCTTATTGGGGATGCCGAATTCTCTCATGGCTTTGTAGAGTTCTACTCTGGCTATGCTAACATCGGCGGCTTTAAAGTCTATGAAGAGGTGTTGGATTGAGTTTTAAAGCTCTCGACATTATTCCATAGCCTGCCTTAAGGTAAAAATCTGATCAGTTGTTGATTTTCCTGGCCTGAAGCCACACTGGTATTGGCCTAAGATGTTTTAAGCGCCTGGGGCCATCCTGTTTTGTAGGATAGCAGAGATTATCTTATACGCGGTACTCAACAACGTTATACCGTGATAATTAGTGCACGTTGTGATATCCCCTTTTTTATGTACCGGGCAGAGGTCGCGTTTTCTCTAGTATTTTGGCATCGCTTCCTGCACCCATACTTGCATAAATAATTCATGAATCGCTTGGTGTAGTGTAGACCCTCCATGTTAAACCAGCTCCACAGGGATGCCGTCTGCACCCGAGGTACTGATGCTTTTGAGTAGGGTGATGGCTCTGCTAACTTCCTCCAAGCTTGGTGGTGGCAGAGTAGGATTATCATCAGATATTGGTGGAGCGTCTAAATCCTCAGTTAGCTCGCCATTTAGCAATTCATGAAAGTGCTCTTCTCATCCGATCTTGAAGTTACTTAATTTTTAGGTAAGGAATTGGCAAGAAACTCGATTTCGCAAGGACAACGAACAACTAAAAAACTTTCTGAATTTCTATCAAGCTTTCCTAAAAGAGCAAAACTACTAGTTCTAAATCATACCACAGATTTTTCGACAAAAGAGCAAAGTAGGAATGGACGACCATTGTTAGCTCAGTACGGCTAGAAGTTGTTCTCATTAACTATTTCGAATGCCTCATCACATGGTATAGAAGTCATTTACTTACTCTTACAGAATTTATTCAAATATCTGATACAACTAAAACATACCTATTATACCACAAGTTTATCAAATTCTGAAAGGAACTGCGTACAGACAGTGAAAGCAACAATTTTAATTTTAGCAGTCGTATCCATTATTTTGCTCGGAGGAAAGAAAATCATTTTATTTTTATTTATTAAAAACTACAAACAAATAATTGTATTTTTTAATCTTAGCCGCGGCCGAGTGTTTTTTTTTTCAACTAGCACAATTTTAAAATCATTTATTATCGAGGAATAAAAATTCTCACTATCGATGTAATATTAAGTTGACTGGTAAAAACAACGTTTTAAAAATTAAGGAATTTAACTTCACTAGCCCGCAGACAAATGACCAATTAAAGAAATTGGATAAGAAAACAAATTGATCATATTCGGGATGAGTAAGAAAAGGTTAAACGTAAGGAGTCATATAAGGCAAGCCGAAACATTCTCATTTTGAAAATATTGTAAAAAAAATATAGTTCAAAAAAACTAAAAAATACGCTTTTATTTTAAAATGAACTAAAAGTAAAAAATTATTTTGAATGTAAAGTTTTTATTGCTCCAGCCAGCCAGCCTATACGACAGTCAAATTATCGAAAAAACCTCGTTTTTTGCCAACCGAACCATCCGAAAAGTAAAATATGGGTAGAATAGCGAAAATTCCGTAGAATTTGATGAACTACTTTTGGCACTCGTAGGCCTTTGGGAAAGTTTCCAAAATGGCGTCAAAAGAGGGCCAAAAACAGATTTTCGCGTTTTAAAAAAAAATTACACATTGTACAAAAAAAAGCTTTAAATAAAGCTTGTAGAGATTTTTCATACTAATTAAATGACACCAGTTTGATGTCAATACAAAAAACAAATAAAATAGTAATTGCAAAAAAACCGCTAAAAATCACGTTTTTTTGGAAAGTGTAGCCCTTGGGAAGTGCAATAAAATCGTTTTTGAAAATTTGCAAAATAATAAATAGTTTTTGCAAAATACAGTTTTTGTGCAATAAAATCGTTTTTGAAAATTTGCAAAATAATAAATATTTTTTGCAAAATACAATTTTTTCGAAAAAAATACCTTTATGATCGAATACGATTAGCTTTTTCGTTTTTTCGGTCATCTTTTCGCATGTTTCCAATGAAGTAGCAATGTTCGAACAAAAAACAACTATTAGCACAACTCTTCCAGAACATTTTAAGTCCAAAAACGTTTCTGTAGGTGCTGATGGCTATGAGTTAATCGCATTCGACCATAAAGGTTTTTTTTAGTTTTTTTAAACTATATTTTTTATTTTATACTTTTTAGGGCCTGTTTCACCGTCTGCTGATAAAGTTTCAGATAGTTATCTGCCTTATAACAGTATCTAACAGATAAAGGTTGCTGATATGTGTTTTCAGTTTCACCATCAAACTCCCTGATAAACTAACTGGCAGATAAATATATCTGCCACTTAATTTAGCAGGGTCACTCAATCTTTGCTTAATACGGGAGTCATTAAAAATAGTTTGTTTATGACATGTTCAAGGCAATCTGGCAACTATGTCCACGATTTAATTTGGAGTCCCAGTTAAAAAATATCGGAGGGTTATAAGCAATCGTTGCATAGGTGGGATTGCAAAGTTACTGAAAATCAAATCACTGAAAGACATTTTTAGTTACCACAACCAAAATATTACTAAATTTTTTTAGTTAAATACGGCATCAAATAAACATATTTAGTTGTCGTTATTAAAAAAAAATGCTTCTCATGACCAGAAAAAATTGTTGGAGTAACAAATATTTCCACTATAGTCGTAGAGTAATAGTTCGCGAGAGCCCAGGCCCGCCAAACGTACGTCATTTTCTTAAAGCTGATATTTTGTATATACATAGTGTGATACGCAGTTAAGAACGTATGCACACTCGCTAGCCCGGAGAATGGACCCTTTTGTAGATAGAGGGGTTGGGGGGGGGGGGGGTAAAAAAGGGGTTAAAATTGAAAAAAAATTCTGTCGTTGCGTATATAAGTTCTAACAATAATCTAATAACCGTTAAATACTAGTGGCAGAAATTTTTGAATATTTGCACCCTCCCCAAGCTAACCATTGCTGAATTTGCCATTTCGAAAACACACCCCCAAATTGGTTAGCCGGAATCAAAACCTAAAATCGAGTGATTCAAAATAATTAAAATAAATTACTCGGTTCCTACGAGGTCGCGTAATATGTTCGTAATATTAATCAAATTCGTTTTCTAAGAATTCAAATAAATCCGTCTGGAACCCTTTTGTGACCGCAGTCTACGATTTTTAACGTAAAAATGCTTAAAGAGGAGTATTATTATACCAAAAAATGCTCTAAAACTCCCCCTACTTGCAACATTTTTTTACTATCTTCCAGATAAAACTTTTAACAGCCACTAGAATCGGCTGATAAGTTACCAGCAACTTTATCTGCAAGATATTTCTATCCAAGACCTGTGAAACCAAAATTTGTAGTTTATCTTGCAGATAAGTTCTGAATAGGCTATCAGGAGCTTAATATGCAAGTGGTGAAACAGGCCCTTAGTCTATTATATGGCTTCGGCTATTTTGTAGTGACTGAAGAATGGACACCTTCTATGTCAAAAAACAACTTTTCAGGGGACAAAAAAAACTGGTTATTAATTTAGTTTGTGGTGCTATATTATCGACTTTGGTTTATTAGACCATATTTTTAGTAAATTAAACAACTAATATGGGTGTATTTCAGTTATTTCTTAAAAAAAATGACATAGAAGGTTTTCATCCAGCTGTTCAGTTAAGAAATGTTGACATAGGAGGTTCTAATAGCTACGAAATGTAAAAAAAATGTAGTCAAAAGGAAATATTTTTATTCTTAAAAGCTATACAAATGAATAAAAATAAAATAACTGAACATCAAATATCGAAGAAAAAATAATAAAGAAATATTTGCTTTTACTGCTACTTTAATAATGAAAATATTTATATCGCATAAATTTTACCGACAAACACAAACGTTACTTTTAAGCATTAATTAGTACTCCAGCTGAAATAGTGACATAGGAGTTTTTCGCGGCAGAACAATTGTCATACCAACCGCCTACTACCTAGACAAAACCTCCCAAATTGACATAGAAGTTAAGTGCAGCAGCATTTACGACCTGACATAGGAGGTACACAAGTTTAAATTGTTTGACGTGTTATTACGACATAGACGGTTTTTGCATCCGACGTATAAAGTTTACGTTGAATTTTTAATACAACTAACTCAAAAATGCCAAAAATTGACATAGGAGGTTTCCATTCTTCACCATCGCTATGCCATATTAGATTTAAAATGACGTCACACAGCTTACTGTACTGTATTTGTCATACACTTTCATTTGATACCCATACCGGCGTTGTAAAGAAAAAGGTAAATCGCCATTTTTTGGCCGCCATTTTGAATTTGGACTGACGCCGGCAGCTAATAGTATTCTAATTGTCACACCCTTTCTTTTGATACCCGTATCAAGTTGTAAAGAAAAATGTAATCTTCCATTTTGTGTTGGCCGCCATTTTGAATTTGGAATGACCACACAGGTAATAGTATTCTATTGCCACAACCTTTCATTTGATACCCATACCGAGCGCGTTGTAAAGAAAAAGGTACTTCGCCATTTTGTTTTGGCCGCCATTTTGAATTTGGAATGACGCCACACAGCTAATAGTATTCTACTTGTCATATCCTTGCATTTGATACAAATAACGAGCGCGTTGTAAAAAAAAGGTAATCTGCCATTTTGTGTTGGCCGCCATTTTGAATTCGGAATGACGCCACACAGCTAATAGCATTCTACTTGTCATAACCTTTCATTTGATACCCAGACCGAGTCGGTTGTAAAGAAAAAGGTAGTCCACATATACATATGTGCAAAATTTGAAGTTGATCGGTTATATGGAAGTGGGTCAAAACCAGGTTGCAAGATTGGTTTAAACTACCAATTCATCTCTCCTGGTTCATTCCAGTAATCTATATGTTTTTCCTAGTTGTTTTACTTCAGCATTGAATATGCTTCGAAATTCGGATATAATATTCTCCGACAATGGAACAGCAAACACAAATATATGAGAATCGAAATTTCGTGCGAGCCGAAATACGAAATTCGTTTTTCGTTGCACCTATTTTATCAGCATACTGCTCTCGCAAAACCTCTTTTGGAAAGATATAATTGGACTAAATTCAGCCCGATGCAGAAGATATTAGACTCGTTAAACAAAAGTTAGTATAACCGGAATATATCCATTTAAATATTAGCAATGATGTTTCAGCAAAATATTAAATCAAAGAACCACAATAGATAACACCTAGAAGAATCAAATTGGGAACAAATTGTAATCTACTACGAATATCCGTATAGTATATTGCACGACTAAGGGCCCCCATTTACGCACAGGCCGCCGGCAGGCCGAGTCTGAACGAGGGAGGGATGAAGACTTGAGGCAACCGCCTAACGGGCCGTGGCCTGCAGGATTCCGCACAGGCACACAGGCGAACAGGAATTATTTCTATGCATATCTATCAAACCAGAAATAAATTCCGGCTGATTGCACTTTTTTCACTCCTGGCCTCAAAGAAAACTGAATAGAAGTTCAGATCTTAAGACACGGACTGACGATAAATGTCCACACACATTTTTTGTCAGTTTTCCTAGACTGCAGGCAGATTTTTGTCAGTTTTCCTGAACATCAATGAAAGCAAGACAGAGTACATGATAAGCACTGTGAAACGATCTAGCCTTGGTCCCATAATCGCAGATGAGGAACTTGAATTTGAAGTAGGACAATCCTCCTTCACCTACCTCGGCCCAATAATATCTGACGATAACAGTATTAACGATACATACACCTGCAATGACTATTAAAGTCTGCCAAGGCTCCTCAAATCCAAGTAGCTTACCAGATGTTATCCAACCATATAGATTCGAGATTCGGGGTCTCAGCAAAATGCACTCCGAGCTTTCAGCCCTGACCTTTATTTCTTGGGAAAATTGTTGGCCCGGTATATGAATGAGGGCGATTCCGGAGATTACAACAATGAGATCAACAAGATAGATGCCGCGAAGAGAATAAAACTTGGTAAACCGAGGTGGGCAGAAGTAAGAGGAAAGAGGAATCAAAAAACTGAAAAGGTCAGTTAATATTTCTGTGGTGTGGTTTGTCGACAGCTAAAAAAATTTTCAAATCTAGTAAGCGAATTTTGTTAAATTTAAAGTTTTAAGAGTTAAGTGGCATATTGAAATTGATATGGAAATGGAACATTTAATAGCTTTATTCCTTACCGAACAACAGGAAATAAATCAGGGTCTGAGGCGAATTCAAAATTTGGAACGAAAAAGAAAAAGAAGATGAGATACATTGATTATATACTAATAGTCCAAGAGCCGGCAGTATAAAAATGAAGGTATAAAATATCCCAACAATTTTTTGTGAGGGAGTAGTACTGCCACAGACCTAAAGGGAGCCACCTTTTATATAACCTAATTTCGCCCGCGTCATGGAATTTTGACGTCACTTCCGGTTACGATTTTTGGTGTTGGTGACGTCATAAAATATCCTAATAAAATTTACACTTTTTTCCTTTGGCATTCATTCATCTCTTTTAAGATGGATGGATTCCTATCTCTCCAATAGGAAGCAGCGTGTAAAAATTGATTCGTTTGAGTCTCGCTTGATTTATGTTAACTCCGGTGTACCGCAAGGAAGTCATTTGGGTCCACTTCTCTTCCTAATTTTTATTAATAATATTGTCAGTGTTTTTAAATTTTCAGAATGTCTTTTATATGCTGATGACCTTAAAATTTATAAATCGGTCACAAGTTATCAGGATTGCCTTCAAATCCAATCTGATCTTGATAGACTTGCTTTGTGGTGTTCTAAAAATGATTTATCCTTAAATCCGATCAAATGTTATAGCTTCTCTTTCCATCGAATTAGTAATCCTGTTTGTTTTGACTATATTGTTAACAATGTCACAATTGCGCATCCATCTTTTATTAAAGATCTGGGCGTTGTTTTTGATTCAAAACTTGAGTGCAATCTTCATGTTGATTATATTACGTCCAAAGCGTATAAACTGCTTGGCTTTATTAGAAGAAATGCCACCGAATTTCGTGATTGTTATACGCTAAAGACTCTTTATGTGTCGCTCGTTCGATCTGTTTTAGACTATGCTTCTGTTGTCTGGTGTCCGTATTTAGCGATTCATATTAAGCGTATTGAGTCCATTCAAAAAAATTTTACTCGCTATGCACTGCGCGCTTCTCGTTGGAATCATTCTCTTTCCTATTTTTCTAGATGCCTTCTTCTTGGGCTTCAAACGTTGGAGTCAAGAAGGAAAGTTTGTTGTATTATGTTTGTCAGGGATGTTTTATGTTTTGAGATTCGCTCGCCTGAACTGGTTTCCTTATTTAATATTCATGTTCCTGGTACTTCCTTACGATATTATAATCTTTTACATGTTCCTTTTCATAGAACTTGCTATGGCCAGCATGACCCAATTACTCACTGTTCTCGAGTTTTTAATAATGTCTATAACAGTATTGATATTTGTGTTAATCGAGATAATTTTAAAAAGCTAGTGAATGGGTTATGTAGTTAAGATTGGCATAATTTACTTTTTATTTACTTATTTGCAAGATATTAATGCTTTTGGTTCTTTTTTGTTTTTATTAATTGCTTCTAGTCTGTAAGAATTTTGTTTCGGTAGACTGAATAAATAAATAAATAAATTACACTAGGGTGCCAGGCTTAAACCACCCGCAACCCTGTGGCACCCTCGATTAAAGTTTTTTTTACAAGCTTTTTTCTTTGTTTGGGACAAATCTTCCGATCCGTTTTTCAAGTACTTCCCGATGTCCGGTGATGCTCAAATTTGGCACACACCTTTGGTTCTGGAGGCAATACAATATAGTATATTCAATTTTATGGTACATCCAATATGGCGTCCACCATTAAATGGCGGATATTTCTGGGGGTGAAATCTTGCGATTGATTTTTCGGCCACTTCCCGTAATCCAGTGATGCTCAAATTTGGCACAAACCTTTGGTTCTCAAGACAATGCAATATAGTATATTCAATTATATGGTACATCTAATATGGCGGCTTCAAATGGCGGATTACCTTTTTCTTTACAACCCCCCCACATGGGTATCAAATGAAAGAGTATTACGAGTAGAACACAGCAAGCTATGTGAGGCCATTTTAAATCGAATATGGCGGATAAGATAAACTGGCGGATTACCTTTTTCTTTACAAACACGTCATTTTAAATCCAATATGGCGGCCACCACGAACAACCCCTCGATATTGGTATTAAATCATAAGTTGAATACAATTAGCTGTGTTAGTCAGATATGTGACGGCATTTTAAAGCCAATAAGGTGGCCTTTATAAAATGGCGCATGAGACTAAAAATTAAAATAAAAACCAATAAAAAAAATTTTAAAAACAAGCTCTTATTAGATAAACTAAAAAATATTAAATAATAAAAAAATTTTAAATATGCGTTAATAACATGAGCTAAAAAGTATAAAATACAAATAATTTTTTTAATCCACCTGTATGTAACTACAAGTAAATGTTTCACATATTATAACAAAAATCAAAAAATATTATGATTTAACTATTAAATACGAAAATTAATTAGGATACAATTTGATAAAACGCGCCCAATTATTTGATACTTCTTCGTTCATCTTTTTAACGCATGTTTAAAATTTTTTTTATTATTTAATATTTTTTAGTTTATCTAATAAAAGCTTTGCTTTTTAAAAAAAATGTTTTATTGTTTTTTTTGATTTTCTTAACTCATCGAATACATCAGTGACTTTTTTTTAAATTAATGTATAAGCCTTATAGTTATTAAAAAAAAAAGTGTGCCTCTTGTTAGTTGCCCGCATCCTACTGGCTGCTTCGGTTTTAATAACTATAAAGCCTACGACCATAGGGCTAAATCTATGAATTCGATAATTTATTTATAAATGTTTTTTTCTATATCTACGTAATTTATCATCTCTTTATCAATAAACCATTATCCATTATCACTCATGGCTCAAAAATTTGTTATGCTCCAAGATTTTAATCAGATTATAACATAATTTATTAACTACAGATTTTTTTCATGTTTGCCTTATTAAGTTTACATCATAAACAACAAAAGGAAAAGAAAATATTTTGGAATACACATAGAGTTACAAAAATATGATTTTATTATAATGTAATAACAAAACTCTTATATTAAAAATGCCGTCACATATCAGACTAACAAAGCTAATTGTATTCAACTTATCATAACCCTTCATTTGATACCAATATCGAGGGTTGTTCGTGGTGGCCGCCATATTGGATTTAAAATGATGTCACATAGCTTACTGTGTTCTACTCGTAATACTCTTTCATTTGATACCCATGTTGGGGGGAGGGTTGTAAAGAAAAAGGTAATCCGCCATTTGTGGCCGCCACATTGGATGTACCATATAATTGAATATACTATATTGCATTGTCTTCAGAACCAAGGTTTGTGCCAAATTTGAGCATCACTGGATTACGGGAAGTGGCCGAAAAATCAATCGCAAGATTCCACCCCCAGAAATATCCGCCATTTAATGGTGGACGCCATATTGGATGTACCATAAAATTGAATATACTATATTGTATTGCCTCTAGAACCAAAGGTGTGTGCCAAATTTGAGCATCACCGGACATCGGGAAGTACTTGAAAAACGGATCGGAAGATTTGTCCCAAACAAAGAAAAAAGCTTGTAAAAAAAACTTTAATCGATGGTGCCACAGGGTTGCGGGTGGTTTAAGCCTGACACCCTAGTGTAATCTTAATGTACACATTCCAATCTTCATTTGATGTAAATTTTATTAGGATATTTTATGACGTCACCAACACCAAAAATCGTAACCGGAAGTGACGTCAAAATTCCATGACGCGGGCGAAATTAGGTTATGTAAAAGGTGGCTCCCTTTAGGTCTGTGGCAGTACTACTCCCTCACAAAAAATTGTTAGGATACATTGATTATATACTAAGTAGATATGGACAAACGCAAGTCAAAATAACATCCAGCCACGGCGCTACGAGCTTCGTGCGCTAGTATCGCAGGGTTTTGTTCTCCTCTATATGGTTAGTTTCCGAAATAAACTTTTTCTTGTTTATGGAAAAGCCCTTCGCGCATTTAAGAAGCTGCCATTGATTATGCGATTATTCCTATTGTTTTGTTGTTGATTTCGTGGCCGATGGGTGAAATTTGACAATGGCGGGATGAAATGAATGGACGAGACAACTTTAATGGGAAATTTGGCATCAAGCGTTTTTTATTATGTTGAGAAAAATGAAATGGCTTTTATTTAAGGGATTATTTAATTTTTTTTAGCGAAAAATGTGACAAATTTTTAGATTCGAAGAAACTTCAGATTTTTAGGGATAATTGTACATATTAGGATTGAGATATATAAAATAATTTTTATTTTTGAATTTTTGTTTCTCAGGTATTTTAATTCGTAGAAACTTGAGGTTTTTAGGGATAATTGTACATATTAGGATTGAGATATATAAAATAATTTTTATTTTTGAATTTTTTTTATGTGGCATGGTCAAGCTAAAGAATCTCTCTTTGTAACACTAGTCCGCCATGTCGTTCAAGTCATGGTGTAATGTCTAGTACTAAGTTTGATCTGATGGATAGAAGAGAAGGAATAGGTTAGAGGTCTGGAGAGTGCGTGAGTAGATGTCGATGAACCTTGCGTTTGAACTCTGCTGGGTTCAGTAACACAGACTGTGGAAGGCAGTTCCACAATCGAGTTGTAATTTATATTTACATATATCTATTCTCTTTATAAACGAACTTCTAAACCGTAATGGCGCGAACAGGAGGTCTGCAGTGAGCCGGGGGTGAGAGGAATTGGCTAGTATTGTGTTGCGGGAATAAAGTTGTCAGTGGAGCAGTCGCTATGGTAATGGCGGTAAAACTTAATGAGGGCTGCTGCATTCCTAAGGTGGCTTAAAGGATATATGGAGGAGAAAGGTGCGGTCTTGCAGCCGAAGTAGTTTTGGGACGAGTTATATTCAAAGCGGGGTGGAATGTAGGACTTGTAAATTGTAGCCAGGGCACCTGATGACGGTACTTTGATTTGGTTGCGTTTGATTTGACAAGATTCTTGCGCCCCCGTCAGGAATGAGTTCAATGTCCTGTTAATTGAGTTGGACATGAGTTCACGGTCTAGGAAATAAGGTCTGGCCCGTGCTTGTTTTTTATTGTCGAAGGCGTAGGAGTAACGCAGAGTACCGCCATCGGCAAAACTATGAAGTGGGTTGGAGGGGATTGAGAGCAGATCATTAAAGAATATTAGAAAGAAAGCAGGTGAGACAATCGACCGTTGGGGAAGGCCAGCCGAGATGGAATGAGGGTTGGATTCGACGCCATCCACTACAATCTTGATTGAACAACCAGAAACAAAGCTCTCAAACCAGTTCCTAAGAGCTGAGATGTAAGTTAATTCATCAGTTTTACAGAAGGCGTCGAATTAGATGCTGCAATAATTTTCCGCTTTTCAGTTGCACGCATAACTCTACTCTAGAGTCTCTGTAAACAACAAGAATGTGCGTAGTTTTGAAGAGGCCTCCTGTCTATCTACTCAATAATCTCAGTAACTTGCAAGTAACAACTTTTAAGAAAAACGCAAGCATTTAAAAAAAATTTACCTTTGAATCAAAAAAATACATTAAAAATGAATGAAAATATTGTAGATATACATATGTATTATAGGACTTATGCACTTATGTTGTTTAATGGTAGGTCCACATGAAAGAGGCTTTTGTCTGTCGTTCCTTGAAGTTTGAGTGAAACGGCCGACGGAATGCCTGTGCGGACAATGTCGACGGAATGCTTGTGTCCACTTTTTCCAGAGGCTTGGCAGCGTCTTTCGTTTGTTTCACGGTTCACGCGAACAAAGTTTGTGATGTGTGGGTCATAGGGCTCACATGACCAACTACCCATTATGATGAATATTGAATATTACGAATAAATATTAAAATAGCTGACAATTTCTAGAAATTCATCTTTCAATTTCTAGTACTTCTGTAACACCATACTCCATTTTGGAAGCTGGTCGGCAAGGGATTGTGATCCCTCATATTGCTTATAACTACACAATATGTCCACATCTATAACTTTCTTCTTTGATTTAAGATCTCGTTGCAACCTTCACATCAAGAATTCCAACTTGTTTGCAATCTTTTTGTCACCACAAAACAAGTGAGTTTTTGTGTCGCGGAACTCGCCATTAGTTATGGGTTTTCACGGCAGTATTTTTATTTCCAATTCTTGGATTGTTTTCATTAAATTTGAAAATTTGATGCTATCGAAAGTAAGCAAGGGGGTGGTTTTATTGAAGCTACCATAACTAAATGAATGGGTAATGGCGTGGGATATATATGTAGGTGTATATTCCAAAATTCTTAGAATTTTGGGTAATTATTTACTTTATCACCCCACCGCCCAGGGGTTGTATAGGGGGTTAACCTAAACACATTCCCTTTTGGAATTAGCAGTCGGTCACCCGTTAAAAAATTATTCTGGGTTGAAATTTTGTAAAAATCACTTTTTTATAAGTATTTTTTTCAAAAATAAGCAGTCATTTTAGTAACGACTAGGACTCTGGATTGCGCACCCCCAACACTCCCCACCTCAACTTCTACCCCATTCTCGGAGTAGGGCCCGACCATTTTGGTGTTGCGCCCAGAGCGGAGGGCGGGGCGATAAAGTAAACAATCACTCTTAATACAAACATTCAAAAAAAAACTTTCAAAATCGGAACTGTTATTCCTTCATTCATTCGACTTCTCTTGAGAAATATGAAGTAGGGTTTTGAACTAAAATTCTGATTTTTTATTGTTTTTTATTACTGTAAACAAATATATTCAAATTTACCCAAACTAATCACTCAAATTTTCTCTATAATCAATAATAAAATCAATAAAAAAGCTTGAATTTTTGTTAAAAAAAATAATTCATTTTTCTCAACATGGAAAAAATACGACGCTTAATTTCCCATTACCTTTGCATCTCCATTCATCATCTTCTTCATTGCTAAATTTGAGCCACCGACCAACAAATCGTGTTTTCCAACAACAACAAAACAACAAAACAAAAGGAATACGCGCACAGGAATCTATTTTTAGATCCAAAACTTCTGGCTTTTCTTCCAACATGCGTGAAGGACTTTGTAATGCTATTAAAATTCAGGCGCAAACCAGCTTTTTTCAAGTTTTACTAAAAATTAACAAAATTGAAAATTTTTTATATTTTATAATTATTATGCACGTATAAGGAAATAATATTAATTAATTAATGTTGAAAACCCACTTCCATTGATTTTAGAGGCGTACAACAGAAATTCGCAGCCCTAAAACTTAAAACTGTACAACTATCGCCATCTTCTATTGTAGCTGGACAAATGTTTGTCCATCTCTACTTACTCTATAATCAATGTCGCGCATTTGGAAAAAAATCAGAAGCTGCGGCTTTTATTTTAGTGCCTGCGGATCTAAAAATAGATTCCTACGTTTTTTGTGATGATGATTTCGTGGCCGATGGGTGAAATTTGACAATGGGGCGAGACAACTTTAATCGGAAATTTGGTATCAAGGGTTTTTTATTATGTTGAGAAAAATGAAATGGCTTTTAAGGGATTATTTAATTTTTTTTAGCGAAAAATGTGACAAATTTTTAGTACGAATCTAAATCTCCCGAAACTTGAGATTTTTAGGGATAATTGTACATATTAGGATTGAGATATATAAAATAATTTTTTTTTTTGAATTTTTTTTATGTGGCATGGTCAAGCTAAAGAATCTCTCTTTGTAACAATAGTCCGTCATGTCGTTCAAGTCATGGTGTAATGTCTAAGTTTGATCTGATGGATAGAAGAGAAGGAATAGGTTAGAGGTCTGGAGGGTGCGTGAGTAGATGTCGATGAACCTTGCGTTTGAAATCTGCTGGGTTCAGCAACACAGAGTGTGGAAGGCAGTTCCACAATCGAGTTGTTATTTATATTTACATATATCTATTCTCTTTATAAACGAACTTCTAAACCGTAATGGCGCGAACAGGAGGTCTGCAGTGAGCCGGGGGTGAGAGGAATTGGCTAGTATTGTGTTGCGGGAATAAAGTTGTCAGTGGAGCAGTCGCTATGGTAATGGCGGTAAAACTTAATGAGGGCTGCTGCATTCCTAAGGTGGCTTAAAGGACCTATGGAGGAGAAAGGTGCGGTCTTGCACCTTCTCCAGCCGAAGTAGTTTTGGGACGAGTTATATTCAAAGCGGGGTGGAATGTAGGACTTGTAAATTGTAGCCAGGGCACCTGATGACGGTACTTTGATTTGGTTGCGTTGGATTTGACAAGATTCTTTCGCCCCCCGTCAAGAATGAGTTCAATGTCCTGTTAATAGAGTTGGACATGAGTTCACGGTCTAGGAAATAAGGTCTGGCCCGTGCTTGTTTTTTATTGTCGAAGACCTAGGAGTAACGCAGAGTACCGCCATCGGCAAAACTATGAAGTGGGTTGGAGGGGATTGAGAGCAGATCATTAAAGAATATTAGAAAGAAAGCAGGTGAGAGAATCGACCCTTGGGGAAGGCCAGCCGAGATGGAATGAGGGTTGGATTCGACGCCATCCACTACAATCTTGATTGAACGACCAGAAACAAAGCTCTCAAACCAGTTTCTAAGAGCTGAGATGTAAGTTAATTTTTCAGTTTTACAGAAGGCGTCGAATTAGAGGCTGCAACAATTTTCTGCTTTTCAGTTGCACGCATAACTCTACTCTAGAGACTCTGCAACCAACAAAAATGTGCATAGTTTTGAAGAGGCCTCCTGTCTATCTACTCAATAAACTCAGTAATTTGCAAGTAACAACTTTTAAGAAAAACGCAAGCATTTAAAAAAAATTTACCTTTGAATCAAAAAAATACATTAAAAATGAATGAAAATATTGTAGATATACATATCTATTGTAGGACTTATGGACTTATGTTGTTTAATGGTAGGTCCACATGAAAGAGGCTTTTGTCGGTCGTTCTTTGAAGTTTGAATGAAACGGCCGACGGAATGCCTGTGCGGACAATGTCGGCGGAATGTTTGTGTCCACTTTTTCCAGCGGCTTGGCAGCGTCTTTCCTTTGTTTCATGGTTCACGCGAACAAAGTTTGTGGTGTGTGGGTCATAGGGCTCACATGACCAACTACCCAGTATGATGAATATTGAATATTACGAATAAATATTAAATATTAAAATCTTTCATTTATTGGTTAATTTCTAGTACTTCTGTAACACCATACTCCCTTTTGGAAGGTGGTCGGCAAGGGATTGTGATCCCTCATATTGCTTATAACTACACAATATGTCCACATCTACAACTTTCTTCTTTGATTTAAGATCTCGTTGCAACCTTCACATCAAGAATTCCAACTTGTTTGCAATCTTTTTGTCACCACAAAACAAGTGAGTTTTTGTGTCGCGGAACTCGCCATTAGTTATGGGTTTTCACGGCAGTATTTTTATTTCCAATTCTTGGATTGTTTTCATTAAATTTGAAAATTTGGTGCTATCGAAAGTAAGCAAGGGGGTGGTTTTATTGAAGCTACCATAACTAAATGAATGGGTAATGGCGTGGGATATATATGTAGATGTATATTCCAAAATTCTTAGAATTTTGGGTAATTATTTACTTTATCACCCCACCGCCCAGGGGTTGTATAAGGAGTTAACCTAAACACATTCCCTTTTAGAAGTAGCCGTCAGTCACCCGTTAAAAAGTTATTCTGGCTTGAAATTTTGTAAAAATCACTTTTTTATAAGTATTTTTTTCAAAAATAGCGGTTCAATAAGCAGTCATTTTAGTAACGACTTGGACTCTGAATTGCGCGCCCCAAACACTCCGCCACCTCAACTTCTACCCCATTCTCGGAGTAGGGCCCGACCATTTTGGTGTTGCGCCCAGAGCGGAGGGCGGCGCGATAAAGTAAACAATCAACCTTAATACAAACATTTAAAAAAACTTTCAAAATCGGAACTGTTATTCCTTCATTCATTCGACTTCTCTTAAGAAATATGAAGTAGGGTTTTGAACTAAAATTGTGATTTTTTTTATTGTTTTTTTATTATTGTAAACAAATATATTCAAATTGACCCAAACTAATCACTCAAATTTTCTCTATAATCAATAATAAAATCAATAAAAAAAGCTTGAATTTTTGTTAAAAAAACCTATTTCATTTTTCTCAACATGGAAAAAAATACGACGCTTAATTTAATAATTACATTTGCATCTCCATTCATCATCTTCTTCATTGTTAAATTTGAGCCACCGACCAAGAAATCGTATTTTCCAACAACAACAAAACAACAAAACAAAAGGAATTCACAAACAGGAATCTATTTTTAGATCCAAAACTTCTGGCTTTTCTTCCAACATGCGTGAAGGGTTTTGTACTGCTTTTTAAAATTCAGGCGCAAACCGGCTTTTTTTCAAGTTTTACTAAAACTTAACAAAATTGAAATTTTTTTGTATTTTAAAATTATTATGCACGTATAAGGAAGTAATATTAATTAATTAATGTTGAAAACCAATTCCCATTGATTTTAGAGGCTTACAACAGAAATTCGCAGCCCTCCTACTTAAAACTGTACAACTATCGCCATCTAGTATCGTAGCTGGACAAATGTTTGTCCATATCTACTTACTCTATAATCAATGTGAGATATCTTGTTATAAAAATATATATTTAGACGTTTGTGCTCGATTTTCGCACACAGGTGGTGCTGTGCGCGGTGAAAAGATTTTATACCTACTCTATACCTACAAAATTTTCGTGGTATCAATACCCAGTTCATATCCACTTGTTTTCCTGGGTATAAACTGGGTATAAGGTGACAGACATGTGGTATAAGTTGGGTATACTCAATACCGTTGTATCGATACCCCATGTGTGTCATAAGCATAATTGGAAAAAGAATAAGTCCGGATTTTTCCCTAAAACCAAATGTCCAGAAAATTTATAGGAAATAATGCAAGAAATACTTGAAAGAGTCATGATCGTGCTGATTTAATTTAAATTAATATCTTACTTACCCTCTCATATACGTTATATCCTCGGGAGTCATATGGAACACAGAATATGGCAAATGTTTTTGAGAAAAATTACTAACTAATAAGACATTATGTATCGAGTCCTAAAAGACAAAAAAAGGTTTTATTAAATAAATTAATTTATATTTATAATAATTAAAAAATTACCTCTACTGCTGGCAAATAATTTATCCTTACAGTAGTCCAAGGAACAACTTTGGGACAATAATATGAAATAAGAAGAGCTAAACAAACACCGTCACATAAATCTTGAAAATCGCGCACAGGTGGTATATCTGGTGAATGTAATCGAACACCCTATATATATTTTTAACACATTCATTTAAAAATTAAATATAATATTAATTTAATATAATTTACATTCTCGTCGGTTGCACCATTTTCTATTTCTTGATCTATTCTTTTTTTCAGAGCTGCACACGCATGTGACACCCATGATAACAAAGCTGTTTCATAAGATAATCCTGTCGTTTGAGGACTGCTGCCGGAGATTCTTAATGGATTTGATAATATTTAATTTAAGATATATAATATTAGAATATTGTATGTATATTTATACCGTCTTATCCCATTTGGTATTCGATCCCCAGACGAAATTTCTTTCGCATACAAAATCATAAGCGATTCTATCACAGACATATGGGCATTCTGTAAAAAAAATAGTTATTTTGAAGATTTTATTAGGTGATTACTTATATCATTAACTAACTGTTCATTTATGCAACAGATAAATATTTATTTAATTGCGGGTTGAAAACTTATAGTACGTTAGCAAGCATATGCAGTACCGTGCATATTAATTGAATCAAACACATATTTTGCAAAAAAAAATTATTATTATTATTATACATTTCGGTCATAATCTGTATTGAATATGACCTCCCCTCGCTTTTAGAACCAGTTTTACCGCTTCCACCAAAAATAAATATTAGTGAAAGACTATTTAGAAATAAGGCTTTTGCCAGCAACTATTAGACACTTGGTATAATCTCAAGAAAATATGCCATATCCACAGTGTTATTCATGCTATAATCTTTTTTTTGGGGAGGCAGGCATTCGTATGGACTTTTAGTTAAATTAAACATTCAATAATCAAGAAATATTATTACATCCTGAAAGAAAAAAAAATAAAAGGATCATATCTACTAATTTCAGATTTAGAAATGGACTTTTGACGTTGATGGACATTATACGCTTGAAGTCACGTACTGAGGGGGTGTGACATACAGCTAACCGGGGAATGACACTTATTTGGCAAAATTCTTTCGCCATATTGGTCCCACAATTTGAATAAATTTGATCATAAATTCGTTATTTACTACCTTAAAAACTCCCATATACTGATTTTAATTGGAATCGGAATACAATTCGCAAACTTGCCGGCCATATTGGTGCGGCCATTTTGAATTTAAATTTTGATCATAAAGTCGTTATTTGCTACCTTAAAAAAACCTCAGATACAGATTTTCATTGGAATCGGAACACAATTAGCAAATTCGTCGGCCATTTTGAATTTATAAGTTTTGGCCACAAATTCGTTATTTGCGACCTTAAAAACCCCTAGATACCCACTTTCATTGGAATCGGAATAAAATTGGCAAATTCAACCATATTTCTGCGGCAATTTTGAATTTCGGTCATATTTCGGCGGTCATTTTGAATTTCGAAAATCGGGCTTCGAGGTGTATCATAGGAGACCTCCACGGAACTTCATGCAAAAATTCAAAGCTCTGCGATGATTTTCAACGAAGCTTTCCATGACAGCGCCATCTAGGAGTGGCTTTAGAAAGTAATAAAATGACCTATGTTCTAAGTTTGAATGTAAATAGCACATGGTTAAAATTTCATTAAGATCGGTTACACGGTGTAGGAGCCTATAGCGATCATACATACACACATTCATTTTTATATACATATATAGAAGATTTGATTCAGTGAACAAATTACGCTATTTTTTGTGGTGCAATCCATTTTTGCGAGTCTTTGCTTGCAGATAGCCCATAGTAGGCATGTCGATTTAAAATCGATTAATTGAAAAATCGATCTTTTCGAGTGAAATAATCGATTTTTTACATCGATCTCAAACACTGAATCGATTCAGTGAATCGATTCACAAACCCCTCGGATTGGGCTCAATTCACATTGGGCTCTTCCACACGCTGAAAACATCGTTTTGTATAGAAGGAAGCGAGAGAGGATTTTTCCAACCAAATTTTTCAATGGATTTTTCAGCCAACTTTTTGACAGCTATGTGGATGTTGTTGTTTTTTTTTGAAATTCCCTTTTGCTAGGAGTACAGTAGGCAAAAGATAGTTTAGACAAAAAACAACAACATTGTGGAGTACAGTTGGTTATTAAACTTCGCTTGCGAGAAAGCCCATCCGAGTTACCGAAAAAATGACAGGAGGGCTTTTTTGTAGGGAATAACATTTCGTTTTGGTTGAACAAAATTTTTTTTTCGAAAAAACCAGTTTTTGAGTGATTTTTTTGCCAAAAAGTGATATCTCCGGCCGCCATGTTTTTTTGTGACTCCGAAATTATTTTCTTAAAAAGTCCCAAGGAAGCTGTGGACCAATTTTCAGCCATTTTGTCTCCTTAAAATGGTAATTTCCCCGGACTAATAGCAATATCATAATAAATTCCTAACAGGATTGCTACATAAAAATATAAAAAATGTATAAATGCGATTTTTATGAAACTGTTTCTAATTAGTTGTCCGTGGCTCAACAAAAATTGACTTACGATCCGATTAATCGAGAATCCTCCTCTTGTTCAACTCAGGCTTCATTTTTCCGTAATTATCGCATCGTACTGGTCGCTTTTCATCATGCCTTCAACAGGGACGAGTGGCCCTACGCCCTTCGAGACAAAAATGTGGAAAATCCAAAAAATTTACCCTTGATTCAATTAATACGCACAGTACTGTATGTATCAGAAAAATTATTTTATAAAACAAAATGTACGATCGACTATTTTTAACAATCAATATAGTTTGAGCAACTCGTTTCTCTTAAGTAAAACAAGTTTGCTTAATTATCATCAGACCAAATCGTGAAGTCCTAAAATTAACCGCGTTTACAATGTCATTCGCTCTGAATTATAATTTTTAAAATATAAAAAAAGAAAAATCAAGCGACCAAGAGAAAAAGTTGAATGAGAGAAGATATCTTCCATATCTATATAAATAAAACAGAAGCCCCTGTCATTCCGTCTGTTTGTCCGTGATAAACCCAAAAAGTCCTGCACTGATTGCAGTAATTTTCTCCAAATATATTGGCCATAGCCTAACTTAAATTATAGGCTATTTAAATTTCAAATATTTAGTCTATAAAAGAAATTATTAATAACTTTTACTTCGTGGGCGAGGGAGTGGGTGGGGAAATATTTTTGTTTACATATGAAAAAATCGGTTGTGAGATTAGGTTCTCATATTTTTTAATAGAGAAATTACGATTTTTTTTTCAAAATTTTAAGGTTATGTTATTCACCTTTTCGGTTAAATTAATCATTATACCTGTGACACACATGTGGTATCGATGCCAGATACTACCTAGTATCATAGACAAATAAAAGGAAAGATATTCCATTTCATACAAGAAAAGTGTGCACTGTCCTGTTCAGAGAGCTTTCCTATTTCCTCCATTTAAGCTTCCTCCAAACGAAAGCTGCCCCCGCTAAATCTTTATTTTCGGTGGCACTGTCAAGATATTTGAGTAAATCTTATCTGATGAGAGTAAATGGAAGGAAAAACGATAGCGATTCATGGGAGCATGGTTCTTCGAGAGCTATTCGCGTTTGCGCTTGTTTTTTTACAGGCTTTCTCATTTATGAAATCGGCATATCTACGAATGTGTATATTGTATTATAGGTAAATTTATTAAAGGGATTTGTTGGTGGAAATAAATGTAAACAAGAAGGAAGCTGTTAAATGTATTGTTTGATTTTTTGTTTAAATGACAAAAATCAATTACATATTTTTGGAAGGTTTAGAAGCAACTCTGGCGACGATTCTCGAATCAGCGTATTTTTTTTGGCATGCTCGATGTACTCTAAAAGGATATATGTATATGGAAGTATATAAGGCGTAATAGAAGTTGTTTAGTAAACACATATTATTTTCTCTTGCGTGAAATCAAATGTATCGCATTGAGAAGAAAATATTGCTATCTCCATAGCTATGATTTAGTTTTAAATACCTCAACAAAACTTCATCAATTACCTTACGGATTTTAAACCTTGTAAGAAACCTTGCTGTTGTTTTTCGCCTCTCTTTACACTAGCTGCTAAAAGGGAGTTAATACCTCTCTTTTTTACTTCCACAACAACACCGTCACTTAAATTTTTATTACAAATTAAACAAACGCTCATTTTTTTGTCCTTTCGCTTCTAAATCTAGCACGAAACTAAAAATTTCTACGCAAGCGAGACACCACCCACTGGGAGGGATGTGGAAAAGAGTTTGCGCGCCAAAGAAATTTATCAATTATTCGAATGAACAAATATATAGTATATATGTATGAATAGCGGCTAAAGTACAAGTGCTAGAAAAAAATGTTGAAAGTAAAATTTCTACAGAATTTTATAACAAACAAATTTGTTGGTATAACTTTTCGTCGTAACTAAATAGTTGACGAGATATTTGTAAAAAACCATTCTTACTATACGTTAAATGTGTAATAAATCCATAAATATCAACTTTACAGAAGAAGGTTTAAACATAAAATGTGGGCAATGAAATTGCGCACAAGAAACGATATAATCAGTTTTGCAATAAAACGTGTAATTAAAAAGATTGGCCAAAAACTACTTTTGAATTTACGTTTTTCGACACTTAAAGCGCCATAACTCGTGCAATATTAGCCCTACGTAAAAAATGATAATAACAAAAATTATAGATAATCGTATGCTCTACAAGTCTTACGAAGGATGTTTTCATGTAAAATTAACCATTAACGAAATATAGTGCAAAGAAAGTGATATTTGAAGTTTGAAGCACTGTATCTCCGTAGATATTGACTTTACAAAAAAAATTCTAAACAGAAAAGTTAAATCACTTATTTATCTACAAAAAAGATAATATACATTTTTGTCGTAAAGTGCATAGTTTCTGAGATATAGAATTAAACGCGTTTCCCTTCACTGCAAGTTTAGCAAGAGGGTGGGGATGACGCCATTTTGGATTTAAGCTTATAAAAATATATTAAATCATTTGGGAAAAAAAATCGCGTGCGGTATTTTTCGCATTACGAAGGCCTTTTTTTCGACCTATTTATTGGACTTTATCTACGAATGTGTATATTGTATTCTAGGTAAATTTTATTAAAGGGATTTGTTGGTGGAAATAAATGTAAACAAGAAGGAAGCTCTTAAATGTATTGTTTGATTTTTTGTTTAAATTTTTGGAAGTTACGATTTTGTTTTTTCAGGTCCGACTTTTCGGTTTCTACTACTTTGCAAAAGTTAGTAAAACCATGAGTTTTGTGCGAATTTTGATTCCGTTTTGATTTATAACAATTATTTCCACAATGTGTTTATTTTGCAGATTTGCAAGTTTTATTTGGGTCAAAAATTCACAAAAGCAAATTATTGCGTTTTACAAGGATTGAAGATGTAAAATATCAATCATATCATGAACAAATTTAAAAATATGAAAAGTGGAAATTATTGCTTTATGGTTACTTATGGACATTCTCCCTTAATAGTGCAGCCAATATAAGAATTCTATCTAATGGCACTATAAAAAAATGGAAATAACTTGATTTTTTTTACCTTTATTATGATGCTCTACCGACATCCTGGAAAGTATTCCAGTTTCAGGGGTCACGTTTTCTTTTATAGGGGTAAATTTTAACTTGGCGCAATTATATCAAAAACCATTTTAATCGTAAAACGTGCGGGAAAGTTTCGGTGTCCCTCTAATACTCGTTTTTTGTTAAAAATAAATACTCCTTTCTTCACCACCGCAGGGGTAAAGTATTATGCGCGTTTTTGTTAAAGTGGTTTCCCCAGTAAGTAAAATTTTCGGTACATCCCTTACAGGTATTTATTTAGTCTTCGTTGAGTAAATCCGACATAAAATTCATTTTTTAAAAGGAATTCTCCAATTCACGCTACTACTCCTAAGAATTTGATGTAACAACTTTCCCTTTTAGGATTGTATAGTTTTTTGCTTGGAAAAGTTTTTAAATGAGCTCTTATCTTTAAATTGATGTGAATGAATGATAATCTAAGATTTCTTTGTGGTGATCGTAGCATTCATTTTCTTTAGCTAACCATTGGGAAAAATCAGATTTTTTACTTGTTCTATCCATACCATGCTCAATTATTTTGCTTTTTAAACCTTTTATTTCAGGCGTATTCTGAACAAATTTAGTGAAGATTTTTACAAAGATTTTACAAATATTAAAAAAATAATCTCTAGGATTTTTAAGTGCATCAAAATCAGTACTTTTTGAATAATTTTTAAAATAAATAAAACTTTCCGAAGGTTTTGAATATACTTAGCAGTTTCGTTTGGGTTTCTCATAATCTTATCGCATAATAAGCACTTTTTCTTTTTTGAAAATTATGAAACCTACAAAATACCTTAAAGAAGTTTCTTCGTCAGAAATCGAATTATCATTTGCCCACAAATCAATTGACTCGATTATGTTGCTAACTTCGTGACTCTCATTAGTGACATTACTAACCGTCCGATCCTCTACAGTAAAAATACAATGATCGTCATTATTATTTATGGTTTTGCCATCACTAAATGAGTCAATATCAATAGCTATAAATTGCTGACTATCTTCGCCACAATTCTTCCTTTGGAAAGATATAGACAAATTTTTTTTCTATATAATTTTGCAAAAGATATATAGGTACTATTGAAAATATATAAAGAAAAGATGGATTGTTGCCCCCTCTTGATCGTTCTAAGGAAAATAGGTTTTCAATTGGGTCTTGGTTAAATTTCGATGTCAGAACGAAATGTTTATTGGGAAACTCATTTAATATTTTAACTGTTAAAAGAATAATGGAATTTAGAGTCAAAATCAATCGCGCAATCCAAAATGTTTTGTTTTTGTTCTAAAATTAAATTGATTGGATGTAATCTAGCATTTCAGTAAGATATTTCCCTGGAGTATTTGTTTGAGTTAATCCACACTTATACCAATTTCTACTAAAAGGTTCTTTACTATTGAGACAATGGAACAAGTTATTGAGTTTTGAAAAGAAATCTGAAGTAGAAAACTGATGTAACATTAGGGCTAAGCAAATTTAATTCCAAAGCAGTTTTAAGACCAGCACAAACTGTCTTACCGGTCTTTCTGGTTACAAATTTTCAAAAAATTTAAAATTTTTTTTTTACGCATTTTGGTAATAAATATATTCAAAAACATGATACAAAAGGTTTTAGAGCGATATCGTAATTCTAAAATTATTTTTGAACGTATACAGTGAGACGCTGTGAGAAAGAATTTTCGACGCTCGGCTGTGTTTCGATAATCTCGACTCCCCCCCTTTTTAACATCTGCTTCGATCTGATTCACTCTATACTATGAAGTATTATATTATACCCTGCAAACGTTTCGATTTATGCTGCAAGAGAAGTATGAGCAGGAGGAAGGACTTATTTACGGCCCGGGCAAGGCAGATTAAAAATGTATATAGTTTTTCTTTAAAATTTTTTTTAACAAAACTTCAAACGCGATTATCTAGAAACTATGTTTTTTAAGGTGGCGGGCACGATTTAAGAAAAACTACTTGACCAATTGTTCTGATTTTTGAATATGTTATTGTACACATTTATGGCTATCGTATGAACCAGAATCGTTATAATTGGTAAAAAATTGTCCGATTTTCAGCCGATTTTCCACCGTAAAAAATTGGTTTTTTCGAAAAATGGCCGCCATTTTTTTATTTTTTGACAAAAACAAATTATTCTGGTTCATGCCATAGCCACTTCAACAAGGAATAATTTGCTTTTTTTGGTTTTTTTCAGATCATCCATTCGCCCAAAATCATGCCCGCCGTCATTTTTTGATGTTTTTTTAAAAAAATCCGTATGTCAACAAAAAAAATTTTTAAAATCAAAAAAAATCTTTTTTGTAATACTGTTTTGTCAATAAACATACCTACAAATTTTCAAAACGATATCTCTCTTCTTTCTATGAAAAAAAAAAATGTTTAAAAAAAATTTTTTTTTTGAAAATGTAACCAGAAAGACCCCTTAAAACTTGAAGAGCATAAGAAACCTTCATTTTTTCCCAAGTATTTGGCCATACAAATTTTGAAGTTAGCTTCGGCACCATTTTAGTAGAACAATTTTTTTCTAAATTATAGAGTAAGAGAGTAACACAGTTCCACTCCTCTATCTTCTCAGTGAATATCTTTTACCAATAAAGTTGTTGGGAAGTCGGATAATAAGGAAAACGTCTTAGATTGAATTAACACAACTTTATTTCGATTACGGAAATACCGCGAATTGTTATTTTTCTTAATTGTTCTTCAGAGTTAAATTCAATTATCCAAGTATAGAGCGTTGATGTTTTCTTCGCTGACACCGTCTTTTTTCTATCTGAATTAATTCCTGAACAAAAAAGTCATCAAAATTCTTGTAGGGAACTTGATCACTGAAAAGGAATCAAAATGTAGAGTGACAATAAAATGTCCCAAACTAATGAATGACAACAAGGTTGTGCCAAACAAAAGAATGACACTAAAAGTGTCCCTTAACAGAGAGAATGACACTGAAAGTGTCCCTTAAAAGAGAGAGTGACACTGAAAGTGTCCTTTGAGAAAGAGAATGACACTGCAAGTGTTCCTTGAGAAGGAATGACACTGAACGTATCCCTTAAAAGAAAGAATGACACTGAAAGTGTCCCTTAAAAGAGAGAATGACACTGAAAGTCTCCCTTAAAAGAGAGAATGACACTGAAAGTGTCCCTTAAAAGAGAGAATGACACTGAGTGTCCCTTAAAAGAGAGAATGACACTAAAAGTGTCCCTTAAAGGAAAGAGTGACACTGAAAGTGTCCCTTGAGAAAGAGAATGACACTGAGTGTCCCTTAAAAAAGAGTGACACTGAAAGTGTCCCTCGACAACGAATGCCACTCAAAGTGTCCCATAAGATAACAACTAGGAATCTTAATTTACCTGGTGTTGCCGATGTTTAGTTTTAAACATTCCCGGCCGCCTTCGCTGACGAAGGAAGCGAATGACCTGATTTGGTTGACTCAATGGGAAGAGGGCATAATTTGGTAGTTGGTCGAGTAATAACCCCTGTGCTGGTTTTGATGGTAGCCACTCGAACAATACCGTCTTTGCCTGGGTGAACCTGGGTAACACGGCCAACAGGCCATTTAGATGGTGGATATCTTTCATCTTTGATGAACACAAGTGCGCCAGTAGTAAGTTGAGTTGATGGTGATGTCCATTTGTAAACAGCTTGATATCGTTGTAGATATTCTTGGGTCCACTTACGCCAAAAACTTTGCAGCATTTGACTTAGATGTTGCCATCGTGACAGACGTCCGACTTTGAGATGTTCCAGGTTTGGTTCAGGAACTAAGTTGAGAGGGTGACCGATAAGAAAATGGCCTGGAGTCAAAACGTCCATATCTTCTGCGTCATTGGAGAGAGGACATAACTGTCTAGAATTAAGAACAGCTTCTATCTGTGTTAGTAAGGTGGCCATTTCTTCAAAAGTTAACAACGTCTCTCCAACAACTCGTCGTAGATGGTATTTCATGGATTTGACTCCAGCCTCCCATTTACCACCAAAATGAGGTGCTGCTGGTGGGTTGAATACCCATTTAGTGCCATCGTTAGCAATGATTGATGCTAGGTGCTCTAGTTCCTTTGAAGCTGCATTGAATAACTTGGATAGTTCCTTATCAGCTCCCTTGAAATTTGTACCACAATCGCTATTGAGGGTGGAACAAATTCCTCGACGAGCAGTGAAGCGACGATAAGCGGCAAGGAAGGCATCCGTTGATTAATCGCTGACTATCTCAAGATGAATTGCTGAGGTTGTATAACAGACGAATACGGCAACCCATGATTTCTGTGTTCTGTTGCATCTGCCTTTCCAACTTTTCATGATAAACGGGCCAGCGTAATCGATGCCCGTGTGGAGAAAAGCTCTAGATGGAGTGACTCGAGTTGCTGGTAGTTATCCCATGAGGTGCTTGGCAAAAGCACGTCTATATCGGGTGCACCGAACACATTTGAGGATGAAGGATCGGACCGGTGCTCTCCCGCCAATAACCCAATACTTTTGACGAAGGTAGGTGAGTGTTTCCTGGGTCGCACCATGTAGTGTCTTGTCGTGTGCCTCTCGAATTAACAGAGTTGTGAAGTCCGAGTATCGTGGAATAATGTACGGATGTTTCGTTGATGATGGCAGTGATGAGTTTCTCAAACGCCCACCGACTCGAAGTAGTCCGTTCTTGTCCAGAAATGGCATCAATCGAATTATTGCTGTCGATTTCGGGAGCGCTTGGTTTGAAGTGAGATGATCGATTTCGTCCTTGAAGAAGACTGATTGAATGTAATTAATCCACACGATGGTCGCGTTTTCAATTTCTTCGGGAGTAATGGGATTGTTGAGAGGAACATATTGTTTCTTACGAAGGCGTTGACAAACTCGTTTGCAGATTGCAGTGATCCAAACCAGCGTAGTAAGAGAAGAGAAGCGGTTCGGGAAATCGTTGGAGATGATTTGATTAGTGTGAACATTAATTGGACGACATTCTAAAGTGCTGGGATTGTCAACACGTGATGGCAATTTAGAAGGCCAGGTTGATGATTCTTGGACAAGCCATGGTGGTCCAGTCCACCATGCATTATAATCCTTGAGTCCGTCAGCCGCGAGCCCTCTTGTTGCGCAATCGGCTGGATTCATGTTTCCTGGAACGTGTTTCCAAGTTGCTTTAGGTAACTGATCTTGAATTACGCAGACGCGATTGTGAACAAAGTCCTTCCATTTCGATGGATGTTCGTTGAGCCACGTGTGGACGATCGAGGAATCTGTCCATAGGAAGCACGGAGCGATTTCAAGATTAAGCGTTTTCGCACAATAAGCGACGAGCTTCGTCAACATAACTGCTGATGAAAGTTCAAGTCTTGGAATCGTCATTCTTTTTAGTGGAGCAACTTTGGTTTTTGCGCATAGAAGTGAAGCAGTTGCATGGTGAGTAGATGATCGGATTCGAATGTAAATCACTGCAGCCATTGCGGATTGCGAGGCATCGCAAAACCCATGAATTTCAATTTGTCCCGTCTGAATGGTCCCAATCCATCGAGGGATATTGAGGTTGCTGATGCCGTCAAGAGACTGGAGAAGTTGCTGCCAGGTAAGTTTTTGTGATTCGCCGAGTTGATCATCCCAACTCAGTTTAATAGTCCATAATTCTTGCATGAAGATTTTAAATGGGATGAAGATAGGTGATAGGAATCCTAGCGGATCAAAGAATTGTGAGATTTTGGATAGGACTGACCGTTTGGTTATTTTTGACGAGTCCTTAATTTTCGGTGGAACGTTAAAGCAGAAGCAATCGGTCGTAGAATTCCAAGAAAGTCCCAACGCGTGAATGATGTGGTTGTTTAGATGACGTGTGGTAGATTCCAGTTTGTGCTCTGGAGGGATCATGTTAAGCACGTTTGGATCATTGGCAATCCTTTTTCGAAGAGGAAGTTGTCCTGCCATGCAAAGTTGGGCGACTTCCTGCGCTGTCTGCTGAGCTTCTACCATAGTATCGGCACCTCCAAAAACATCGTCAACGTAGCGTCCATGGGTGAGGGTATCGACTGCTAATGGGAACTTGTTCTTTTCATCCTCAATGAGTTGACTGACTGTTCTTAGAGCGAGGTATGGGGCGCAAGCAAGTCCATAAGTCACGGTAGTCAACTGGTATTTAATCAACCGATTTCCTTCTTTCCATAAAATCCTTTGATAATTCCAATCATCCTGATGAGTATTTGACGATACATTTTTTCCATGTCAGAGGAAAAAACGTACTTGAATTTACGGAACCAGAGAAGGACGTCAATCAAATCAATCTGGAGTTTGGGTCCAGTCTTCAGGACCTGATTGAGAGGAATTCCATTTGTTGTTCGACACGATCCATTGAAGACAACACGTAGCTTTGTCGTTAAGCTGCTCTCTCCATGACTCAATGACTCCATGATGTGGGAGGTAGAATGATGGAGATGAATCTTCGTCCGTGGCGGCAATTTCTACCATGTGGCCCAAGAGTTGATATTTATGAAGGAAGGATTTATAAGCTTCATAAAACTCAGTGTGATTTTCAAACTTGCGGTGTAGGCAGTGGAGCATTCGAACAGCTGATGGCATTGAGTCGCCGAGTTGACTCTTAGTGTTCTTAAACGGTAGTCTAACGATATATCTTCCGGTAGAGTCTCGCTGATGGGTGGCTTTAAAATGATTTTCACATTCTTGATCGTCTGCAGAAAGTAACTTGGCGGATGTATGTGGAACTTCTTCTTGATGCCAAAACCGTTCCAGAGAGTGATGAAGGTCATCGTCAATGGAATAGTGATAGATATTTGTCAGTTCAGGTTGGTATTCCCGTGGAGATGGACCAGAGATAATCCAGACGAAGGAGGTGAGATGAGCGACTGGTGACTGACTATGTCCCTTGATGATGGGTCCTTGAAGCAGCTCTCCGTACAAATCAGATCCCAAGATGATGTCAATTGTTCCCGGTTGATTAGCTGTTGTGGTTTGAGTATATCTTGAGCATTGCGATATATAATGATTGTCGTGGCAGAGGACACACTTTGGTTTTTCGCGGGTGGTACTATCATGGTATCCTGCGAAATGAACACGTGCAGATGATGGACGTGGATGAGAAGCTGCCTTACTGGATTGCGAATGCTCATAAGCATTCAGAGTTTGTATTTTCGTTTTCAAAAATGCTTGAAACCGTGCCCAAGTTGGACGTTCCTTCGGTGATCCGATTTCTTGTTCCCACGATTTGATAGATTCTGAATCAAGTTTTTTAATCGTTAGAGACACGAAAACTGAATCCCAATGTTCCACAGGCTCTTTAAGCATTTTAAGCGTTCTAATTTCTTGCATCGTGGCATTGTAGAGCTTCTCCAGATCTGTACCGCATTCCTTTGTCATCTTTTTTATTGCATAGAGTGACGAGAGTGAGGAATGAATTAATAGTCGTGGATTCTCATATCGGGAAACAACAGCATCCCAAGCTGGCTGAAAATTCTCGTCGACAATTTCTGTATTTTCGAGAATGTCAGCTGCAGCTCCAATCAAACTATTTTTTAAATATTGCAACTTCATTGCGAGTGGTAGCGAGGATTCGTTGATTACGAATGATGAAAACATTCCCTTGAATGACAATCACTTGGACAGCGATCCATCATACTTGGGTATTTCTAATCGAGGTAATCGAGCACATTTAAAATTAGCAGATATAGAGTTGGTTGAGGTAACTGGCGAGGCAGCTCTGCTAGTGTTTCGTTCCGCGAGTTTTTCTGCTAGAGATGATAATGCCATGACCGCGTCGAGGTAGCTGTCACGAGTGTTTTGATAACTGTCATTCTGGAAATATGAACGCTTCTTGACTTCGAAATAATCAGGAGAACTGACTTCTGAAAGAGCAAGATTAATGGCAGTGTGATTATTTTGAAAATAGTTCCATTGATACCGGACTTCTTGCAGCCAAATCGACAAGCCTTCTTGTGACAGGTCTTTTCGTTGACTAATTAAAGCCCGTGCTTTGACCGAGTCGATAAAGGCCTGATACGACTGCTGTTGATCAATCCGGTTATGGATGTGACTGACTCTCATTGTAAAGTTGACGCGTGCAATCTTTAAGAACCGGTTTCTAAGACGTATCCCCAAGATCCGGCTCGAAGGACCAAAAAATGTTGGGAAGTCGGATAATAAGGAAAACGTCTTAGATTGAATTAACACAACTTTCTTTCGATTACGGAAATACCGCGAATTGTTATTTTTCTTAATTGTTCTTCAGAGTTAAATTCAATTATCCAAGTATAGAGCGTTGATGTTTTCTTCGCTGACACCGTCTTTTTTCTATCTGAATTAATTCCTGAACAAAAAAGGCATCAAAATTCTTGTACGGAACTTGATCACTGAAAAGGAATCAAAATGTAGAGTGACAATAAAATGTCCCAAACTAATGAATGACAACAAGGTTGTCCCAAACAAAAGAATGACACTAAAAGTGTCCCTTTACAGAGAGAATGACACTGAAAGTGTCCCTTGAAAGAGAGAGTGACACTGAAAGTGTCCCTTGAGAAAGAGAATGACACTGCAAGTGTTCCTTGAGAAGGAATGACACTGAACGTATCCCTTAAAAGAAAGAATGACACTGAAAGTGTCCCTTAAGAGAGAGAATGACACTGAAAGTCTCCCTTAAAAGAGAGAATGACACTGAAAGTGTCCCTTAAAAGAGAGAATGACACTGAAAGTGTCCCTTAAAAGAGAGAATGACACTGAAAGTGTCCCTTAAAGGAAAGAGTGACACTGAAAGTGTCCCTTGAGAAAGAGAATGACACTGAGTGTCCCTTAAAAAAGAGTGACACTGAAAGTGTCCCTCGACAACGAATGACACTCAAAGTGTCCCATAAGATAACAACTAGGAATCTTAATTTACCTGGTGTTGCCGATGTTTAGTTTTAAACAAAAGTATTACGTATTAATTTGAACAAATGCGGAACATCAAACATTGCGATTATTATAATAAAAAAAGGGTCATTTTCAATTATTCCGAGAGAACTAAAGCAACTGCGATTGTTAGACGCCTGATCTGAGGTTATACTTCGGATTTTAAGCCCAAGTTCATAACAGTAGTCCAAATTCAACTTCACTTTTTCGGTTAATACTTTAATGTTAATGGGTTTATCAATGGCAAAAAAACTAATTATGAACTTCCAATTAGATAATAAACCACGGGCCATAAAAACAAAAACATACTTCGCTGGTTCTTTATTTTTAAAATCACCTGTATCTACAAAATCAACTATTTCATCTGTTACCTGGATATATATGTTAACTCTTCTAATATCAACACAGCTGGATTCATTTCTAGATCCCAATATGAAACAATATTCTTAAAGTTTTCTGTAACCGTGTTATTAAAACCAGTTTGAATATTTTTAATTAGTTCTAGGAAGTTCTAGGAGATGTGTAATAGAAATTCTTGTTAGAAAGTATCATAGTGCAAAAAGTTTTAGAATTTTTAGTCACATATGGCGCGGAAGCAATTAAAGAAGTTAGCGGTCTTTTGACTATTCTACTGAGATAGTTATTTCGACATATCCTTCTTTCTAGATTTACCTTGTTAGTTCTATTTTCTTTCCTGCAGCTCTTCAACTTTTCTATAAGTTTTTATATTTATTTAATAAATTTTTATATTTTGAGCTGTAGAAATTTACCGATTTCACAGATTCCCGTCTATTGTAAAAGAAAAGAGAAAGAAAAATTATAGCTTACTGGGGAAACCACTTTAACAAAAACGCGCATAATACTTTACCCCTGCGGTGGTGAAGAAAGGAGTATTTATTTTTAACAAAAAACTAGTATTAGAGCAGTGATTCCCAAAGTGGTCCATATGGACCCCTGGGGGTCTATGGGATGATCCAAGGGGTCCGTGATAATTAAAAATTATTTTGGGGGTGCACGAAGAACTACAGGGGGTCCGAGTAAAAGATCTTTTTCATATAAAAAATTACAAAAATTTAAAAAGCGATGTTTACCGCGTGATCACGCGGAGCGGACGAAATCGAAAACAAACAGCTTATTTGACTGACTTATTCGCCAAATTTGATGAAATAAATTTAAAGTTACAAGGTGATCAATTAAAGTTTCTCAAAACTAAAAGTATTATATCTGCATTTGTTGCAAAACTTTTGTTATACAAACAGAATTTGGGCAGAGGAGAATGCTCGCAGGTGGAACGCTCTTTACCTATATTCTTATTTTATTAAATACTGGAACTTTTCGTTAACACCCCACGCTATTTACATTTAAGAAAGTTATATTTATAAATTTTACTAATAACTTCATTAATTTCATGCTTAGCGAGATTTTGAAAGGTAGGTTGTTCCCATATACTGGCTGGAGCAATAAAAACTTACTACTTTTTAGTTCATTTTGAAATAAAAGCGTATTTTTTATTTTTTTAAATTATTTATTTTTATTTTACCAAGCGGGTTGTAAAGAAAAAAGTAATCCGCAAGTTTGTGTTGGCCGCCAGTTTGAATTTGGAATGGAGTAACATAGCTAATGCCCCAGTTACACGAATGACATACTTGTCATTTTTTCTGTCATAATTTGTCATTATCATCATACACGGTCATAATTTGTGTCATTATTTCTGTCATAAAAAATAAACAACAACAATGCCATTAATTATGACCAGAGATTATGACAATTGTCATTTTTTGTCATTCGTGTAACTGGGGCATTATTCTATTCTACTTGTCATACCCTTTCATTTGATACCCATGTCGCGGGATCGGGGAACACCATTGCAAAATACACCCGCCATCTTGGAACAGCCATGTTTATTTTTTTTACAACAAAATCAGAGTCCGTTGTCACGCGAACTATGCATATGAGCAAAATTTTAAGTTGACAGGTTATACATATTTTCTGCTTTTTAGTCTATTATGTCTTCCGCCATTCGGTTCTGGCTGCCAATTTGAATTTGGAATGACGCCACACAGCTGATTGTATTCTACCTCGCATAGGACGCGTTTAGGCTCAAGTTACTTCAACTCTGTTAAATTATTGCTGTTAACTCAGCACCGTTCCTAGCATACCATTTGACAGTTCTCATTTTACAACTAATAACAACCAAAAATTTTAACATTTCTTATTTTATAAATAATAACAAGCAAGAAAATTAATAATAATATTTTTGTGGTAAGCAAGTAATTTAGTAATATTTTAATACAGCAAAATATTACTAAATTATTTGCATTGATTGCATTGTCACGCGAACTATACATAGGCTTACATACATACCTATGTGCAAAATTTGAAGTTGATGGATATGTGAATAAGTTACGAGTGTCGATAAGCTTTTACTTTTGTTCGCCTTTTGCAATCATTTTTTTTTAGTTTTTTTTCCAAGGGCGAGTATCGTTTTTCCAAACCGGTCCCGCACTAAGTACTAACCAGTCCAATGCTGCTTAACTTCGGTAATCAAACGAGAACCGGTCTATTGAGAATCTATAAAATTTCTGAGAACTCCAGTAAGCTCAAAATCAGCTCCCCTGAGCAGCGCTCCCAATTTTTCCCGCTGAGATCCTTCTCACTTAAAATTATTTAAGTATTAATTACCTTTGTACGTATATTTTCAAGCACAATTGCATTTTTTCTTTTGTTTTCTTAAAATTTAAAAATATGTACCTAATTCATTTACCCAGCTACGTGCAATTGTCTTCTCAGAGAGAACAGATTAAAGTATTTTTAGTAGATTTTATTATATCATAAAATTTGATTAGGGCCTGTACCAAGTTACAATTCAAATGTCAATTTGTATGGAAAACGCACTTCGATTATACAATTCAATTTTGGAGGTTTGTGTCTTTGGAATTGTAAGGAAATTTTTGAATTGTAGGGAAATATTAGCCAAACATTCATTTGACACTTTGGTGGATTTGCTTTTTGGTGGTAGAATCTCCTTTTTTTTAATTATTGGAGAACCATATCGCGAATTACTTCAATTTTCAGTGCATGATTGTCCTCACCGTATAATATGACACATTATAGGCTGATCATGCTTACACGTTGCAGACGTAAAGCAAAATAAAAACATGAACAGAATAAATTCTGCATAAAATTTGAACCATTTTTTAAAACTTCCAAATATGCACAATGATTCTTGCAGTCCACCCCCAAAGGATGATGCTCATGAAGCAATTCCATTTCCATTATTTTAAAGGCAAACATAGCCCTGGGCTTCTTTAAAAAAAATTATTAAAAATTTTATAAATTACAAAATTTTGTTGTCATCCATGTTGTTAAATAAAATGCGTGAATTGTATTTTGGCACACTTTGTAATTTCGAAGTGTCCGTGGTGAAAGTAGCAAATTCGGAATTGTAACTTGGCACCCACCCTAACTTGGGTTTGGGGGTGCATGATTAAGTTTTTGTTACAGTAAGGGGTCCATGGACGAAATAAGTTTGGGAATCACTGTATTAGAGGGACACCGAAATAGTCCAGGAGAGATAGAAAAAAAGTTGAAATAAATCTACCCTGCGATTTTTGGACGCTATAATTAAGAGAAAAATTGTAGGAATTCAATGAATGTGTTTTGGATAAAATCGGTCCAGGAGAACAGGTGGAAAAAAGCTAATAATGGTAGCGAAAACACGTTTTTCAACGGTTTAGGTGCGAAAAAATTTTGTTTTTGGAAAACAAAAAATAGTACGTAATAGCGCTTAAAAAGACAAAAATTATGAGTTTTGGACAATTGAAATCGGTCGACAGGTTTTTGCAAAAAAAAAACCGCGAAATATGGCCATTTTTTTTGACTTTTAATTACAGGGACTGCAATTATCGTAGAACCTTGTTTCAGGGCTAAAATTGTGGCTTCTGTTAGTGCCTACCTACAATAAAAATTGCATGCAATAATAATTATGACTTTTCGCGTAAATCTCAAAAATGTAAAAACAGCCGTTTCAGGAAAAAAGTTTGAACAAGGCCCACGGTGGTGCTCGAGTTATTTTTAAAAGCTCTATTTATTCTCGAAGAGTTGCTCTACAAACCCATTTTCATGAAAAGTTGGTGAGGTTCGATTTAATACCTCATAAACGCGTTTGAAAACAAGTACTTTTCTTGATTTTCAGAAAAAACACCTTTCGGTGAAGGGGAAGTGTAATATGGTGTGGGAAAGCTTTCTGCCGGCCGAGCTTCCTGCGATGAAAATTTTCGCGCGTTTTCACATATGTCTGACAGGAAAAAATGTGGATATCTCGAAATCTACTGAATAGAAATTGATGATTTTTTAAGTAGTAAAAATATAAACAATGGGCATATTATTGACGCATTAAATCAGAAAATGAAAATTTGCTAATTATTTTCATTGGCTTGACATAATTTGCCATTACGTTGAAATTATCTCGGTGTTTTGGGGATATGAAGTATACATTAAAGGTATAATAAAACAAAATTTTAATTTTTAATGTTGATGTTGTTACTGTTACATTTTTTTTTTTTACGTGGGAGTGGTGAGAATCTTACATCGATCTAGCAACAGGGTATGTATGCGACCGCCTGTCTAAGACTAGACAGGATACACCGCGGGGGTCCGCATGGTAGTGTCAGATTCCTACTGACTAAACTCACCAACCCTTTTGAATCGAGACCGGTACTAGCCGTAAAGGCATTACTTCGGCCTGGCGTCATAATCTGAGTTAGGTTTATTGAGAGAACAGCAATTCGGTGTTGAACATCGCGGTACATTTCGCGCTGTAAAAAAACACTTGGTTGTAAAACAACAATCGGCCTACGACAAAATTACCACGGCAGTGACAAATGGTAGCGTCGAATTATTTTTCCTTGATACAATTAGCTAAATATAGGACTTATACATATATAAGAAACATATAAAGTTGAATTTGAAGAGGAGGCATAAAAATGCTTGTTCTTTGGCTTTTTTTAGATATATCCGGTAATGTTCACCAGCTTCTCAATTATGGAGTGTTATGAATCGGTTCCCCAAACCTTCAATTTATTGCTACATATTTTATTAAACGAAACCAATTTCAACGTTAGCAACACAATCGGAAGCCTCAGTCGTCCTCGTCCTCGTTTGAATGGTTCAGCAGGTTTTCCCCTTGAGGAATGCTGCCTTACATTCTGCTGGCCAGGTAAATACTTTATTGGCACGCGAGTGGTTGAGAAGGTATCTCAAAAGCTCGTTTATCGGCACTATTCAGCCAATTTTGGGATAAATCGGTGATAGAAATTCACCATTCCCAAAAACTTCTGGATCGATTTGACAGAAGTTGTAGGTGCGAGATCAACGATAGCCTGAACCCGATCGGGGGATGGAAGTATTCCATCCTTTGTGATGCGGTGACTTAGAAACTTGATCTCTTGTGCACCAAAAACGTATTTCTCTAGCTTAATGGTTAACCCGAAGCTATCGAGGCGTTTACAGAGCTCTTCGAGGTGGACGGTATGTTCTGGAGTCATTGAGCAGTGACGAAAGGTAATTGCTCGTTACTCACAAAGTGGTGTTGCACATTGTGTTTAACTGCAAGCGGTTTTGTCAACGAAGCATACTACGTTAACAGCTCATTGTATATGCCGGTAATTTGGCATGGAGTTGATTCGGGGTTGTAGTCGAAAATTCGTGTGGCTGTCGACTAAATGCCAATTTTTAAATTCGACGGACAATTCGAACTTCGTTAAGAAGTTCGCCCCGATAATGACTTTAGTGGTGTCGGCTATTATGAAGTTGTGAACATATCGTCGGCGTAGGCGTACGGATCAGTGATCCGTTGGCCGCGTGCAGAAGGAAGTTCGGACTTCCGTTATGGGTTGCAGCGATACCAACGTTGGTTCCGTCACTCCGTGTTGGCCGGAGTTGCACGGCGGCGAACTCGTATGAGGTACCCGCGTGAGGAAGCACCTCCCAGGAATGAGGAAATGCTACCTGCCGAGTATGGAGATGATATAATTTGATTTCACAATTTTAATTATTATAATTAAGTTTTTGTGTGTGATTTAACTTTAATATGTTTTGTTGAAATTGTTGTGCTAGTAATATACATAAAAAACATGTGATACGATTCTGTTTCTTCTTAATTTATACTTTGTTCTTTATGAGTTCCAGATGTATGTATTAACAAATCCAACAAGCCATCTACCTCGTCCGCATTCGCGCTTTCTTCACAATTGCCGCTGGTTACCTCTTCAATATTTGTGCAGTTCTCCACGTGACAAATATTGCAAAACATTGTGCAGTGCATACCATGTTTTCTGCAAGTGCATGTTTTTCTAATACACCCAGTTTTGCATCGACAACTTATCCTTTCAATAATATCTATAGGAAGCAATTGCTCATCTGTCGTTAGCGGTTCTAGACAATTGCTTTTGGACATTCTCCAGCCATACTCGGTCGCAAAGATTTTTCTACCCAACCACGACTGTACTTGCAGGTACGTACGCAAAGAATGCTGCTTCACTGCTCCGTATGTCGGTGGCAATAGTTTTAGGCTGGATTTATTCTTAAAAGTTAGTTCCCTGAATATACTCTACCGCAGTTCATTCAATGTATGATTTTTATGGTCATTGGAATATAGCATTTTAGTTATTTCCATCCCGCTCTTTGCTATGTCATTTTTACATGCGTTTTCCTCATAAAAAACGTTAAATAGATTTTGGACATCGTCATCCTGTAAAATTCTAATAATTTTGTTTTTCCCACAATTGTAAAAACACGACGTTTTGTCGCAACCTGCAGAGGCATGTATAAAAAATATGTATTGTCTCAAGCTTGTGATTTTAAAACTCTTCCTATTGAAAATCCAATTTTCGGTCGCCCCTTTATTTGGCTTAATTAAATAAATATTGTCTGTTGGCGATAACTGCGTCATCAGCACCAACAAATCCACATCTTCCCCTATTATCACAACCGTAACTTCGGGCGTTGATAACGATATTGCTGTTGTGACAATCAGAAAATCGGCATCTTCCTCTGCGGTGTAAGTTGTAAACCCGCTTTCATCAAATACACTGCATAAATATCTTATTAACCGTCGCTTGTTGCTCTCGTTGGCCAGAAATTTTTCTTGCGCAATCATAATTTCTGTGTGTACATCAAAATTTATTTCGCGACTACTCATTCGTTGAAGTCTGCGCGAACGCTCTGCACATTTCGTGTAGGAACTCTCCTGCTCGGGGTATCCATCAAACGCAACAGTGCAATTTGTTGAGTAGTGACGACGAACATAATTAACATACTTTTTCATGATCGTGTCAATACTGTCATTCGTGTTCCATAAAACTCGATGTAGTAAGTAGCCACCATCTATTACGTATTTGAGCTCTTTCTCTGTTGGCAGCGACTCCAGTTTATCAAAGTTCGAATAAAATGCCGATTTCTTTGTTTTACGCATACCTCCTTCATCAAAGAGGGACAACGGATACGGCGCTAATTCGAATTGCAAGTATCTACTCATGTCTTCCTGCGAATTAATAGATATACATAGTACATATGCGTTGAAACAATAGTGTTGGATTGACCATTATCACAGCATCATTCACTTTAATCGATGAAGAAACAGCTTTGAGAGAAAGAATTCTGTTTTTCCGTTTAAATTTAATGTTCGCAAAATCTTTGCCCATTATTGATGGATAACAATCCAAGATCGAAGGCTTTGTTACAGTTTATAGAGCGATCGCCAACAACGCCACTGCTAATTGAAAATAATTTATCGCTGATAACAAACGGATCGTGTTTCGTGAGATACTCGTCAATTTTTTGACGATCAGCTACATCTCTCGAAATTCTACTGAAGCGTGCATCGATGTGTTGCTCTGACGTCTCGAAAGACGCACGTCACTTGTAGTAAAACAATAGTAGTTAGAACCCATTTACACAAAACGCTATCATGCAACCCACGACCACGTGTTACGCCCTCCCTACCTTGAAATGATTTCATCAAAGACTGCTCCATCGTCATATCCGACCAAGTGTCGCTGCGAAATTTGTCGCCGCGCCTTATCGTAAAATAACCATGTTGTGTAAATTTTTGGTATTCAACATTAATTTTTTCTTTTAATCCATACATTTCTTGCAGATACATGTGAGCGGATTTTGCGTAATTGTTATGTCCGGTCGGATGAAAATACGGCAACATATTTTGCATGCTTTGTAAGTGTAAAGTCCAATTTCCTGTACGCTCAGCCTGTATAAAATTTGTAACGATTTGTACTAGGTTGAAATACATAACCCAGAGCTGAGCTGTGGGACCGTTTTTTTGCAGCAACCTTAACTGTTCATCAAATTTATTCCTCGTTCATAAGATTACAATCATTAGTGCTATCTACTCTATCCAAAACAGAGTTCAAAATTTGAACTTCATTTTCACTAAGGTTCAAGGTACTTATAATTTTGCGGGCCAATGAGTTTTGTACAAGAAAATGAGCACGTACGGCTCTCGAAAAAGCATGTCCAGTTAACATCTTGTCTGCTGAATTTTCGGCATAGACTAGTGTAAGACACTCTTTTAACCCACTTCCATCCATTATGTTTCCAACAGACCCAAGAAACGACATAAGTGCATGAAAACAACCAAGCCGCAAAATTACAGAGCTTAATTTACTCTCGTCAGCAGTGCCAGCATAACAAGCTATAATTTCGCTAGCTTTTTGGTACAAAGGCTGGTCGAAGGTAACAAATATGTGCATTTGCTTCATAGTAAGCCATACACTGAGAGTTTTTTCCCCGCGCCAATTGTCGCGCCTCGCAATCTGCCAGTTTTTTACCATCTTGTGTGGTCAACATCACACGCCAATTTTTTCTACATTCCATTTGACACTCAATTTTACAGTTTTTCTGTTGATCTATGCACACATGGAAAAATTCAAAAAGTGGCGTGTCATTTGGAGTGTAGTGTTGATGGTTATTTAGGTGTTGACATGATTGCCCCTTTAATCGACTCATTCTTTTACGAACAACAACATGGGTACAGAAAAGGGCGTTTGACCACCTGAAATCTTACGCTTCTAATCTCCCCGCAAGATTATCTCAGCCACCCTACAAGGACAGACTGAAGGTGTTGGATATCATGCCGCTGGCTTGTCCTTAACCGAAACGTTAATGTAGAATTTCTATCGAATAGAATCAAATTTAATCGATGTAGTAGACATACGAAAGTACTAAGGGAATACAGGCATAGTACAGAGTACGCAAGGAACAAACCCTTCAACAGATGCTGTTGGGTCTTCAATAATCATGGATCATGTTATTCCCCTTCTATAAATAAAATATCCTATAAAAACACCGAAATTTTATGATATATTTTTCCGTGGTGTATGGCGTGGAACGTTGAAAAAACAGCCACTCCACACGCCGAGTCAAATACATACATTTTGTTGTTGTTTTTCAAAAGCACATTTAACTGCCACGCAATCCGACTAACTAACTTTTATAGTGTATGGACAAAGAGCTTTGTCAAACACGCAACGCAAAGTGGCAGTTTTTTTAACCCGCCAACCGACAGTTTTTTCGAAAGAAAAAACTCTTAGTGTATGGCTGACTATTGGCTTTACATTTTTTGTCAGCTTCCAATAACACAGTCAAAATAGTGTCGTAGTTGCTTGGCGCGAAATTAATAAATAGTAGGGGAAAAATCTTTGTTCTGTCGAAATCGCGACATTTCGTAAATTTTTCATGAAACCCGTTCCACCCCGGAGTTTCATCTGGGCGTGCGTGGGTGGCATGAAACCACAGGAAATCCTCGGAACTTACTTGCACATTTTCCGAAAAGGGATTATTTAAACCCAGGTCAGATGCAATTATATTCTTTAAGCCACCACATTTTTTTTTGGAAAGTTTGCAGGGGGATAAACCCAAATTTACCAATTTCCGCTGCGTTAGGTAATATTTTTAACCTTTTTATTTTGTTATTAGACGACACTAATGACGCTGGAGTAACGCATAGTATGCCGCCCAGCGCATGAAATGTTTTAAGGCCGTCCAACGTGCTAGTATTATGATCTGCATTGTCGAAAACAAATTGCATGTAGGACGAATCGAACTCGTAGGTTTGTGGCTCATGTAATATAGAAGCCTCAAATCGAACCGTTTCTTCATACGACGCGCAGACGCCAATGTGCGACAACGTAGTTATCAGATTTTTCGAGCCGTAATTTTATGAAGCATGCTTGATAAGCCAAGCATCAACGGTGACAAGAATGAACGAGACCTTACTGAGGCTATCAAGCAGTGGGCAAACATGAACATTCGATTGGTCCATGTAAAAGAGTCAGCTCGTTTTTTGTTGCTATTTATTAGCGTATTTAAGAAAATCTTTAAAGTTTCTGGTATATATGATTCGACATCTTTCAAAAAAGTATCGGGAGCCTCATAATACTCGGTATCGTACACACGCGACCGGATGTCTCTTAAAACAATATTTGCCGCCGCCTGTACTATTCGAGCATTTTCTTCCTGTTCGTTATTGGAACGTTCCTCGTACCATTCTTGACTTAAAATTGCTTCGGAAGCATCGCGGAAACACATTATATAATCTTTACTAACTTTATAGATTATAATATCACTGCCAAAGATTTCACTTATTTTTCTTTTAATGTAATAAATATCAAGAGCTTCTTCTCCTCTGTATTGCCCTAAAATATTTTTCAAAGAAAATTGGCAATCTTCGGAATCATTATAAATAGTATTAATGACGAAAAGGACGGCCTCAGAAATATTTTCTAAGTCAGGACGGCCACGAGCTCTCTGTTGGGCAGCACTTGTACGAAATGTATTGTAGCACGTCCAGTGATATCTTGCACGCAATTGTATCAAGTCTGTGTCAACTTTCAGTCGTCCTAAAACATCAGCATCCTCCTTATTATTTTTTAAATAACCAATTACGTTGGTTTGAAATTCTGCAGTTTTTATTTTGCAAACTCTTGAATATCTTTCCGGATATTGTGCATAAAGTTTTATGTAATTATCAGAGGCATCATGAGCGCAGAACAAACATAACGCAGAATAATCGAACGTTCGGCTTCCTGTTTTGTTCCTTTCTTCGATTGATTGTCGCTTTTCTGCGACTTTTCCTTTTTTTTAATGTCGGAACTTTTTTTAATACTTGCCAATGCGGTGTAGATACGTTGGCATCTGGAGTGAACCGTTGTCGTAAAAAGGATTTGCAGCCTACGATGCTTTCCATCTCTTCTCTGCAAGCTGGACTGCACAAGCTTGCTTATGGCTTTTTTTTGTACGACCGTTGAAGACTCGCCTTGCAAAATATTCTTCTCGCACAGTATGCACTTATTTGGTATACTATCCATAATGGCAATTATTGAGTCCCTAAATAGTGAAATTGAAAATATCAACAAAATACTTTCATAAAAATAATTATGTGTAGCGAAATTCAATGAAAGTTATAAATTTTGTTGCGATATTTAAAGGTTGAAAGCAAAAAACAAGCCTAAAATTATAAATACATGTACAAACGTCTTCCTTCAAAAATGTTTCAGCATTTTGTAGCTGACCGATACTTACGAAAATTTCCAGCGCACAACTCAAAAATTACTATCACTCACTGTGTTAATATCCAATAATGATTTATTTGTTAAAGTTTCAAATGCAACACGTTCACTGGTGATATTAAAACACAAATAATTATAACCCACTTAAAAAATCATCAATTTCTATTCAGTAGATTTCGAGATATCCACATTTTTTCCTGTCAAGAACAGTGTTGCCACTTCCTGAGCGCTTCGTCGTATCCATTACAACACAGAAAAAGTATCCAATCGTATCGATAACCTTTCTGTACGGATCCATATGATACTAAATGTTGCTGGCGTACACGTATCATAACGTCAACGCTAAAAATCGCTTGATGCTTGATGATGCTTTCGGCGTACATGGGTATTCCCTTCACCGAGAGTAGCTTTATTATCCTTAAACAGATATGTCAACATCAGACCCAAAAAAAGATGATAAGAAGATACATTTGTGCATGTGTTAGTGTTTACGCCAAAAAATTTTGTTCAAAAAGTTACAGCAACTCTTCCTTTTGCCCCTCTGTCCTGAAAAGCGGTTTTTATTGTTGACGTTATGATCCGTGTACGTAAGCCCAATTGTATATTGGTTCAAATAGAGCGAGTGTCTTCCGTTGCAGTTCTTCTATGAAAACAGGAAATTACTAAAAAAATGCCGTAACTCGTAATTATTAAAAAAAATACCTATCCATTAGAGGTTGTGATCGAGAATTCTCAATTCTTGATTTCTCGAGAATTCTCAACAACATACAATTTCTCGATTCTCGAGAATTTATGTTATTTCTCGATAAAAAAAATTATTTAAATCAAATTAATTTTAAACTACGGAGAAAGAGGAACTCCCCTTTTTTTGAATGTCGATTGTTTTCTACATTGATTATCATATCAATGTAGAAAACAATTGATATTTCGTAAAAATATAGCATAGCATGCAGAGGATGGCAATCAAAAAGCCATAGCTCTGCAAAATCATCAACGCTTGACAAATTTGTGACTGTCACGATTGCAAATAATGATATTGAAACATTGGAAGAAATTGTGGCTAAATTAGCAGCCAAAGATGGTTTCAGTATTTTGGGTATAACTAAAAGCGAATTCATTCGTAAAAGTATAAAAAACCAGGGATTTTCATTGCCACAGCAGTCGTCGGATGTCATGAATTTGGTGTATAAGACTTACTATAAGTAGGTATTATTGCTTAGTGAAAGATAAACTAGTTTTTAAAATTAAATCGCGAAAAGAACAGAATTACAAATTTAGTTTGTCTATTGATGAATGGACCAGTTTCAAAAACAGATGATACATGAATGTCCACTTATACTTCGGAACATTAGATTCAGTTAATTTAGGATTAATACCCGGAAGCAGGAAGCTGCCCTGCTGAAAAAATTATAGAAATGGAGAATTCAAAATTGGAATCGTTTGGTATAAGGTTTTTCCAAAGATATTGTTGCAACTACATCAGACCGTGAGAGCGTTATGGTAAAATATGGGAAATTATAACCTGTCCATTTACAAATTTGCTATAATTACGCTATCCATTTGGCGATTACGTTTGTTCTATACGCATCTAAAACAGAAAATATAGAAACCAGCTATTACGAAAATTCTACTTGTGATCCAAATGAAGGTGATTCATTTAATAGTAATTTCCAGCGGTTAATTTCTCCAAGCGGTTTGATAATGAATCCCGATATAAATATTAATAACACTATTCAGAACATTCGAAAATTTGTTAAGCTTTTCAAGAAATCACCGGTAAGTAATAGCGTCTTGCAAAATTACGTTAAAGCCGTAGAAGGAAAGGAGCTATCGCTATTATTGGATTGTAAGACCAGGTGGAATACATTAGAGTCAATGGTAGAACGATTTCTTCGAATAGTTGATCCTATAAAAAAGGCTTTAGAAGATCTTAGTATGGATTATCTATTGATCATTGATGATATTACTAACGCCAAAAATATGTTGGATATTTTGAAACCTGCCCGAATAGCAATAGAAGCGTTAAGTCGTAATGATACTACCTTAATGACAGGGGAAGGAATCCTAAAATTTCTTTTTCAAGCACTAGAAAAAAATCAAAGCTGCTCGCAGAACTAAAAGTTCGTAGAGCAAAAAGAAGGGATAATTCATTAGTGTCTCTTCTTAAATTTTTACAGGACCCATCCCCTTTACAAAATGTGGAAGATGAATTTTTCAGCATGACCGGTAAAACTGAAACCATCAAATCGGCTAAAACTTGATGGTAAGGCTTTTTCCTGTATCACCTGAAGAATCGCCTGGTAACAGAAATCTTATTGTTGAGATACCTACAGAGTGCACAAACAATGGAGATTGAAGATTGCGAATTAGAATGAAAACGAATGTTTTGAACCAATGAAGAAATTCTTAAAAAGCAGCTGGAAAATTTTATTCGTGAAACCTACAAATCTTCTCAGATATCTGATGGAGACTTCAAAACCTTATCGAGAGAAATTACGATTTTTTCTATCAATGGGCAACTTACGTCAAACTGAGCGTTGTTGCAAGCATCATTACACACGATAAAACCAACTTCTACGCAAAACGAAAGGAATTTTTCAACTGCGGGAAATTGCGTTTCGCAAAAAAGAACAAGCCTCTCAGATCGATCAATAGTGATAGTCTCTGCTTTTTGAGCCATCACTTTTTGATTAAAAAATAAAATATCTATTTATGTATTAAAACTTGAAAAATGTAATGTACAGAATACAAATTTTAATAAAATTTAATTATTTTTCATTACATGTTTCTTTATTTTTTCATAGTTCTATTTTCTTTTTATTATCAAAATTTCTCGAATTCTCGAGAATTCTCAAGAAAAGCAAATTTGTTTTTCTCAATTTCTCGAGAAGTTTAATTTATCGAGAAATCACAACCTCTACTATCCATCGCACTAATTTCACAGCACCACAATACGATACAATACGCAAAAAACCAGTAACATAACCGTTTTTCACTTTTAAAACCCCACACAAGGCAAAAGACAACATAATGAAAAGTAGGTCACAACTTTGAGAGAAACTGTATCAGATATTAGAAATTATTGTAGGATTAGACAAGAAGCGTTAAGTAATAGTACATTTTGAAAAATGAAAGAAAAATTACGATAAGCGCGACCGTATCCTTTTTCGGGAAAACGTTATTTTTGCATGAAATTTTTATTGTAGGTAGGCACTAACAGAAACCACAATTTAAGCCCTGAAACAAGGTTCTACGATAATTGCAGTCCCTGTAATTAAAAGTCAAAAAATGGCCATATTTCGCGGTTTTTATTTTTTTTTGCAAAAACCTGTCGACCGATTTCAATTGTCCAAAACTCATAATTTTCGTCTTTTTAAGCGCTATTACGTACTATATTTTGTTTTCCAAAAACAAAATTTTTTCGCACCTAAACCGTTGAAAAACGTGTTTTCGCTACCATTATTAGCTTTTTTCCACCTGTTCTCCTGGACCGATTTTATTCAAAACACATTCATTGAATTCCTAATTTTTTCTCTTAATTATAGCGTCAAAAAATCGCAGGGTAGATTTATTTCAACTTTTGAATACTTTTCCGCTATCTCTCCTGGACTAAAACTTTCCCGCACGTTTTACGATTAAAATGGTTTTTGATATAATTGCGCCAAGTTAAAATTTACCCCTATAAAAGAAAACGTGACCCCTGAAACTAGGATACTTTCCAGGATGTCAGTAGAGCATCATAACAAAGGTAAAAAAAATCAAGTTATTTGCATTTTTTTATAGTGAGCATTAGATAGAATTCTTATATTGGCTGCACTATTAAGGGAGAATGTCCATAAGTAACCATAAAGCAATAATTTCCAATTTTCATATTTTTAAATTTGTTCATGATATGATTGATATTTTACATCTTCAATCATTTAGTCGAGGAAATAAAGCACTGAACCTAGGATTTTTTGAACAGTAAGATGGATCTTAATGCGGTTTTTTTCGGTTCGATTCGTGAGAGCGTCTACAAACTTTGTGACCGGTAGTGATGAATTCATTTTGAAAAAATGCATTTCCTGCAATAAAAATATGCATTTTAGAAGTCCATCTCAAAGAGACATTCTATCACTCGGTAAATATTGATGGAAATGAGTCGACTTTTGCTACTCGGGGGTTTTTGGAGTCGCTGAGCACGAAAATAATGACGGGAACCGTCTCCGAGGTACCTGGTACCCAGGGGAGACTGAAACACCCCTTTTTAAGGGTTTTTCTCGATAAATTCAATAATAATGAAAAATAATCCAATGAAATACACTTTTTTCAATATTTATTTGCCAAGGTGGCTGATTTATACTAAATCAAGCCAAATTTTATGATAAGGGGTAATTTTTAAGGGTTGAAACCACCCGTAAATCGACTGAAAATAAAAAAATGTGTAAACATTTTCTTTTTCAAGTTTATGCTTTAAATTCCATTGTATGCGTATTGTCAGGCAAAAATAAATTTATTTTTAACTCTTAAGGGGTTAAAACTATCCCTACAATTTCAAAAAAAAATAGCAAACTTTTTTTTTACTATTTGCTTGAAATTTGGTTGAATAGTTATTATCAGCCAAGAATATATTATTATCAACCCTTGAGGGGGTAAAACTACCCCAAGATTAAAGTTAAATTTGAAAAAAGATTAAATTTATTTTTTTGCATATAATTTTTATTTTTGATGAAATATTATTAAAAAATTTTGGAAATTTATTCTAACCCCTCCAAACCACCCCTAAATCGAAACAGAAAAAAAAATACATTAAAGAAAAATTTGTTTTCGTAGATAGAAATAAAATTTAAATGCAAAAAAAATTTCAATCTTTTTTCAAATACAACTTTAATCTAGGGGTAGAGTTACCCCCTCAAGGGTTGATAATAATATATTCTTGGATGATAATACCTATTCAACCAAATTTCAAGCAAATAGTAAAAAAAAAATTTTTTTGCAATTTATTTTATTTAAAGTTGATTTTTCAAATTGTAGGGAGAGTTTTAATCCCTTAAGGGTATAAATCAACCACCTTGGCAAATAAATATTGAAAAAAGTGTATTTCATTGGATTATTTTTCATTATTATTGAATTTATCGCGAAAAACCCTTAAAAAGGGGTGTTTCAGTCTCCCCTGGGTACCAGGTACCTCGGAGACTGATGCCGTCGTTATTTTCGTGTTCAGCGACCCCAAAAACCCCCGAGTAGCAAAACTCGACTTATTTTCATCAATATTTACAGAGTGGTAGAATGTCTCTTTGAGATGCACTTCTAAAATGCATATTTTTATTGCAGGAAATGCATTTTTTCAAAATGAATTCATCACTACCGGTCACAAAGTTAGTAGACGCTCTCACGAATCGAACACAAAAAACCGCATTAAGATCCATCTTACTGTTCAAAAAATCCTAGGTTTGGCACTTTTTAGTGCTTTATTTCCTCGACTACTTGTAAAACGCAATAATTTGCTTTTGTGAATTTTTGACCCAAATAAAACTTTCCCAAATCTGCAAAATAAACACATTGTGGAAATAATTGTTATAAATCAAAACGGCATCAAAATTCGCACAAAACTCACGGTTTTACCCAACTTTTGCAAAGTAGTAGAAACCGAAAAGTCGGACCTGAAAAAACAAAATCGTAACTTCCAAAAATATGTAATTGATTTTTGTCATTTAAACAAAAAATCAAACAATACATTTAAGAGCTTCCTTCTTGTTTACATTTATTTCCACCAACAAATCCCTTTAATAAAATTTACCTAGAATACAATATACACATTCGTAGATATGCCGATTTCATAAATGAGAGAGCCTGTAAAAAAACAAGCGCAAACGCGAATAGCTCTCGAAGAACCATGCTCCCATGCATCGCTATCGTTTTTCCTTCCATTTACTGTCATCAGATAAGATTTACTCAAATATCTTGACATAAGGCGGTTTATACTACACATGATTTTTTTTGGATTTGGGGTTAAACTCATTTTTCGTATACGCGTTATGCGCCTAAAATTGTGAGCTTTTTCCCACACAAACTTAAGAATGTAATCTGTACACAAGAATGGAATATGTACACGAAAACTGTTTTTTTTTAAATTTTCTACAAACGTCAAAATTTACTTTTGAATATGGGAAACTGCCGGGGCCCAATGATTCCGTCAACGTGATTTTCCCCTACCACTATCGGTGCGAGCTGGCCCAATGAAACCGGCACCGTCAACGTAGCTTTTCGTTGAGAAATGTCATTTTCTGTAGTAATTGCATTGACTGTTTGCTTATTTTGTGTTTGTTTTGATTTTAATGAAAAAAAAGTGCTTGTTTAAAATTTCTGTTCAAGAAAATTGTGGACGGGTTGCTAGTAGCAACATAAATCTAAAAGCTTTCTTGTTTAATTCATCAAAAAATGAGCGAAAAAATGAGAGAGCTTTTGTTCGTGGAGGGGTAGACCGGTAAAATTAAAATTAAATCCAAGTCTCCGACACCAGCAAAAGCAACAACAATTTATATGGAAATCACGTTGCCGGATTCATTGGGCCCTGGCAGACTTTTTAGCTACTGATTTTTAGATTAAAGGGCTTTATGTTCTTTTAAAATACAATTTATTACTATAAAAATTGAAAAAGGAGTCCAGCCCATTTGTGCAGTTTTAAAATGTGCGGTTTCGGTTTATAATTAGTTGCTATTTAGCCAACGAACAGTGGTTGTTCATGGAAGTAGCATTAATGTGCAGAGGATTCTACAGAAATATGTTTTATTTATACATGCCGCCCTTTCATTTTATGCTTTTTTTCAGGTCATAAGTGCATAACAATTAATAATCAGACCGTTTTTTTTTAAATTCTTGTAAAAATGTATGAACAAAGTGGTGATAATATTGCCATTGGAGCGCCGGTTTACAAAAAAATATTATTTTGTTAGTAAACAACTTCACACAACCACACTTATTTTTAAGCGTGTGTGTGTGTGGCACAACATCTTCATCCACATCCATTGCATAACCTCACATATTTCTAGAAAATATGCAAACATCGTATAAATTAATTTGGCATAACCTCACTTATTCTTGAATTGAATGCAAACTTCACATAAAATTCCGTGGAGCTCACAAGGGAAATATATGAAGTGCGCATGATCAAATATGCACCCATAACCTCACTAATTAAATTCGCATCAATTCCCCCGTCAGAAAATTCAACGGGAATATATGAAGTGCGCAAGATCAAATATGCACGCACACAAACTCAAATCATGTATTAAATATTCAAATAGAACGTTAATTTTTACTTTGTTGCGACCAACATAACAGTATGCAAGAATAGGATAATCCATCAGGATTTATCGGAGACTTGATACGGGAATGCTCCCTGGACAACTGCGACATCGTGCCAATCTATATCCATCTCCCGCTTCTCCCCACAACGGCTTTAAAACTATTCGAATTTCGAATCTAGCACGGGACACGGTCACCGTGTATGAACAAAGTGCTGATAGTGCAAGTACCTTTTTCAGATATTTGTTGCTGCTGCTAATTTTAATCATAGTACAAGTAATAGTTAATTAAGGGGAGCTGCTACATTGGAATTTTTTTTTGTCGGTTTTTTTTTTTTTTACATAAAAATGTTCCTTTATACATAGGTGTATAATACGTACCTGAAATTTAAATAAAAAAAATATGGTTTTTGAGTTATAGCTATATACAGTGAGCGTCAAAAGTGAGTCGACCTATAAAAATTTCCAAAATAACACCAAATTTTTTGTATTTTTTGGCGAATTGCAGACGTTTTCTTTTATTTTAACATATTTTTCAAAATATAAGTGAAAAAATTTTTTTTTTCTTTAAACCCGTTTTCTGACTATTTTTGCCGCTTAGTCAAGATATTTCGAGTTATACTTAACCGATCTTGTCGTAGTTTCTCTTGTTTTGTTCCTAAATTATATATCTACTAAACATACGAACATTTTTGAATTTTGATATTCCACCTCCCCTTGACGGGGGATTAAAGGAGTCTGTTTTACCATTTTTTGAAAAATATGCTGCCAAAGTTTTATTTCTTGACCAAATCGTTATATTTTGGTACCGATTGTAGAAAATAATGTCCTCTTTAATATGCTTTTGGTGTTTTTTTCCCCGACATCTGGAAGCAAAGTTATCGTGTCTAAGCGGAAAAAGCAACTTTTTTCTAAACGCCACCTATTGGAAAAAATATGTAATATTTTGGAAAAATAAAAATTTTGTAGAATATTGTTTTTTGTGTTTTATTTGTATAAAAAATTTCAGGTTTCCATATATTATAGTTTTCCCACAAAAAAATAATAAAAATTATATCTTTTTTGAAATTTCAATGTAGCAGCTCCCCTTAAGGTAACATTAGCTATAATATCACCAAAAACTAAATTTGTCTTTAATGAGTAATTTTATTTAATCATTTTATATAAATTATAAGTATTTGCCATTGGAGCCCCGGTTTACAGTAGACAACTGTGTTTGTAAATAATTGCACACAACCACACTTATTTTAAAGTGTGTGTATGTGGCACATCCTCTTCATCATCATCCATGGCATAACCTCACTTATTTCTGAAAAATATGCAAACGTCGCATAAATTAAATTCGCATAACCTCACTTATTTTTGAATTGTATGCAAACTTCACCCGCCACAAAATTTCGTTGGAGCTCACAAGGGAAAAATAAGTGCGCAAGATCAAATATGCACCCATAACCTCACTAATTTTTGAATTGCATGGAAACTTCGTATAAATTTACCCTCCAAAAATTTCAGTTGGAGCTACCAACGGAAATTGATGAAGTGCGCAAGATCAAATATGCACGCACACATACTCAATTCGAGAAAACCCGCAGTGCGCAGGACCCAAACCCAAATTTTATCGAGAACAGAAAAATTTACCCCCTCCACCATAAAAGCTCATTTAAACCGGATTATTTTTGTCGTATATCCAGCCATAGTGCCACCGAAAATAAAGATTTAGCGGGGGCAGCTTTCGTTTGGAGGAAGCTTAAATGGAGGAAATATGAAAGCTCTCTGAACAGGACAGTGCACACTTTTCTTGTATGAAATGGAGCGCGTTCAAAAACCTTACTATGGTTAACCATGGTTAACTATTGTAAACTTTTGTCGTTCAAAAACTCTGTGGTTAACTACAACATAACCACGAGCATAACTTTTTGGCGTTCAAAAACTCTCGTGGTTAACCATGGTTTAGTTAAATTTTAACCCTGCTCGTGAGCATGGTTAGCGATAGTTAAGAAGAAGAAGAATAAAAACAACTCTCTGACAGTTGTTTTAATGTTAAACCCATGAACAAATTAAAGTGGGGTTTGTGGGATTATTGCAAATAAAGTAATGAAATAATTGAAGCAATTAGCGGGGATTATTTTATGGGAAAATTTGTTTTTATTTTTTTTCTTCTTCTTTAACCTGTAGTTAACCACGGTGCGTTCAAAAACCTCCAAGGTTAAACATAAACTTTCGTGGTTAAGTGAAGTGATGCAGCATAACCACAGCTTACCTCGTGGTTTACCATAGTAAGGTTTTTGAACGCGCTCATGAAATATCTTTCCTCCCTGCAAACAATTTCTCGGAGGCTCGCTTTCTCGCACCATTCTCGATTCGAAAAATGCTTGCGAAAGGTATGAGAAAGAGATTCAAAACGCAAAATGAAAGCTTTCCTGGTTGATTTGTTTCTCCCAAAGCCTTCATGCTGTAGAAAAATATTGAGCCGATTTCCCCTGAATGGGACTTCAAATCTCCAAATTACACTAACAACATAACGTCATTTCACCGATTTGAAGTCCTCCTATTGAGAGGAAATTTTGAGAGTCTTTGGTTTCTCTTCAACGATTTGTTTGGAAAGTTTGAGCTTTTGATTTGTTTTGCTCGGCGGAGTGATTTTCGGCGCAGAAGCGATTTGCTATTGATACGAGCATGCGATTCGTTATCAGCACGAGAAGGCGATTCGATATCTTGCTCCGCTTTTATTGCCTTCGAATTCGTTTACGAGTCGTTAACGAGTCCGAGATCGAAGCAAGCTTTCGCTTTTCGCAAGTCGTTCTCGAATCGTTTCCGAATCGAAATGTTTGCAGGGCTTTTATTTGTCTATGCTAGTTTACTAACACCTGACACATACACATTCGTGGTATACATTTGACTTCTCAGCCTACTGTTATTTGTAAAGCTTTGAAAAATGGAAAACGACTTAGTTTGTGCTCTTTTAAATAAATTTTGAATTAGCTTATACCCTGCAAACAATTTCTCGGCGGCTCGCTTTCGCGGACCATTCTCGATTCGAAAAATGCTTGCGAAAGGTACGAGAAAAAGATTCAAAACGCAAAATGAAAGCTTTCCTGGTTGATTTGTTTCTCCCAAAGCCTTCATGCTGTAGAAAAATATTGAGAGCCGATTTCCCCTGAATGGGACTTCAAACCTCCAAATTACACTAACAACATAACGTCATTTCACCGATTTGAAGTCCTATTGAGAGGAAATTTTGAGAGCCTTTGGTTTCTCTTCAACGATTTGTTTGGAAAGTTTGAGCTTTTGACTTGTTTTGCTCGGCGGAGTGATTTTCGGCGCAGAAGCGATTTGCTATCGATACGAGCATGTGATTCGTTATCAGCACGAGAAAGCGATTCGATCTCTTGCTCCGCTTTCATTGCCTTCGAATTCGTTTACGAGTCGATAACGAGTCCGAGATCGAAGCAAGCTTTCGCTTTTGGCAAATCGTTCTCGAATCGTTTCCGAATCGAAATGTTTGCAGGGTATGAAAATATGTTTGTTTTATTTTTCAACAAAAACACAGCTTAATTTTTATTTTCTCAAAAATTAATTTTTAACAATGTAAAAATATGGTGTTTTTATTTCCCCTTCTATACAATGGCGTTGTTATCAGTTAAAAGGTCCCTATACCAGGTTTGTGTATAAGGATATTATGGAAAAAACCGTAGTATTGATACCAGCTTTATACTAGTTTGCTCAGTTGGTATATTGCTAGTATATGCTGACACACACATGGTTTACTGGAATACTATAGTATCTATACTAGCTGTGTGTCACGGGTATTAAACGCGTTTTTTGAAGTTATCATTTAATGATACAATTGATAAAACCGAATTTATTCTAAACGAAAAGAAGAAGTTTAAAGAAATTCAATATGTCCAATGAAATTAGTGAAATGGTGTTAAATAAATTATGGAGACTCCCATTTTTATGCAATTGATTATTATTTTGGGGTTATAAACTACACTGAAATACAAACATGCGTTTCATTTTCCATTTACTCCAGAGTACGCTGGTGTAGCTACACCAGGAAAAAGAAACACGTCTAATTTTCAACGGGGTTGGACTATGTCAAGTGAAGAACAAATTGTTTTGATAACAAGAAGGACAAAACACAGAAAATTGACGAAAAGGACGAAAACTAAAGTTTTTTTTATTTTTGAATAATTTTGCAGTTATGTATATAATTTTCATTTCATTAATTTAAGTAAAAATTTCTTTACTCATGGACAACTATACCTGCTCTCGAGTCAGCAGCTCAACATACTTAATAATTTATGCTCTAAACAATAAAACGCAAAACATTGGCTATAGAGAGGCATTAAAATAAAAGTGTTGTCTTAAAGGCAATTTTGTAAAACACAATTGTGTGAAGATTATTAAAAAATAATTTCGGTAAGTCCTTGCAACGCCGGGTAATTTCAGCTAGTGTACAATATGTATCGAGTAATTAGTAAGTTAATTGCTCATCTTCGATTTACTAAGGGTTTTTATAAGCTGATGGTTCTGTTCTTATTTCTTTATCATTACTTAAGGCGGCTACACACGTAACTGCATGCTTGACAAGCACGCATGTTCAAATTTTTTGTGCAAGCGTGCTTGAGCGTGTGTATGAGATTTTTTGCGCAAGCATGATGATTGAACACCAGCTTGAAGATTGGTCGAATTTTTATCTGCATGCTTGAACAAATCTCGCTTGAAAACAAAAGTGTGAGTGCGAGGAGCGCGTCGTCACTTTCCGAACGACATTATTTAAGGATAAACTGCGGCTATTCAAGCATGATTGCGTCGTGTGGAGGCTACAGAGAAGTTGTGCAAGAATGCGCCGACAACCAAATATTGAACTTCTTTTGGAAAAAGGATAGTTTTTATTGGCCAAAAGGAATAGAGCATATTTTTTAATGACGAATTGCTCACATTTTTGCAGGAATAGTTTTTGTATTAAAGCTCAGCTAATAAATGACCTATAAAAGATATTTACCACCTTATGCTGTTCTTTATAAATATTGACTTTAATAAAAGTCTGAAATTATAATTGTCTTATTGTTAAAGGACATCTAGCACTTCTTATCTCATTTTGAAATGGGCTTAATGTGATCCATAGAATCAATCGCGTTATTTTATTATTTTGATGTCAAATCGCATAATATTAATGAAAGAAAATGGGGGCCTCGGTAGTCTAGGGAGTAAGGCACCTGGCTACTATCCTAGAGGTCCCGGGTTCGAATCCCGGCAGAGCCCCACGGTCCTTGGCCTTTCCCACCTTCTTTCTTCTTCCCTCCTTATATTCCTCATTCCCCCTGTCATAGCCTTCCGCTAGCACTGCCCCGCTCCACCAAGCGCATGTCATCGGTTGGTTGATGGGATTCAACTCGTTTCAGGAGGCATAACACTCCAGCGAGTTGTTTCTCATTGCCCCGATGCCAGAGTCGCGATAGAAATGGTTGGGGTTAGGTGGTTGTGGCTCCTTCCTACTCCTCCTTCCTCTCTTCACTATCTATCGACTAGAGCTTGCTGTTTCACATTGCACTCTATACGAAGAAAATAGATTGTCGACAGTACAAAGGGCTTTCCCTGAGCTCTAGTCTTCCACATAAAAAAAAAACAGTGAAAATTAGTAGCTTCAATTGCTATGCGTGCAAAGTGTATCACAGAATAGAAATTTGAGATAACAAACAAGGAAAACCACGACAGAGGTTTAATTCGATTGAGCGAATGTGGAGCACATCTTACCATGTAGTGTATTCTTATAAAAATAATCCGGTGCTACTATCTCGATATTTTAGGGGACCATCTTCTTCTTCATTTCCGAAGATATTTTAACCTGGACACAATTCGCTGGTTTGCGAGAATATCGACGTAATTCAAAATTCTGTAAAATTGAACTCAATATTCCAAATGATCATAAACCTGTGATCATTTATGGTAAACCGAGACGCAACGCCGGTTTCGCACCAACTATCGTTAGAATGATATAGTGTCATTATTCATTTGAGACAAAACATTCTCGAGTAATTTTTAAAGGAATTAAAAAACGTGAATCTCTAAAATCAATCATTTTTAGATCCGTCGTTATTCTCGCAAACCAGCGAATTCAGGGAGGGAGTAGTTGAATTTTTTAGTTACTGTATGAGGTTAGAATCCCCTTGTCGAATGTAATTACACAATTCAATAACGATTATTACGATTATTCTCGCAAACCAGCGAATTCAGGGAGGGAGTAGCTGAATTTTTTAGTGACTGTATGAGGTTAGAATTCCCTTGTCGAATGTAATTACACGATTCAATAACGATTATTTAAACGAATGCAAGCTAATTTTTCGAGATGTAGCGTCAACTCATGAGTAAATAGTATATTTTCATTTATTCACTGTTTTGTTTGTTATTAAAAACATTTAAATATTCGCTTCTATATTCATTGCGTTTAGTTTACCATAATTGACAAACAATTTTAAATGTTTGACCACTAAAACACATTGATTTATTTGTATATCGTTTAATTTTGTCAGGCCAAACTACACGAAACCGGAATATCAACTGATTAAACTGAGGAGCGTCAGAACAAAAACCGATAAATCACATTTCGACATTATTTTTTTTATAATGGCAATTAGTTGTTTTGGTACATACATATCTATAACCATCGTTAATCGAACCTGTTCAGAAACGGCTAAATCCGCTTCAAAAACCTTCCCAAAATCACTGACCTGAACATAAACCGATAAATACATTGAGGGTGTCTACATTAGTATTCCTTCAGTTCGGTTCAGCAGAACCGGTTTTACAAATTAATCTAGGTCTATACTGGTATTCTTTCATCGCGAGTAACGTTCTTGTCTTTACCCGGAGATATCTGTGTGCGTTTCGATAATTATATTTGCTATCCACGAGTAGAGTAAGCCGAAGCACATTATGTATGGGTTAAGTTTTTATGCCGAATATTTCTGGGAACATGTTACTATACTAACCTCTTATATTCTTTCTATAACTCGCTCGTAAAAAACCGTTTCTGCTGCTGCTGAAGGAATACTAGTGTAGATTGGGCCAAGGCTATCCAATTCGCTGGTTTGCGGGAATAACGACGGAACTAAAAATGATTGATTTTAGAGAATGACGGTTTTTAATATCTTTATAAATTAATCTAGAATGTTTTTTCGCAAATGAATAATGACGCTATATCTTTCTAACAATTGTCGGTGCGAAATCGGCGTTGGGTCTCTGTTTATTATAAATTATCAAAGATTTATGATCATTTGGCATATTTAGTTCAACTGTTCAGAATTTCGAATTACGTCGTTATTCTCGCAAACCAGCGAATTATTTCCAATGATATATCCAATTAGTCTGATTAAAAACCGATAAATCCATTTTGTTTTTTATAATATTTCAACAGGTACCGCACACAGGAATGTGGCATTTAGGTTTCCACACAGTTTTATCAACACCAATAAATTGGTAAACTTCGTTCACCTCTAAATTATAAAGCCATAGACTTGGACAGATTTTTTTCAATTTCCCAAAAAAAAAAACTTGCATGTGATATAGTGGTTTTTGTTCCGACGCTCCTCAAGATATCCAAGAACTTTATTAGAAAATATACTTCTTCAACTCTAAAACTGATGTCTTCTGGTAGAATAATCTTACCCTCTGTCACTGGAACAATAGCTTAAGTGGTAGTACTAATAACATTTGATTTTTTAAGCTTTTGGTTTTTAATTTTCAAAGAAAACACAGAAAAATGGAGAAAGGTATAAAATTTTTATTGGAGATTAAAAATCAATCCTTGTCATTTACTTTTTGAAGATTATATCATGTAAATGTTGACCACGACTAGGGTTACCATTTGTCAGGATTTCGCCTGACATGTCAGGCATTTTATGGCCATGTCAGGCTCAGGGCAGGCTTTAGTTGATGGCAGGCTTTTTTATAATTGAGATTTTAATTCTTTTTTCTTTTTGTCAGGCCTTTTACTCTAAAATCAGGCATTTTGCAGTTAAATGTCTGGCATTTCAAAAATAAAAAATGGTAACCCTAGCCACGACTATGCTTGGTGCTCCATACGAGAAGTCCAATTTTGAGTGACTTTTTCGAGCATAGCCGCTGGTATCTCACCGATAACACGTGTGATGTTGTCTTCTAGTGCTTGAATCGATGTTGGTTTATCGGCATGGTCAAAAATTTCTGCCACTAGTATTTAACGGTTATTTAGCCCTAGTAGAACCTACATATGCAGCGACAGACATTTTTTTCAATTTTAACCCTTTTTTACCCCCCAAACCACTCTATCTACAAAAGGACCCATTCTCCGGGCTAGCGACTGTGCGTACGTTCTTAACTGCGTATCACACTATGTATATACGAAATATCAGCTTCAAGAAAAATGGCGTAGGTCTGACGGGCCTGGGCTCTTAGTCTATAGGTCTAATTCTAACTAAATCGTAAGTTCCACTAATTCACCAAAATCCAACAGAACCAATGCTTTACCCACTACATCCTCTACCGCTCATAAACCTGAAAATAACGATCATCTATAGACATTATACACTCTACACCGTGAAGAAATGAAGTAATATTATCGCACCTAAATAGTCACTTCCGCAATGACTAATAACATCTCGACTCATCTCCCTAAACCTAACCCACCTGACAGCATAAGTCTCTTTTACCACAATTGCAGTGGTATGAGAGGTAACTACAGGATCTTTATATCAACTCAAAATCAAGTCTTTTGAATGCGCTCGTGATCAGTGAAACTTGGTTAAATGATGCATTCCTAAATTAGGAGATATTAGGAAAATCAACAGATGCGATAGAGACTACAACTCCACCGGTCTGTCAAAAGGAGGTGGAGTACTTATGGCCGTCAAAGACTCGCTAAATAGTGAATTAATCACAACCAATCACGCACAATTTTTTTGAGAATTTTGTTTATACGAGTCAAATTGGGCAAGATCAACATACTTATCGTTACATTCTATATAACCCCCATTCTGTCGAATCTAAGTATGATGATTTACTTCATATTTTAGACGAAGTTAACGAACCCTCTGCAGTGACGACGACATATTTTTTCTGGGTGATTTTTACCGTCCTAATCTTTTATTTATCCCCTTCTTCCTATTAACGCCATAAATGCTATCGATATAAAGTTTCTCGGTTCTTTCGTGGTATAGAGAGCGGCTATCAAATTGGTGCTATTTTTTTATGTGAAAAAACCCACCCTTTCTACTACCAGTCCGTCATGTCGTTCACGTCATGGTGCAATGTCTAATAGTAGCTTGGTTTGAAGGATAGAAAAAACGATAGCAAAAGTTAGAGGGGGTCTGGCGGAAGCTCGAGGAAATGTCGATGAACCTTACGTTTGAACTCTAAGATGTTGTACGAGTTCGGAAATACTGACTGCGGGAGATTACTCCACAGTCGAGTTGTTTTATTCATAAACGAACTTCTAGACCGTATTGTGCGCGAAGGGAGGGGGGGGCTAAAGGGTAGGGGGTGGGCCGAGCTAGTCATATGTTGCAAAAAAATAATGCCGTGTAGGCAGTAGGTTCTGAATTTCAGTGGAACAGGCGCTATGGTAATAGCGATAAAGTTTAGAGAGGGCTGCTACATTCCTACGGCAAAACAGAGTTCTACTATAAATCGGTTGGGCTGAGGGTAACAACCCGCTCCTATAAAACACATAACTGCTACGAATCGGCAAACAATGCCTCGAAACCGGATGGACAACACGACGACGACCTTTGCTTTTCGAACAAGGACACGAATTGGAACATGGAATGTGAGAACTCTGCTTGCTGATGGACGGCTGGATGAAGTCCTCAACGAGATGAACCGCTATAAAATCAAGGTCATGGAACTCAGCGAGACCAGATGGCCGATGCGGGGGAGCATATCTGCCCAAACGGTGAGTCCTTCTTATATTCTGGGAGAAACAAAACAGAAAACCGTAGGAATGGCGTCGGCGTAATACTCACCAAGGAAGCCAGGACCAGCCTCATTAGCTGATCACCAGTTTCTGAGAGGATTATTACCGTGCGCCTACGTACCAGACTAAGAAGTACTACGATAGTCCAATGCTACGCTCCAACAGAAAAAGCAGAAGATGACATCAAAGACGAGTTCTATATGCGACTGAATGAGGTTTTTCGCTCTATTCCAAGGGGAGACATCATTGTTTTGATGGGTGACTAAAACGCACAGATCGGCCCCAACAACACCGGCCTTGAACACACAATGGGGCTTAAGCCAAGTTACCAATAACAATGGTGCGCTTTTCGTTGACTTCTGTAGTTCCCAGCAAGTCATGGTAGGTGGAACTTACTTTTGTCACAAGAAAATACACAAGGAGACCTGGGTATCGCCCGACGGTAGAACGAGAAATCAGATAGATCATGTGGCCGTCAGTCGCAGATGGAGATCTATTTTGGAGGATGTTAGGAGCTTTAGGGGAGCAGACACTGGAAGTGACCACCATTTGGTAGTAGCAACTATCCGCCTAAAAATCGCCGCAATCAGAAACGACCAAAGCGATGCCATAAACCGTAGACGGTTTAACGTAGACCTTCTGCGGGAGAGCACTAAAAGGAGAGAATTTGCTGGGAGTCTGCAACAAATCTTAAACCAGCAAACCGTTTCTGACGACACAAATATTGAAGAGCTGTGGAGCACAACAAAGGGCGCTATAATAACAGCAGCGGAAACAAGCATCGGTTATGTCCAAAGAAACCAGCAACATTGGATCTCGGACAAAATATAGAACGCAGAAGGGCCCTCAAAAATAACGTGAACTCTACAAGAGACACAAAAAAAAGACAACAACTTGAACGGGAATTCTCCCAATTGCACCGGGAGGTAAAGAGAAGTGTCCGGCGTGATAAAAGGCGGCAGATAAATGAGCTCGCAGAGAAAGCGGAAAACGCGGCAAACACAGGCAACAGTAAGGTTCTGTACCAAATCACTAAACAGCTCTCGGGAAAGCACTCTACTAAAAAGCATGCCGTAAAGAGTGCGGATGGAAGGCTGCTGTGCAGCGAGGAGGAGCAACTCCAAAGATGGAGAGATCATTTCTTCGCCGCCCTGAATGGTTCATTTACACAGGAACCTCAGGAAACAACAACAATGCACAGCCAATAAGAATCACCACTCGTGCCTCATCCAAGACTGAAATAGTAACCGCAATTCATGAAATGGCCAATGGTAAAGCAACTGGAAAAGATGGCATCCCGCCAGAATTGTTGAAAGCCGACCCAAGCCTCATAGCAGATGCGCTACAGCCAATCTTAGAAATAGCATGGAACACCTGTATCTTCCCGGAGGATTGGACGGAAGGTATCATAGTCAAAATACCCAAAAAGGGGGACCTAACAATATGTGACAACTAGAGAGACATCTGTCTATTATCTACGGTAGGAAAAATCTTGTCCCATATATTACTATCTAGGATAAGAGAGGCAGTAGATCGAACGCTTAGAAGATAGCTGGCTGGATTCAGAAAGGACCGCTCCTGTATAGACCATATTAACACCTTGAGAATCATAGTGGAGCAGTCTACTGAATTCCGATCCCCCCTTTACCTTGCTTTCGTAGACTATGAGAAAGCGTTCGACTCGGACAATAGGAGCTTTATATGTCAGCCACTACGGCAACGGGGATTGCCTGATAAAATAATAGAATTAATAAAAGCTCTTTACAACAATTCCAAATGCAGAGTTCCTCACAATGGAAAACTATCCGACAGCTTTGAAGTGAGCTCAGGAGTACGACAAGGATGCCTACTTTCACCATTACTATTTCTTGTAGTAATAAATGACATCCTTTTCAGCGCTCTAGATAGTAGAACAGGTGGCATTCAATGAGGATTGCTAGACCGCCTTAAGGATCTCGACTACGCGGATGATATCTGTTTGCTGGCCCACAGACACCAGGACCTTAAAAACATGTTAAACAATTTGGCAACAGAAAGTACTTCAACAGGCTTAAGGCTAAATCCGACTAAAACTAAAGAAATGCGGATAAATGCAAACACCATTGAACGCGCAGCGCTGAATAACCGTGACGTGGAACTGGTAGATAAATTCTGTTACCTATTATTACCGAACATGGCGGTGCAGAAGAAGACGTCAGTTCCAGAATAAATAAAGCTCGAAGCGCATATGCATGGCTGTCTCACATATTCACCCAATTCATCACGGGGCGCCTACGCGTTTTTATCAACAATCCGCTGGCAAGATAGAATTTCAAATGAAGAACTATGGCGCCGCCGCACCGTGCCGGCCAAGAAAGGATAGACGACCAAATCAGGCAAAGGAAATGGAATTGGATTGGCCACACCTTGCGACGCGAAGACGATAATCTAGCCGAACAGGCCCTCGACTGGAATCCGCAAGGAACCCGTCGAGTCGGAAGACCTAGAACAACTTGGAGGAGAATCCTATTAACAGAGGCCGCCACAACTGGGAGATCCTGGTCACAGCTGAAAGCTGTCGCACAAAACAGAGTCCGTTGGAGGGCAACTGTTTCCGCCCTATGTCCCATGAGGGATTAAAGGAGCGTTATGTATGTTATGTATCTACGATCCTACATTTCTCATAAGTAGCAGCAGGATAGAATCTGAAATTTCTTATCGCCTAAGTCCTTAACGGCAACCTTAAAGTTCAGTTTCTGTCGGATATGATCAAGTTCAATGAAGATATCCGACTTACAAGACATACGAAACTACTTAAGGAATAGAGACATCGGACAGAGTAAGCAAGAAACGAGCCCGTCAATAGATGCTGCGTGGTCTTTAAAAATTATAGATCATGTAACTCCCCTTCAATAAATAATAGTCGAGTCAACAAAAACATATAACAGGCGATCTTCGGTAGTCCTCAGAAACAGCTCCGATTTTGATGATTTTTTTTTTAAATTTTTGTTTTTTTATATTATTTAAAATCAGAAACCTTTTGAAGTGGGGAAATAATTATTTATATTGTTTAAAAATTATTTATGATATTTGTACAGGGTGTATTGCATAAAGTTGCACAGCGGACAGCTATGGATAGGTTTTGGATAGGCGAACAAAAAATGGGTGGGTGGGGCAAAATAGTAACGGTTTAGACGCTAGGTCGTTTTGAAATTTCTTTTCTAGAGTTTTGCATATCACCCTGTTTTTTTGTAACCTTACAACCTATTTTCATGAGTAAGGTATCAGTGTACGCAGAATACTCCCACCTATCTAAAACTGTAAAAGTCAAGGCTCCTACCACAGAATAGAGAATAAATCATAAGTTCCACAACGAAGGAAAAAAATTCATATGGAGAAAAAATTTGTAATACGTCAAATCCCATATCTCACTCTGTCAGTAAGGGGCCATCCATAAATTACGTAAAGGCCCGTCCTCACTACGCGGACTTAGAATCCACGCGCTTTTGGTCGTGCGGCCAGCCAAAAGCGCGCGTGATCTTTTAATTTTCTGAATCATGAGTGAGAAAAAATCAATTCTCGTTTGAAAAGGCGTACGCGCTTTTGAAAAGCTCATAGTGTGTGGACGCACAATGTACCTTTTTAACCACAGCCTTTTGTCCGCGTTGTTTGGCCGCACGGCCTTTACCATGGACAAAGTCGTAAAAAAGTCGTAAAAAAGCCATAAAACTCCATTATGAAAAAAAAGGCAAAAGCGCGTACGACCCAAGACCGCGTAGTGTGGCCACACCATAACGCAAACATCCGTCATTTTGAACCCCCCGTACCCCTTGTAATGCTCGGTAACGCTTTGCTAGACCCCCCTTATAAATTACGTAACAAATTCATACACCCCCCCCCCCCCATATATATTTAAGCAATTCAGAATAATACATATTTTATATATTTTCGATTTATAAAATTTTATTGAACGATCGTGACTTTTTTGAGCGAAAATTTTAAGAATATAGAAAATACATAAAAATTTTATTCCTGAAGTGTACTAAATTTATTTCAGAGAAGTGCTACGTAACGTCGTGAATTTATCCCTCCCCCTATGTCACTTCATAACGTTAGAACGGACCCCACCCCCCCTAATTGCGTTACGTAATTTATGGATGGCCCCTAAGGCAAATCTCCGAACAAAGAAATTCGCCAGTTTGAAGTTCCAGCCAGGCCAGCAGGCAGTGGCGCTTATATACTTGTGCGCATGCCTTATGTGGTTAAAGTTACACTACATAAGGCATGCGCACAAGCACATAAAGCTACTGACAGAAACAGGCGCAAACGCGGTGCGGAAATTGGCTTCGCGGTATGTGGCGACTTTTCACTGACATGATGTTGCGCTGTCGGCGGCGCGCTCCGACTTTGAACATAACAACGAAATCAAAGTGATACGTGGACGTGATAGGAAAAAAATTGAAAAACCTGAATGATTTACATATAATTTTTCTATCCTACAGGGTTTGTCTTTGTTTTAGGTACTAATTTAATTACCCCAATTTGGAAAAATAATGATTTTCATTAAATATAAAATTCAACAAATTTGCTATCACAGCCAACACCAACACACGACTCAAAACATATGCCCACCACCCCCAAAACACGACTCAAAACCAAAGCCTTCTACATTTACAAGCCATGTCACAACCTTCTATATTACAAGCCATGAACAAGGAAAATATTGAGAGCGAATTTCCGCTCAATCGGACTACAACTCGGTGAAGTCACGTTATGTTGTTAGTGTAATTTGGAGAATTTGGTGGTCCGATTCTCTCAATTGAAATTCTTGCTCATGGCTTGTAAATATAGAAGGTTATGGCCATGCCCTACGAAATCTCACACTCCATTCAAAGAAAATGGCTCTTCAATTTATCTGTCAGAATGGACTTCAGTCAGAATGGACTTCAATTTAGCTGTGAGAAAAGCAATTTTTTAACTTAGTTTTTGGAATAAAAAGTGGTAAAATATTGTATTTTATCACTTTTTAGTGCACACGGATTATCAGTGATAAGTTATTTAGTGATCTGACTCCAAAAATTAAAAAAAAAATTGTGGTTAAGTGTATTTTAAGAGTGTTAATTGATTAGGTGACGTTTTTGTTTACATTCGCGGTGGTTTTTTCGTGTTAATTTAGGGAAAAAATGTTGAATTTGTGTAGTAATGGAATTAAAAGTGAATTTAAAGTAGTTAAAAATTATTATAGAAGAGTTATTAAAAACATAAGTGCAAGTACTACAACACAACATGAATAACAATAGCTTTTTCACTTTTCCTTCACATTTTTCTGCACTTATGTTTTTAAAAACTATTCTATAACGGTCTTTAATCACTTTCAAAGCACTTTTTATTATATTACTACACAAATTCAACATTTTTTCCCTAAATTAACACGAAAAAACCACCGCGAATGTAAACAAAAATGGTCACCTAATCATTTAACACTCTTAAAATACACTTAATCACTCACTTCTTTTTAATTTTTTTTATTAAATCACTAAAGCACTAATCACTGATAATCCATGTGCACCAAAAAGTGATAATATACATTATTTTACCACTTTTAAGTGCAAAAACAAAGTTAAAAAATTGTTTCGTACGGCTTCGGCAATGTTAATTCCACAATTTTGGCTCTTCATACACATACATGCACATACCTGGGGCATGGCTTGTAAATGTAGAAGGCTTTGCTCAAGACCCTCGTAAGTACAGGCCTGGAAGCAGCCAGGCCAACTAATACTAACATAGCTGAAAACAGGCCAAAAATATTCTGACAGTTGTGGAATTAACATGGCCGAAGCCATACGAAGCAATTTTTTAAGTTTGTTTTTGCACTAAAAAGTGGTAAAATATTGTATATTATCACTTTTTGGTGCACATGGATTATCAGTGATTAGTGCTTTAGTGATTTAATAAAAAAAATTAAAATGAAGTGAGTGGTTAAGTGTATTTTAAGAGTGTTAATTGATTAGGTGACCATTTTTGTTTACATTCGCGGTGGTTTTTTCGTGTTAATTTAGGGAAAAAGTGTTGAATTTGTGTAGTAATATAATAAAAAGTGCTTTTTAAGTGATTAAAGATTATTATAGAATAGTTATTAAAAACATAAGTGCAGAAAAATGTGAAGGAAAAGTGAAAAAGTTATTGTTATTCATGTTGTGTGGTAGTACTTGCACTTATGTTTTTAATAACTCTTCTATAATAATTTTTAACTACTTTAAATTCACTTTTAATTCCATTACTACACAAATTCAACACTTTTTCCCTAAATTAACACGAAAAAACCACCGCGAATGTAAACAAAAATGGTCACCTAATTAATTAACACTCTTAAAATACACTTAACCACTAATTTTTTTTTAATTTATGGACTCAGATCACTAAATAATTTATCACTGATAATCCGTGTGCACTAAAAAGTGATAAAATACAATATTTTACCACTTTTTATTCCACAACCAAAGTTAAAAAATTGCTTCGTACGGCTTCGGCCATGTTAATTCCACAACTGTCAGACGATTTTGGCCTCGCACAGACACAACCAAAAAGTCGGCTTCCAGGCCTGTACTTACGAGGGGCTTGCTTTGCTCAAAACCAAAGCCTTCTACATTTACAAGCCATGCCCCAGGTATGTGCATGTATGTGTATGAAGTGCCAAAATTGTGGAATTAACATTGCCGAAGCCGTACGAAACAATTTTTTAACTTTTGCCTTTTAGTGCACATGGATTATCAGTGATTAGTGCTTTAGTAATTTAATAAAAAAAATTAAAAAGAAGTGAGTGGTTAAGTGTATTTTTAGAGTGTTAATTGATTAGGTGACCATTTTTGTTTACATTCGCGTTGGTTTTTTCGTGTTTATTTAGGGAAAAAATGTTGAATTTGTGTATTAATATAATAAAAAGTGCTTTTTAAGCAGGGATCGTAAATAACTGTTATATTTGTATTTTTGACTTAAAAAATCAAATAGTAAATGTTGTTTGATCTGCATAAAATGTATTCTACGATACTCAGAATAATGGTTCTACACGGTCGTGGGGTTACTTTTAAATTGTATACTTTTATTATAAAAGTCAGATTTAAAAGTTAGTATAAATTTTAATTTTTTTAAATCAAAAATACCAATTATAATTGACTTAAAAAGTTTTAGGTCATTAAGGACACTTATTTTTGTGATTTTGTTTGCTAAGTCTTTCAAAACTGTTATGAGAAGACTTTTACTGTTAAAATCAAAAATAATTGTTAAAAAATACTTTTATTTTTTACTGTCTTGAATAAAAGTCTTTTTAAGATTTTTATTTTTCCAGTTTTTCTATAAAAGTCTTTGAAGACTTTTATTTTTAAAATATAAAAATAAAAGTCTTTTGCAAATAATATTATCGCGAAAATCACACTATAAAAACAATCGAGATATTGTGCTTAATTGTTTAATATCAATTCAAAGTAATCCTATGCTAGTAGGCAGGCCCGCTGGGTGCGGGCGTGCAGAGCGTGCACCGCACGCGGGCGTCATTTTCAGGGGGCGGCAAACACAACAATCTCGTTATCGAACTCATTTCCATAATTTGCACCTAGGTTCTTTTTATAATGCCATAACAATTCCAAGTATTGATCTCCTTAAAAAATAAACCGATAAACCGAAAACGTGTGCTCTTTCAAACCACTTAAGATGGATCGATCTCTGAAAATAGTATAGTATAAGGATAGAGAATGTAAAATTAAATTCCCCACACGTTATTAACAAAAAATGCTTCTCATGACCAGAAAAAATTGTTGGAGTAACTAAATATATTTATTTGATGCCGTATGGTTGTGGTAACTAAAAATGTCTCTCAGTGCAGATAGCAGTCCAGTCATTTGGTAGTTTTGCCTGGAAAGAGTTCCGGGAGTTTTGAAAATTTGTAGATTTCGATGTGCTCTTTACTGCTCTTAGGCGCCATTTTTCCAACATGGCGGCGCCAGCGGCAAAGATACGGGGTGTCAAAGTTGAAATTCGGAAAGAGCACATCGAAATCTATAAAATTACAAATTTTCAAAACTCCCGGAAAACTTTCCAGATAACCCCTTTTTTTAGAACCAAATGACCGTACTATAGAAATCAAATTTATTCTGTAAATAAAAATTGACAAATTTTAAAGCATTTTGATGTCTAGTTATGGAGAAAGAATAATCCATTTTTATGTGCAATAAATTCCCACGTTTAAATATCATTTTTCCTCGACACTTTACTTGAATTTTGAATATTAATTACTCGAATACAAGGCGTTCAATGTTTTTTTAATAAATTTTATTGAATGTATGAGATATCAATAAATAAGGTAATCAAATTTCAGATTTTTAATTTAGAATATGCTCCTTCAATCGATATTTCTTAAAGAGAAGAGAACAAGCTAAGTCAGAAAAAACAAGATAAGGGAGGGGGCGGCATTGTCTTTTTTGCACCCGGGCGCTGAAGCGGCTAGCGGCGGCCTGCTATTAGGTCTTGCACATATACACATATATGATATACATACACATATGTACAAGACCTAGGATTACTTTGAATTGATATTAAACAATTAAGCACAATATCTCGATTGTTTTTATAGTGTGATTTTCGCGATAATATTATTTGCAAAAGACTTTTATTTTTATATTTTAAAAATAAAAGTCTTCAAAGACTTTTATAGAAAAACTGGAAAAATAAAAATCTTAAAAAGACTTTTATTTAAGACAGTAAAAAATAAAAGTCTTTTTTAACAATTATTTTTGATTTCATAAATAAAAGTTTATTTTAATTATTATTTCGAACAAAAAAAAAATCTTTAATAACAATTTTAAAAGATTTATAACAATACTAGACAAAGATAATACATAGTTAAAAATAACTTTAAAAATTCTTGGTAAAATTTAACTGTTACTGTTGTCTTAAATCATATATGTTACAAAATAACGATTAACTTCTGATTTTTTCGATATAAGTTATAACAGTTACGATCCCTGTTTTTAAGTGATTAAAGATTATTATAGAATAGTTATTAAAAACATAAGTGCAGAAAAATGTGAAGGAAAAGTGAAAATGTTATTGTTATTCATTTTGTGTGGTAGTACTTGCACTTATGTTTTTAATAACTCTTCTATAATAATTTTTAACTACTTTAAATTCACTTTTAATTCCATTACTACACAAATTCAACATTTTTTCCCTAAATTAACACGAAAAAACCACCGCGAATGTAAACAAAAACGTCACCTAATCAATTAATGCCGGATTCATCGTTGCGGATTAGTCGCGCCGCACAAATTTTCCAAAAAGAGAATCGGCTGAACTACGATTCATTGTTGCGGATAAAGTGTGCCGCGGATTTTGGATAATTTGACATTTGTCAAAGATTAGTTGGTAAAATCATAAAATATTAATAAGCAAAAAATTCGTAGAATCTTGAAAAATCTTGTTTCGAGACTACGGGCTGAAGTTTTTTTATATATTCCATACAAATTTTTTATAGACACTAACAATATTTCATCAAATGGCATTCATTGACATAAAACATATGATTTTCTTGACAATTTAAAAAATCCGCCGCGCAAAAGTTGAAGTTGGTTCAACTTTTTTCGAGAGAGGAAAAAAAATCCCAAAAATTTCCCAAAATTGAGAAATGCTCAATTTCTCATACAAAAAGTATGCGCGCGCATAAGTGCGGCACAACTCATCCGCAACGATGAATCCGGCATAACACTCTTAAAATACACTTAACCACTCAATTTTTTTTAATTTATAAACTCAGATCACTAAATAACTTATCACTGATAATCCAGTAAAAAGTGATAAAATACAATATTTCACCACTTTTTATTGCAAAAACTAAGTTAAAAAATTGCTTTTCTCACAGCTAAATTGAAGTCCATTCTGACTGAAGTCCATTCTGTCAGATAAATTGAAGTGCCATTTTCTTTGAATGGAGTGTGAGATTGCGATGGCATGGCTTGTAAATGCAGAAGGCTTTGCTTGTAAATGTAGAAGGCTTTGCTCAAAACACAAACATCTCTTGACACTACGCGGCGGCAACGCGCAAAAAGTAGAAAGTAAAGCAACTTGCGCGGTGTGTGCGTAGCGTAAAACAGCATTTCGTTAGTGCCAAGACCCTCGTAAGTACAGGCCTGGAAGCAGAGTTTGTGTTTGTGTTGGTAATAGACCCATTATCTGTCAAATCGGAAGATATTATATGGAGGAGGTAAAAGTTCGGGATATTTTGCCGTAAAAAGTCATAAAATAATATATTTAACCAGTTTTTATTGCAATAGGATTACCAGTGAATAGTGCTTCAGTGATTTAATTAAGAAAATTTAAAAAAATCGAGTGATTAAGTGTGTTTTAAGTGAGTTAATTGTGAAGGTGGCCAATTTTGTTTACATTCGCGGTGGTTTTTTCTTGTTTATTTAGGGGGGGAAAGTTGAATTTGTGTAGTAATATAATAAAAAGTGCTTTTTGAGTGATTAAAGATTATTATAGAATAGTTATTAAACACATTAATAGACCGGGAGATGATGACAGAAGTTCAAGCACGATTTTCTCACTCATGCCTCTTGGAGAACCGAAAGTTACATCAGAGATAAATAGAATCATCGCAAAATTGAGCGGTCCCCGTGGTGCCAACATTTTTTAAAGAAATTTTTATTTTGTCACAAATTTTTGCTTTCTTAAACAATTTTCTCCCTTCTGCCAATATTATAAAACGATAGTTAAGCACCGACTTTATGATCGAATAGCTAGGCATAAGTGCAGCCAGGGTTCTAAGGGTTGATATGGTAGGGTGAAAGTGTAAAAAAAGTGAGTGATAGTAGGTAATTTTCTCACCCCTGCCAATGTTAAGTTTGAAATTATTCAACTTACACAGTCCATTCAAAATATTGGCATAAGGGCAGATAAGGGCTGAATGAATTTCGGTTCTGCAAAAGTTGATAAACATTTTTAGCTTGGTTCTGTGATTTTCTCACTTATGCCATTGAAACTATATAATATTTATGATAAATTGAACAGAGTTTTTTTGAATCGGCATAACAGTCGGGCGTATCTATACTGAAGGCATAAGTCATTAAGTTGTAGAAAATTCGTGGAAATAATGACAATTTTCTCACTTATGCCATTTTTCATTTAGGTAGAAAAGGTTGTTTTAAACTAATAGTGAAAGAGGCATAAGTGCTACAAAAGGCTTATACGTTAATATCATTAATCAAGTATCAGCCAATGTAACGTCGGCTTTCGGGAGATTTATAATTGATTTAACAATTTTCTCACTTATGCTATTTTGCACGTGGGTAGAAACAAATGTTATAGACCAATATTGAAAGAGACATAAGCGTCACAAAGGGCCTTATTATTAAAAATTATTTCAGAAGTTAAAGGATGTATACTGTATTTGTGTACAATTTTATTATTATAAAGACAGTTGAAATATTTGTAAAAATTGCAACCATCTTCTCACTTATTTTATGTAAAATACATAGAAAAAGTTAATTTAGACAGTATAATAAAGAGCATAAGTGTCGGAAATGATATTTATAATAAATCGAAATAGTTTTTATACAAGAAATTCGAACTGGAAAATTAAAAAAAGTAAATATTATGTATTATTATCCTGTTTTACCCCTCTCGGGAGCAAAGGGCTTCCACAAAGCTTCTCCATCGGACTCTGTTTTGAGCTATCCTCTTGGTTTCAATCCAGGTTTTGTCAACATTTTTGATTTCTTTCATTACTGTCCTTCTCCACGTATTTTTAGGTCTACCGACACCTCTACTTCCTTGCGGATTTATTTTCTTTTCGTAGGGTGTGCCCTACCCACGTCCATTTTCTTTTCTTTATCTGTTTGATAAATTAGTTCTTGTTTTGTCAAATTCCATAATTCTTAGTTTGATATTTGCCTGGGCCAGAAATATTATGTATTATTCCCTTATATTTATTATGCATATATAAAGTTTTTTCACTATATATTTCTTCAATTTGAATTACCTTCTCAAAAAAATGGAGAAAAGACTCTATGGTGTCTTGCGCATTCGTGTAGACATTTGTACGCCTTATAATACGTTGGAACATGTACGGATGATGATTATGAAGATGACAATAATAATAATAATGATACTGATGATTATTAATATTTACCTAGTTTATAGCTATTCTAAAAATAATTCGAATTATGGATCATCCAAAAATTTTTGTCGTATAAACGGGATAATTCGAATTATGGCTTAAACCGAAACTTTTCGGCTTAAGCCATAAGAATGTAATTATGAGAATCTTCGATATTAAATGCCCGCTTATACATTAATTCGAAATTTTGGCGTAATCTTGAGTTAAATCGATTTAATTTTGCTGCTATAAACTTGGTAATTGAATTGTAATTTATAATATAATTTTTAAAACTTTTTCAATAATTTTCTACCGTAAAGCCCTTTGTGGCACTTATGCCTCTTTCAATATAGGTTTATAACATCTTTTTCTACCAACATGCAAGATGGCATAAGTGAGAAAATTGTCAATGTTTCCACAAATTTCCTACAACTATTCCGATACTTTAAAGTATAAAAGCCCACCCAGGCACTTATGCCATTCAAACTAATGAATTTTTTAATTATTTATATTATGTTGATTTTTGTTTGATTAATGAGAAAATCACAGAACCAAGCTAAAAATGTTTATCAACTTTTGCAGAACCGAAATTCATTCAGCCCTTATCTGCCCTTATGCCAATATTTTGAATGGACTGTGTAAGTTGAATAATTTCAAACTTTACATTGGCAGCGGTGAGAAAATTACCTACTATGACCCACTTTTTTTACACTTTCACCCTACCATATCAACTCTTAGAACCCTGGCTGCACTTATGCCTAGCTATTCGATCATAAAGTCGGTGCTTAACTATCGTTTTATAATATTGGCAGAAGGGAGAAAATTGTTTAAGAAAGCAAAAATTTGTGACAAAATAAAAATTTCTTTAAAAAATGTTGGCACCACGGGGACCGCTCAATTTTGCGATGATTCTACTTATCTCTGATGTAACTTTCGGTTCTCCAAGAGGCATGAGTGAGAAAATCGTGCTTGAACTTCTGTCATCATCTCCCGGTCTATAAGTGCAAGTACCTATAATAATCTTTAATCACTCAAAAAGCACTTTTTATTATATTACTACACAAATTCAACATTTTTCCCCTAAATAAACAAGAAAAAACCACCGCGAATGTAAACAAAATTGGCCACCTTCACAATTAACTCACTTAAAACACACTTAATCACTCGATTTTTTTAAATTTTCTTAATTAAATCACTAAAGCTCTATTCAGTAAAATAAAAACTGGTTAAATATATTATTTTATGACTTTTTACGGCAAACTAATGCAAAAATATTCCGAACTTTACATCACGGCGCATAAATCCAACAAAAGTGACAGATTCTGGGACTACGAGCAGCTGCGTTAGTGTTAGTGAGGTAGGCAACTTCCAGGCCTGTACTTGAGAAGGTCTTGTTAGTGCGCATTTGAATACACTACTGTCATTGCCCGCACGGCGTTTGCGCCTGTTTCTGTCAGCAGCTTAATCGTGGTAGCAGTGCTTAACTGCTTGGTGTTTTGCTTTGGTTCATTTTATTGAATGCGTTCATACTGTTCATAGTGAAAATAAATTTCTGCAAGGGCAGAGCAAGAGGAAAGTGTGATTGTTTATTCGGAAGTATTTTTTATTGACAGACTTATTTTCGATATAAGTAGGTGGGTAGGTATACCGGCAAGTATAAATTGGTTTTTTGTTTTAAATTAATTACAATGAGTGGAAATAAATGCTGCATGAATTCCTGCCAAATATCTCGTTAAGGCGGCTACACACGTACCTGCATTCATGACAAGCACGCATGTTTAATCTTTTTGCGCATTCTCGCACAACTTCTCTGTAGCCTCCACACGACGCAATCATGCTTGAATAGCCGCAGTTTATCTTTAAATAATTTCGTTCGGAAAGTGACGACGCGCTCGTTCGCACTCACACTTTTGTTTTCAAGCGAGATTTGTTCAAGCATGCAGATGAAAATTCGACCAATCTTCAAGATGATGTTCAATCATCATGCTTGCGCAAAAAATCTCATACACACGCTCAAGCATGCTTGCACAAAAAAATTGAACATGCGTGCTTGTCAAGCATGCAGTTACGTGTGTAGCAGCCTTTATAGGGATTCGCGAATCAAGCTTTTCAAATTTCCACCCAAAAGTAGCACTCTATTTGCTTTGTGGAAAAATGCTTGCAATATAGTGGAAGAAAAGGAAAATCTCTATATTTGCAGTAAGCACTTTAGAAAGGAGGATGTCGGGAAATTTTTTTTAAAAAAAGACGCAATTCGTGATTTAATTTATGATCATGCCAAGGTTACACCACAACAAAGCTTGATTTCTAATCGAAAGAGCGATAAAAGATTGGCGGGAAATAAATGCATATTAAATCATTGTAACGCATGTAAGCGGTCAATTCCTTCAATAAAATTATACAAATTTCCACAAAAAGACACTGAACTCTTTTCTGTTTGGAAGGAAGGGTGTAAAATCGGAGAACTACATTCCATAAAAAATTTATATATTTGCGAGAAGAAAAATGGTGAAAAATGCTGTGCCAGAAATTAATTTAGGTCTAGAGCAGGATTCAGATCTTACACTCGAAGAACTGGTGCAATTAGAAGAACCTGCCCCAAAACGTAGAAGATCCACTGAACTGGCAGATCAAGAAGTCTTTTGCCAAAATTATGAAAAGAATATAAATAAAAAAAAATAAAAAATACGCTTTTATTTTAAAATGAACTTTCGAAATGTAAAAAAGCGTGGGCGCTAAGAATATAGGTAAGGAGTCCCACGCTTTTTTACATTTCGAAAGGTAGGTAGTTTCCATATACTGGCTAGAGCAATAAAAACTTTACATTCAAAATTATTTTTTACTTTTTAGTTCATTTTAAAATAAAAGCGTATTTTTTAGTTTTTTTAAACTATATTTTTTATTTTATATTTTTTAGTCTATTATATGTCTTCCGCCATTTTGTAATGACAGCCATATTAGATTTAAAATGACGTCACACAGCTTACTGTACTATACTCGTCATACACTTTAATTTCTGTGGTGCTAAGGCAGAACCCGATATGTCAAAAAAACAATTTTTCGTTTATATTGCCAACAGTCGAAAGTTTATGAATGAAAATATTCCCCAAAGCCAAAATTGTAGACTATTTCTCTAAAATAATTTAGATCAAAACTAAAGAGTCCAATAATGTCCATATGCTTACAATATTGCAGTGGCACAATCAAATATTACTTGACCCAATATCGACAATTACCTATTTTGACATATCGGGTTCTGCCTTAGCACCACAGATTTAATACTCATACCGAGGGCGTGGTAAAGAAAAAGATAAACCGCCATTTTGTGTTGGTCGAAATTTTGAATTTGGAATGGCGTCACTCAATTCATAGTATATTCTAATTGTCACACCTTTTTATTTGATACCCATATCGAGTGGGTTGTACAGAAAAAGGTAAACCGCCATTTTGTATTGGCCGCCATTTTGAATTTACAATGACACCACATAGCTAATAGTATTTTACTTGTCATACCTTTCATTTGGTACCCATACCGAATAGGTTGTAAAGAAAGACGGTAATCCGCCATTTTGTGTTGGCCGCCATTTTGAATGACACCACATAGCTAATTGTATTCTACTTGTCATACCCTTTCATTTGATACCCATGTCGTGGGTCGGGGAGCACAATTGCAAAATTCGGCCGCCATCTTGGAACCGCCATCTTGATTTTTTTTACAAAATGGTCAGAATGCATTGTCACGTTAACTATACATATGTGCAAAATTTCAAGTTGATCCGTTACATGAAAGTGGGTCAAAATCAAGTTGCAAGATTTGTTTACATGAAACATACAACATACAGCATACAACATACAGGTCAAGCTAATATAAAGCGTATAAAAACAGTAATTTTTATATGAAAAAAAACATAATACGTTACAAAAAAAGAGGAAGATCGAACATAAAACAGTGTTAAAATTACAGAATGAAATAAAGAAATTAAAGAAAGTTGTTAGAACGTATTCCACTTTCGCAAAAAATTTAAAGAAGAGAAACCACACACTTAAGCTCAAAACGAAAAGGCCATTAGTCGAAACTGTTGAAAATCAGAATAACATGACAGATAGTGCAAAATTTTTTACTAAAATGTTGTTATCTTCAGAAGCAAGGACGAAAGAGTGGCCAGAAGATCAAAAATTATTGACGCAAAACATACAGCTAAAATCACCTAGTATGTATAAATATTTTAGGAATTCTCTAGGTTTTAATTTACCTTCTAAATCATCAATCTATCGCTGGCTACCTATAATGGTGGGTCCACACTACGCGGACTTGGGTCGTACGCGCTTTTGCCTTTTTTTTCGTATAGAGTTTTATGACTTTTTTACGACTTTGTCCATGGTAAAGGTCGTGCGGCAAAACAACGCGGACAAAAGGCTGTGCTTAAAAAGGTACATTGTGCGTCCACACACTATGAGCTTCTCAAAAGCGCGTACGCCGTTTCAAATGAGAATTGGTTTTTTCTCACTCATGATTCAGAAAATTAAAAGATCACGCGCGCTTTTGGCTGCCCGTACGACCAAAAGTGCGTGGGATCTAAGTCCGCGTAGTGAGGACGGGCCTTAAAGCATTTAAAACCTGGCAAGTGTGATCTTATTATTGGAAAATTACAAGAAAAAGCTGTAACTATGACTTGCTTCGAGAGACAATTTGTTCTTCTTTATGACGAAATCTCTATAAGAAGAGATCTGCAGTATAATGAATATTATGATGAAATTGACGGATTTACCGATCTGGGTTATATAAGGAATAACACGGTTGCTAAAGAAATTTGCGTTTTTATGATAAGAGGCCTTTTCGGTAATTGGAAGTTTGTTTTAAACTATGTCGCATCTGACAAGCCTATTAAAGGTGAAATTATATCTGAATTAATAAAAGAAAAAATGAAGATTTTATCTGACATTGGATTTGAGGTGGTAATTGTGACATCAAACCAAGCTCCTAATAACAGAAAATGTAATTCATTATTAAATGTTTCCCGAGACCATCCTTATTTCGAGTTTTCAGGAAAAAGGTGTACGTTATATACATGTCCCCCACTTATTAAAATCTTTCCGGAACAACTTGATGAACGCTGATTTTGAAACACCTGATGGTGTCGTAAGTTGGTCTGTAATTGCCGAACTTCATAATCTCGAGAAAAATAATATTACGAAAATGTGTCCAAAAATAACAGATAATCTTATTTTTCCTAATAAATTTACGAAAATGAGAGTTTATTTCGCCGGCCAAATTTTCAGCCGGAGTGTTAGCGCTAGGATTAAAACTGCTCAGACAATAGATCAATTTCCCGGATTTATTAAGGAAAAGGCTTCAGCAACTACAACTTTTTGCGATAAATTAGATAAATTATTCGATTGTCTAAATAGCAAAACTCCGTATAATAAAAATAAATACAAGTGCGCTTTAATGAAAGGAAATGAAGTTCATAAATATTTGCTTGATATGAAAGAGTTTATCAGCAGGATTAAAATGAAAGGTCGAGTATTCTGTGTTGATGGTATGGTACAAACAATTAATGGAGTTATTATGCTAGCTGAAGAATTGTTTAAAAAAGAATTAAACATTAAATACATTTTGACCAATCGGTTAAATCAAGATCCTATTGAGAATTATTTTTCCCAAGCTCGAAGCGCTGGAGGTCACAATCGAGATCCATCTTTACATGAATTTAACTCTATTGTTGCCAAAAATATGACAATCAGAATATGTAATATTGGAAGCACAATATCAAACTGCCAAGAGGACGATGATGATATTTTAATATCAATAGGAGAAAATAATCTAAAAATGTAACATCAAAAATAAGTGATAGACAAATTCAAACACCGGGCGATTCTGAAATTCCTGCAGGCCAAGAAGACATGGATACTAATTATGAACTAACCTCAATTATTTTGGATGGTAATTATTCAATTACTGATGCTTCTATGTCTTACTTTTTTGGGTATGTAGCAACAACAAAAAAACCAGTTACCATAAATTGTTGTTTCTTTAAAATGGATAAAGAGGATAAAATTGTATCTACACCATCGGAATATTTAATATTGTATAAGAATTACAATAATAATAAGGACTTTGGGAACTTAAATGCTCCAACCAGCAAATTTTTTGAAATAAATAAAATATGTGTCAATATTTTCCAAAACATATTTGTAAAAGAGCCATTCCGCTTAAAAATAAGAAGTACTGTAATTAATATTTGCCAAGCAGAATTACAAAAACATGAACACCTCCAAAATTGGCTATGTGAAGAAGAATCCTGATATGAACATAAACTATCTGCTCTAAAAAAACTGATTACCGTACTGATCAGAAAAAATTTTAAGTGGAGGACTGCTAGTATTAAACAATGTAATCAAGAAGGGAAGCGTATACGGTTGCAAACACTACATGCATAATATTAATAAGCATTACTGGATATATTGCAAATCCTTGAAATGAATCTTTGTCTTCATATTTTTTGTTCCCTTATTTTTTCTTCAATCGAACAAGGATATCACCATATATGATCCGCCATATTTGATCCGCAATTTTGAATTTTGTATTTTTGACTTTGGATTCATAATGAGCAACCTCGAAAACCTCATGATATGTACTATCAAAGTATTCCATTCCCAAATAGTCCAGTCAAATTAGTAAATGAAATTGCATTTTAAGAGGTACGGAATTTTTTTTTTGGCATTTGTTCGGGTACATCTGACAATGATAAAACCAAGTTTGTGGGGTCGCAGTAGCTTGGGAAAAGCCGCCATCTTGAAAAAGAGGAAGAGCTTGTTTATATTAAATAGCTCATTTGCATGCTATGATAGCTGAGAATAATCAATGGCAAAGTTGTGGAGAATAAAATTATCTAAAAAATGAGCCCTCGACGAGCTCTGTAAGTTGATTTGGCTCAAAGTTCAACCATGATCGTTTGGTGAGGGTTGAATGCAGTTTTTTGCAATTAACTCGCCAAATGTTAATTTTTTGGGGTTAATGCCCATTAACAAATTTAAAGGCCTAGTAATTACCTTTAAAATGAGCCCTTAATCTTCGTTATCGCTTATGTAGTTTTCGAGCAATCCAACGCCAAAGTTCGCACTGGACGTGCCTGAAATAACTGATAACTCAATTTTTTTGGAATATTTCGTTAACGGTTGCTCATGTGAAAAAGTAGTAAATGGCAGGAATACCGGCAATGAAAATATCTTTCCAACGAGGTAATGGTCGAAAATCCATGTCTTATGTCCGCGATACAGCGGGTCAAAGGTCCACGGAGCGGTTTAAAATTTTTTAGCTATTTAACAACTGAAAATGATAATTATGGGAAATAGTAGCTGAGAACCACCAGTTTTCACATTCTAAAAATAAAATTTTTGACGATAAACTATAATTATCAATCAGTAAAACTTTCTGACGAAAGAAAGAATAACAATCGAAGGTTTAAGAGCCAAGATACTTTTCCGAAATAGTGTAGGTTGAGTTTAGTTGACTTGAGTTGAATTTGGTTGAGTTTAGTTGAGTTTGGTTGAGTTTAGTTGAGTTCAGTAGAGCTTGGTTGAGTTTAGTTGATTTTAGTTGCTAAGAGTTGGAATAATAGTTAAGTTTAGTTGAGTTGGGTTGAGTTTAGTTGCTAAAAGTTGGGTTGAGTTTCATGTAAGGCTATGGCCATTATTGTTAAAGGGTTTTTTATAAACAAGTCACGTTCATAACATTCTCTTGTGCAGTGATTTACTAAAAAAAATTCAAGGTCAGAATGTCAAAACTGATGATTCTCAGTTACTATTTCCCATAATTATAATTTTCGAAAGTTGTTAAATAACTAAAAATTCGTAAACCTCTCCGTAGACTTTTGACCGGCTGTATCGCGGACATAAAACTTCATGGAGTTTCGACCAATACCTCGTTGGAAAGATATTTTCATTGCCCATATTCCTGTAATTTACTACTTTTTCATTTGAGCAACCGTTAACGAAATATTCCAAAAAGATTGAGTTATCAGTTATTTCAGGCACGTCCAGTGCGAACTTTGGCTTTGGATTGCTCGCAAACTACGTAAGCGATAACGACGATTAAGGGCTCATTTTAAAGGTAATTACTAGGCCTTTAAATTTGTTAATGGGCATCAACCCAAAAAAATTAACATTTGGCGAGTTAATTGCAAAAAACTGCATTCAACCCTCACCACACGATCATGGTTGAACTTTGACCGACCATAACTTTGAGCCAAATCAACTTACAGAGCTCGTTCAGGGCTCATTTTTTAGATAATTTTATTCTCCATAACTTTGCCATTGATCATTATCAGCTATCATAGCATGCAAATGAGCTATTTAATATAAACAAGCTCTTCCTCTTTTTCAAGATGGCGGCTTTTCCCAAGCCACTGCGACCCCACAAACTTGGTTTTATCATTGTCAGATGTACCCGAACAAATGCCAAAAAAAAAATTCCGTACCTCTTAAAATGCAATTTCATCCACTTTTTTCGACTAATTTGACTGGACTAAAAACATAATTCAATAAAAAACAATTTTTTAGTTAAAATGAGGAATAATTATCATATCACTATCACAGCACAGTTCTCGCTAAACAGCCCGCCAGCAAAATGAATGTATTACATAAGGGGTACGCACAAGTAAATAGTCGCGATGTTGAATCGCCTTCTTCTTGCTTTATGTTGTGGGATTTGATTTATCGTATTTTTTGGAGAAAAAGGTGGTTTTAGTTGAAATTTTAGTTAAGAAAAACCGAAGTTTTGACTTTGATGACTCATGGCTCTGGAAGTTGATAGGGTAGAGCCTTGACTTTTACAGTTTTAGATAGGTGGGAGTATTCTGCGTACACTGATCCCTTACTCATGAAAATAGGTTGTAAGGTTACAAAAAAAAGGGTTAAATGCAAAACTCTAGAAAAGAAATTTCAAACCCCCTAGCGGCTAACCCGTTACGATTTTGCCCCACCCACCCATACGATTTTTTGTTCGCCTATCCAAAACCTATCCATAGCTGTCCGCTGTGTAACTTTATGCAATACAATATAAATAATTATTTCCCCACTTCAAAAGGTTTCTGATTTTAAATAATATAAAAAAAAATTTTTTTAAAAAAAATCATCAAAATCGGAGCTGTTTCTGAGGACTTTCGAGAAAATGTCTTCATTGACTACACTATAAAGCATCCTATAAAAAAACTTAAATCCCTCCTGACATACTAAGTACTGTTCCTTGTTATTTATAGTTTAAGTGTGACTTTTTTGACGAATAAATAAATAAATAAACAATTTCGCTGTTGATTGACATAACTTCATGGTAATGACATGTGCTTGTGCATTACCGAAGGCATAAGAATAACGGGTCTCAGTCTAGCTGCATAAAAGAAATAGAGCAGATGATGATGGAACTGCCTCTGGCGAACACCGGCACATATAATGTGGGGTTGAGATTTGAAGCCATTGATTGAATGGCCAAAAAGCAAACCCTTAATCCAGTTCCTTAAAATTGAGCTAATATACCAATGTTTTAAAAACTTGACTATATCTCTAGACCAACCACAGATTCACCAAAGAGGTGCATACCCAGCAAACCAAGCTTTCAGAGCTTCAGACGTTTCGCAAAGTTTTCGTAAATCGAAAAAAACCAACAAAAAATATTTCCGCTGTTTCGGATTGAAATCGGAAAAATATCGTTAAAAAAGGAACAACGTGCTTATTCACTTTTAGTTACAATGGTTCGTAACAAAATCGGAAAGAAATCGTAAAAAATTATTCCTTAACTGTTGACTTTGATGGTTTCAACCGAAATTTACGAAATTTCGTCATACAATTTCCAGTTCGATTTAAAGTGCCGGAAAGTGAACTTAATTTAATTTGTTTTGTTTTTCCTTGAATTTATAGATGCTTTATAAATATATGTATAAAAAAAATTCAAATTATATTTTCTTTTATTTTTGAGAATCTTACTCAACTATTGTTTTATTTCAGATCCCATACAGAATTTTCTTATAAATTTCATAATGTACATGTTTTAACATAATATATTTGATCTTGATGGCTTGATAATTGTATGGTCTTAATTATGACTTAGACAATGGGACTATATTAAGATCAGATATATTCTAGTAAAAACATGTATTTACGAAATGGATAAGAAAATTCTGTATGGATTCTGAAAGCTTTATAAAAGAGGGGAAATTTCACTTAAAAAACTTTCAGAGATCATACAGACTTTTCTTATCTATTTCTTAACAATACTTCTTTAAGAAGTCGTGTCATCATCTTCATACAAAATTCGTGTAGAAATCTGTAAAAATTCGTTTACGATATCGAATGAATTTGTCCGATATTAGGAACTATTTCGTTAAGAAATCGCAAAGTTTGGTTTGCTGGGTACTTTGGTTGACGTGGCATTGGCCTCACACAGTGTATTGGTGCTTCAAAGGGCTTCACGTCTAATTCTCTCGAAAACCATGAAGACAATAGCATAAAGCTTTCGGAATATCCAGAATCCAACGTAATCTTAAACGACCAGCAGTAAGGTTGTAGACAGAAAACCAAATCCGACATTCTGGTATGAGTATGTATGCGCTGGAGCGCACCATCTAAACCGGCGCTTTGCTTCATAACACCACTAATGACATGACTGGCTGGAAGCAGTGTTGGGCAAAATTCAATCTGATTGATGACTAATGATTACGATTAAAAACTGTAGTCTGCAATCATGATTAGAGACTGAAATTATTAATCAGAAAAGTAATCATTTTAGGCGATTCATGATTACAGGATTAGATTTTTAGATTAAAAATGAAAATTTTCACGAGATGTTAATTTTGTTGTCCTAAGGAAACAAATGTATTTCTATTCTTTAATGTTTTATTGACATAAACTTTTCAAGTGGGATGGTAATTGAATATTTCATTGATATGAATCCGTTAAGGATTTTGTGGTCAAAGTTTTTCAATTCAAAATGGCGGATTAATTTTGGCAATTGTGTTCCGATTGTACTGAAAATCAGTATCTGGGGACTTTAAGGTTGCCAAATTACGAATTTGTTATTAGAATTTGAAAATTCAAAATGGCGGACTAATTTTGGCAATTTGTTCCGATTGTACTGAAAATCACTATCTGGCGACTTTAGGGTTTCCAAATTATGAATTTGTGGTTAAAATTTGAAAATTCAAAATGGCGGACTAATTTTAGCAATTGTGTTCAGATTGTACTGAAAATCGATATCTGGGGACTTTAAGGTTTCCAAATGACGAATTTGTGGTTAAAATTTGAAAATGCAAAATGGCGAATTAATTTTAGGAATTGTGTTCAGATTGCACTGAAAATCGGTATCTGGGAGTTTTTAAGGTGGCAAATAACTGATTTGTGCTCGAAATTCGTGAATTAAATATGACGGACTAATTTTGGCAATTGTGCTCCGATTACACTGAAAATCGGCCCAGGCTTTTTACATTTAAGTCGTTCAATTTTAAAATTATGTTTTGTTTTTTATTAATTAATTATAAAAAGCGTGTTTTTTGATTTTTTAAATTACATATTGTTCTGTTTACCTCTTTTGGGAGAGCTTGTTATTAGTAGATTTCATTGGGGCTTCCCTCGCTGTGCTTCCCGCCCCTCCTGAAAATCGCGATTTTCTTTGTAGTTGCACCTTATCACAAGTACTTTTATTGTACTCATTCTCAGTATTAACGCGTACTATTTTTATGCCAATTTTTTGGTTATTTCGCTTTACCACATAACGTAAAATACACTTCAACGTAGAAAAAACAATACCGCATTATTTTTGATATATAGAGAAGATTCTGATTCTGACCATAGAAAAATTATGTAGATGAGAAAAGTAAAACAAAAAAACCGTTCTATGAAATTAGACGATCAAAACTAACTGAGCGATTGAATGTGTTAGCGAGTAAGATTGTAAAGCTGAGGAGGATTTAACAAATTTAACCTAAGGTTGGTCTAAAAGTACCAAAAAAGGCCAATTTTAACATCAGAACTGCTTATAACTTCAAAAGTAAAGGCCGTAGCATAAAAATTGTCTGGAAATTATTTCTAGGAAATACTCCAAGCTTTCTAATTTTGGAAAAAAATTATCGGTTAACTATGTATTTTTTGGAGAAAAAGATGGTATTTGTTAAAATTCGTCCTTTATGACTTTAAAAAGTGCAATCGGAACACAATTGCCAAAACTAGTCTGCCATTTTGAATTTGTGAATTTTAACCACAAATTCGTCATTTAGAGCCCCTAAAGCCTCCCGATACTGATTTTCAGTACAATCGGAACACAATTGCCAAAATTAGTCCGCCATTTTGAATTTTCGAATTTTAACCACAAATTCGTCATTTGGAACCCTTAAAGCCCCTAGTTACTGATTTTCAATACAATCGGAACACAATTGCTAAAATTAGTCCGACATTTTGAATTTTCTAATTTTAACCACAAATTCGTCATTTGGAACCCCTAAAGCCCCTAGTTACTGATTTTCAGTACAATCGAAACACAATTGCCAAAATTAGTCGGCCATTTTGAATTTTCGAATTTTAACCACAAATTGGTCATTTGGAACCCTTAAAGCCCCTAGTTACTGATTTTCAGTACAATCGGAACACAATTGCCAAAATTAGTCCGCCATTTTGAATTGGCAAATTTTGACCACAAATCCATTATTTGCGACCTTAAAAAGCCCCAGATGTCGATTTTCAGTGCAATCGGAACACAATTGCCAAAATTCGTCCGCCTTTTTGGAGCCGCCATGTTGAATTTGTTATAAAATGACCAGATTGTATTTTTTACGCGAACTAAAGATATATGCTAATTTTGAAGTTGATCAGTTATGCACAAGCAGGTGAAAATCTAAATACTAAAAAAAATTCCAAAAAAAAATTCAGGGAAGCTCATATTAATCGCTAAAGAGTTAATCATTCAATCATGATTAAGATTTGATTTCATAATCATTAGTCTGCTGATGATTAGATTTTACCCAAGATTACTCGAACTAATTTTGATTAAAGATTGATTTAATCATGATTGATTCAAGCATGATTGGTTTTAATTATGATTATTAGTCTGATTAAAAAATTAGTTGATTATGCCCAACACTGGCTGGAAGTGCAAAGCGTGATCTACGAACATAGACTTCTACATAAAAATGCCAAAGCTTTGCTATTGGCTAGCCGTTGTTCACTTTAATTGCCTTAATAGTACGGGAGGTAGCGCTACATTTTTGCGAGCAATTTTATACCGCATCAATTCAATTTATAATAGTTTATCAGTATTCAATAATCAGTAAAATGAGCGGCAGTTGCCGCACCCGCGGTGGAGGTAAAGATGGCAGCAGGTGAAAATTGTTAAAAGAAGTAATGCCTCAAGTAATTTCATACCGTGTCAATGGGATGGTTTTTAAGATCAATTTCAATCGAAAATTAATCGTCAGCTGTATGAATAGCGGTGGTAAGACCATCAATCAGTGTCATAAACATTCTGCACGCTCAGTGCATCTGAAGGTTTCTTATTCACTTTGACGAATGCAGGCCCGTCGCAATGAGGGCAACTGAGACGAATAGCTCCGAGCCCCAGGTGAAAATAGATTGGAAGCCCAAAAGTTAAAATCCCTATATCCCTGCTAGTGACGGGCAAACGCAAAACCAAGACAAGACGAATATAGACTTGGTCTTGTCTTGCTCAGTTAGTCTTGGTCTTGGTGTTGCGGGCATAGCTGAGTCTTGGTCTTGTTCTTGCGAGATCGGTTGCAAGACTGACCGTAAGAATCGTATAATTAGAATCATACTTTCTATTATTTAAATTTTTTTTTGTTATTTGTTCTTACAGGAATACCAAACTATCTCTTACCACAGATTTTAAAAAGTATTAAACATATTTTTAGTTAATTTTTTTTGGAATTTCAATCTCCTTAAGGGGCTATACCAGTGTGATACTTTGAAAAAATTGTTTTTTTCTTTTGGTTATTCGACAGTTTATACTTTCAAGAATATCCTGTAAAAATTTCAAGGCCGTATCTATAATTCCTTTCGAATGGCAGCCTTCGAAAGATCACCCGTAACTTAATTTTACCTTGCAAAAAGCGATTATTTAATCTTTAAAGGTGTTTTCCTTGAAATGAGATTTTTCCAATTTGCTGCCATTCTAACTCGAAGTCTACTTATCCGATTGACTTGAAATTTTAACTGAGTACTCTTGACTACATTTGCCATACAGCCAACTAGGATATTTTTGATTGGATGAAAATTGACAATTTGGCATTGAAAAAACCGACCATTTTATAGGCAAAAAAACAGAATATTTATTCATAACTAGGCCATTTTGTTAGATTTCGATATTTTTCAAAAATCCTAGTTCACTGTATAGGAAAAACCTTCTAGTTTAACGGCTTTTTTATTTTTTTTATTTCCGTTACTCAATCGACCGGAATCGTGGCAGCAGTGGGGGAACTTTTATTTTTTGCGCTTCCGAAGACAGCGCATAAGTCGCTTGCATCTCAATATTTTTCAACGAAAAAAATATGTAATATTGGTCAAGTATACCTAAGTACATTATTAATTTTCCAAAAAATTTAGTTAAGTAGTTTTCTTTAAACAAATTCCCGAAAATTACCTAAATTTTAAGCCCTCACACTGGTATAGCCCCTTAAAGGGGCCCCAATCATATTTTAGCCGCGGGCCCCGCAAGTTGATATGGCGGGCCTGTACGAATGAACTACTATTATCGGTATAGGAGTTGTAAAAGTTTAATTAAATTAGAAAATTTTCGAATCTTCTTTTCGTAAACACCATGCATCTTAGTGGATAGTGCCGATAGCCCCTCTGTAGAACAATTTTTCCTCCAAATATTCCCAGGATTATCATCTTAGGCTGAAATATCATGTATGTATAATTAAAAACCAAGACGAAGTCGATTAATTTGAAAAATCGATTTAAAACTCGCCATTTACAGCAAAAAGTGGCATAACTTATGTTAAATTAATATGTTGAAATTGAAGTATAGATTAATTTTTTAACAAAAATAAAAATCCCCGTCAGCTGAAGTTTGTAGGTGGAAACATCGTCAGTTTATTCCTCAAAGTGAATATGAAACGTTCAGATGCACTGAGCGCGCAGAATGTTTATGACGCTGATTGACGGTCTTACCACCGCTATTCATACAGCTGACGATTATTTTTCCGCTGAAATTGATCTTAAAACCATCCCAAAAATTTTGGCACGGAATGAAATTACTTGAGGCATTACTTCTTTTAACAACTTTCACCTGCTGCCATCTTTACCTCCACCGTTACTGGAGTAGCTGCCGCTCATATTACTAATGTATTAGGGGTAAACTTTAATCGGAATAGTTTTCAGTCGGTATGGAATGAGTTGTTTAAATATAGCGCTACCTCCCCTACTATAAGTGCCAAATTTTAAATCTCCGAAATCAATTCAAATTTCTTGTTGCTGAAATAATAAATTCTGAAATTACGTTCGAAGTTGTTTATCGAATGGCAAAATCTGACCTATGACAATTTTTTTAGTTTTTTATATTAAAAATGCTTTTGTTCTTGCATAGAATATTGAAAATACATTCTATCTAATTTATAATCCGATAAGATGGTAAAGTAACATATCGGATATAAAACCAAGTAAAAATTGTAGTATACTGTTTTTGCGGGGGAATTAAGTTCCACTTTTTTTGTCTTGGACTATAATTAGTCAGTCATATATGACTCCCAATTTAAAACTAGAATATTTTTTTTAAATTTCCAGTTGATAAATGGAGCTTAATAAGCCACAGAAAACCTACTCACTCTCGATCAAATTAACTCATAAGATAAACCAGCAGCGCAAAACGTGTGGCTTGAGGAGTTGAAATAATTGCTTTACTTATTAGAATCAACTTATTCTCTAGTTGTGAAATCAAGTTATCTAGTAACTAACGAAAAAGTAAAATAATTGCTTAATGTTACATAACAAGTAGCAAATATACCACCCATACATGTTAATTCGTTCGGTATGCCCGCCCCGCCATTTTAGTGCAAACCATTAAGCTAAGCAAAATAAATAAACATATTTTTTGCAATGCTTTGACCACGCTGAAACGCAATATATGGAGCCTCCCACGGGCATTCATTCATAAATTGTAAACGCGGGCACGAAGGTTATGCAAATGAACAAATATCACATCTATGGCATTACGATACTGTCATTAAATGGTTTGCCTTCAAGCGACCTCATAGTGACAAAGAAATTGATTACATTGGCGCGGCTCGAATTTTTAACTCATTTTTATGTTTCAATTCGCATAAAACTTATGTTAATTTCAACGTTTATTTAGTGCTCTCTAGAAAAAAAGTGCCGTAAAAAATACTTACAATTCTTAATGGATTTGTTTGTATCAAAACAGTTTCCGTCAGAGGCATATCAGGTGACTCTGTCACTGGAACACCTTTTCTAGCCAAAGTTTGTAATATTGACCAGTGATTTAGACTTTGGTAATTTGGATCCGAATATAAATTTGATAGTGTTTGACAATAAAGCGTTGCGTTTCCTAAACCAACAACAATTTGCGGCTTAAGATGTTCTTGATTTTCATGATCCCGATAGAATGGTTCTTTTAAATTTTCTGGAACTCGATTATTGTATGCTTTTGAAAGTAACCATTTTACAGATGCTCGCTGACGGGCCTAAAAAATAAAATTACATAATTAGATTTATATATATGAATCGAAATGCAGAGAATCTCTTAAAACAGAAAATTTACCAACAAAGTTGAAAATGACTTATTTGTAGCCACATGCATAGGAAAATCTTCCAAATTGCTTCTGCAATGCAACCAGGAAGCACTTCCAATTTGATTCCAGAGGAAGCCGCTTCCACTTTTCCCGCTGGGTTGCTTTAGTTTATTTTGCTATTTTACAATAGTCTGGTAATAGTCGAGGCAATGAAGCACTAAAAAGGCCAAAAGTTCCTAATTGGTTGGGCGCGGACGGATCGGAATGCGGTTTTTTGCATTCGCTTCCAAAAATTATTTGTAAAAAATGGCTAATTTTTTTTTTCTGAACAAACCGGAAATTGCACCTGTTCACCTGTATGTATGTTTGTATGTATGTAGACAAATCTTGCAACTTGATTTTGACCCACTTCCATATAACCGATCAACTTGAAATTTTGCATATATGTATAGTTCGCGTGACAATGCAATCTGACCATTTTGTAAAAAAATCAAGATGGCGGTTCCAAGATGGCTGCCGAATTTTGCAATTTTGCTCCTCGACCCCCGACATGGGTATCAAATGAAAGGGTATGACAAGTACAATACAATTACCTATGTGGCGTCATTTCAAATTCAAAATGGCGGCCAACTCAAAATGGCGTATTACCTTTTTCTTTACAACGCGCTCGATATGGGTCAAATGAAAGGAAATGACAAGTAGAATACTATTACCTATGTGGCGTCATTCCAAATTCAGAATGGCGACCAACACAAAATGGCGGATTACCTTTGTCTTTACAACGTGCTCGGTATGGGTATCAAATGAAAGGGTGTGATTTAAATCATCATCATTTCCTTTCATTTGATACCCACACCGAGGGTGTTGTAAAGAAAAAGGTAGTCCGCCATTTTGTGTTGGCCGCCATTTTGAATTTACAATGACACCACTTAGGTAATTGTATTGTACTTGTCATACCCTTTCATTTGATACCCATGTCGGGGGTCGAGGAGCAAAATTGCAAAATTCGGCCGCCATCTTGGAACCGCCATCTTGATTTTTTTACAAAATGGTCAGATTGCATTGTCACGCGAACTATACATATATGCAAAATTTCAAGTTGATCGGTTATATGGAAGTTGGTCAAAATCAAGTTGCAAGATTTGTCTACATACATACAAACATACATACAGGTGAACAGGTGCAATTTCCGGTTTGTTCAGAAAAAAAAATGAGCCATTTTTTACAAATAATTTTTGGAAGCGAATGCAAAAAACCGCATTCCGATCCGTCCGCGCCCAACCAATTAGGAACTTTTTTGCTTCATTGCCTCGACTATAATTTGTGTTCGAACTCATTTTTGAATCCTCTAATTTCCTTGAATTTTGAATATTGCTGAAGTATATTAATTAAGAAGTAAAAACTCCCTTCGATGATATAAATAGGCACGTAAAATTCAACAATAAAACTAAGAAGTAGAAGAACTAAATATGAGAGAAAAATACAATAATAAACTTTTTCTTGTTTGTTGATTTGCGTTATTAATTCTGTACTGTAGTAGAAGAATATGGGTAGGTGTTTTTTATGTTAGGTGCAGAGTTTTGTTATTTTCATTTGCTCGATCTAACGAATCAGGAAGTCTCTCAGAGAAATGTTGGAGATGAGATTTGAAAGTTGAAATACTTCGGGGGCCGAACGGCTAACACAGCCCTTGGAAGGTGGTGGACCGGATTTATCACTTCTATCAAAACCCGAGAAAAGTCACTGTAGGCGAACACCTAGCAGCTCTGTTAGCAAGTCAGTCCCACCCCGCGCGGTGCCCCCTGGGGAACTTCTTCGGAAGGAGCTAACGGGACGTAGTGTTGAGCCGGACTTACACGAGGCAGTACATTTGTCCCTTATAGATACGATGTAAATTGAATATGCAATTTCGAAAAGGGCACACCTCCCATATTTTTATATGCGAGATGCGACCTTTTCGAAATTGCATATTCAATTGTACTGAGGCCTCAGTTTTACTGGTATATGAGCGTGTATCGAGATAAATGAAGCGCGGTGTGATGGTAAATTACTTAGTGGAGAGACATTTCTTCCTTCTTTCGCGGCAGTAATATATCCAATTTGAACTGCGGCGAGGTGGGATTGTACACACGAACGGGAGAGACACTTTCTTACTTCTTTTGCGACAGTAAAATTTCAAATTGGAATTGCGGCGAGATGAGATTGTAAACACGAACTGGAGAGACATTTCTCACTTCTTTTGCGGCATTAAAATATCCAATTTAAACTGAGCCGTGGTGAGATTGTAAATACGAACTGGATGGAGAGACATTTCTTACATTTTTCGAGGGAGTGAGGTTTTGTCCTGAAGAGACAATTATTCTTACATTTTTCGAGGTAATGAGGTTTTGTCATGAAGAGACAATTCTTACATTTTTCGAGGGAGCGAGGTTTTGTCGTGAAGAGATAATTCTTACATTTTTTGAGAGAGTGAAATTTTGTGCTGGAGACACATTTCTTATTCTCGCAGAATTTCTAACTTGAGGTGGGATTGCAAAATATAAATATATGGCCACGGACAACTAATTAGAAACAGTTTCATAAAATTCCATTTATACAGTTTTTATGTAGGAATCAAATTAAAGAATTCCCACCACCTCTCTCAATTTTTTTTAAATATATAATGATAGAAGGAAATCAATAACAATACAATAATGAATTCCTAACAGGATTGCTACATAAAAACATAAAAAATGTATAAATGCAATTTTTATGAAACTGTTTCTAATTAGTTGTCCGTGGCTGTACATTGTGGAGGCATATATTTCTTACTTACTCTAAGGCCGTTTAATGAATATTAGAATTAAACTTGTAAAAATGCACTTCATTGGTATTTATTTTCTTTCTTTTTTTTAATCTGCTTGTTTTTGTCATTTTGGCATTACAATAGCACCTCACCTCATTTGAAGTATGACATTGTACTGGCTCAAAAGAAAAAAGAGGCACCTCTTTCAAACTCATTTTATAATCGTGTCCTTCCCAACACTAAAATCGGGTGCCTTCCGAGGTCTTTGTTAGCCGTTCGCCCCCCCAATTCATACTCAGTAAAAAGGTTCTCGTTCGATTGCGTAGGTCAGCAGCATTGGAAGTGGTTAGTGTTTAGCTGGGGACTGCTTGGTAAAACAACACTCGCGTTTGGAATGGTTTGGAATGCAGAAGAGTTAGCAAGGCTTCCAAGCCAGTTGCATCTTTTATTTTGTCTGCACGGCCTGTCACTGCCGAGATTCTCTTAGATCCTGGTTTCTGGCCCGCTGGGGCCCTCACCAAGCGTTTCGTCCCGCGTACCCATAACCAAGCTCATCACGTAAACGCTTCAACTTCAACTTTGGGTGTTCCTCAGTTATCAAAAAAATCGAGACGCTTTCCCTTTACTACCAGAATGTAACGGGGACCAGGTCAAAAACCAAAGACATTCTTCTGGCGTCGATGGCTAGTGGTTTCGATGTCATAGCGTTTACTGAAACCTGGCTCCATGAGGGCATTCTCAATGAAGAACTCTTTGACTCCTCCTACCAAGTCTTTCGGAGGGACCGTCTCACTGACTCGGAAACTCGTGGGGGTGGCGTACTTCTTGCTTGTAGAAGCCACCTTAATTGTAACCCAATTTAGTTTCCTAGCTTCTTAGTCCAATCAATCTACAATAGCTCCTTGTAAATTTAGCGTTAATTGCCAACAGGAAACAAAAAATATGGTTATATAGGAAAAAAAATTCTAAAAAAGATAGCGTTTTCTTTTTTTGAATTTGGAATGGCGAACCTAACCTAAAAAATTCTGGAAAGTGAAAAAAATGCTTTTTTGCGAATAACAAAAAAACTAGAGCTCGGATCGAAAAAAATCAAATTATAAAGTTGTAGGTATTCAAATTATCTTTCGATTGATATATATAAAGTTATAGGTTAGAGCACAAACCATAGAGAAAAATGCAAAAAAATGTTAAAAATCACGTTTTTTTAATTTGTTAATAACTTTTGTTTAATGCAACTTAGATATTTGTTATTTGGCAAAACCATTGCTTCTTGCTAGCTGAAAAAACAGTTTTATTTTTGTTGCAAAATATTGAACACTTTCCTTGAAATTTCACTTTTTGTAAAAAAAGGCGTTCTTCTAAAAACGCTCCTCTTGGTCTACGGATTCTTCTAGAGTACCGTTCTATAGCTTAAAATTTTCTTCAAAACTTGTACTATCACCTACAAGTAACAAAAAGTCTATTAAAAGGTTTTCCAGTATTTAAAATGACCCCAAAAAACATATTAATAATGAAAAAACAGACTCAAAAAGTTAGTTTTTACAATCGAACGTCTGTTTTTTCATTATTAATATTTTTTGGGGGTCATTTTAAGCAATCGAAAACTTTTAAACAGACTTTTTTTTACTTGTACGTGATAGTACAAGTTTTGAAGAAAATTTTAAGCTATAGAACGGTACTCTAGAAGAATCCGTAGACCAAGAGGAGCGTTTTTAGAAGAACGCCTTTTTTTACAAAAAGTGAAATTTCAAGGAAAGTGTTCAATATTTTGCAACAAAAATAAAACTGTTTTTTCAGCTAGCAAGAAGCAATGGTTTTGCCAAATAACAAATATCTAAGTTGCGTTAAACAAAACTTATTAACAAATTAAAAAAACGTGATTTTTAACATTTTTTTGCATTTTTCTCTATGGTTTGTGCTCTAACCTATAACTTTATATATATCAATCGAAAGATAATTTGAATACCTACAACTTTATAATTTGATTTTTTTCGATCCGAGCTCTAGTTTTTTTGTTATTCGCAAAAAAGCGTTTTTTTCACTTTCCAGAATTTTTTAGGTTAGGTTCGCCATTCCAAATTCAAAAAAAGAAAACGCTATCTTTTTTAGAATTTTTTTTCCTATATAACCATATTTTTTGTTTCCTGTTGGCAATTATTAGATGGATTTGTGTAGATTGATTGGACTATCTCTAACCACCTTGACGTCGAGCTTGTTGCTCTCAAAATTTATCTTTCTATAACTACTCTCTTCCTGCTGTGCTGCTATATCCCTACAGATATGTTAAGCACACTTGTCGATGGGCGTAATAACCTCTATGATATTCTCATCTCTTGTGTTGATCATATCCATTATATGATGAACACCGGCGATGAGCTACTGCTTCTAGGCGATTTCAATTTACCCAATATTCAGTGGGTATATGTCGAAGATGACGATAACTACCGCTCTGAAGGGATCCTTAATCTTAAGGAATCCTGTTTTCTCAATTCCCTATTCTCACTCGGGTTGAATCAAATGAGCGGGGGTGACTAATGTGTTGGGGAGGCAGTTGGATCTTATATTTTTTACGGACTCAGTCAACATGACTGTTGAATCCAGTCCAATATTCATGTCGTCTGTTGACAATTACCATCCTCCTCTCTTGCTCGATTATTGCTTCAATTCTGAGAATAATCCTTGTCCGGAGGTGGTATCCCATGCCTTTAACTTCAAAAAGGCTAATTTTAGTGAGCTGTCATCTAAGATTGCCTTGATTAATTTTAACAGTTTACTTTCTGCTAATGAGTTGGATGACGACGTGGTACGATTTTATGGCGTACTATACGAAGCCCTGGTTTCTTGTGTTCCTTATGAGCCTCAAAAATTACTCAGGTCATCTCCAGCTTGGTTCCATAATGAGCTCAAGCATTTGAAAAATCAGAAGAATAGACTATGGAAAACCTATTTAAAGAGAAAGGACACTCCGAGCCTCAATTTATTTATAAATTGCTATAACCGAATATCTTAGCTGAATGAGCGATAAAGTGTTTACTGATCCTAGAAATTTCTTTAAGTTCGTCACCTCTAAGAAAAAGGTTGATAACTACCCTAATGCCATGCAGAAAACGAACTTGTCTAGTAGTGAGTCGCCTGCGATTTGCAACATGTTTCCCTCACTTTTTCGTCAATCTTTCTCACCTCCTGACTTTCAGCCCAATGACAGTAATTTTCGTCACATATTTACCTCACGGTTAGTAATATTTTACCTCTCTCAATTACCAGTACTGATATCGCGAAACATATTAACGAACTCCCATTTGACTTCACCTCTGGCCCCGATGGTATACCTCCTGCTGTACTTAAGTCCTGTGCAGAGGTTCTCTAGTCTCCTCTGAAAACCCTCTTTCAAAAATCCCTTTCAAAATTGTACGGGCACATAAAAAGTATCGAGGATTGCAAACTTTTGCAAGCTGACCTTGATACGTTTTACTCGTGGTGTGCGAACAACAACCTGGTTCTCAATATTAGTAAATGTGAAACCATGACTTTTGGGAGAAGTCGTAGTCCTATAATTCTTAACTACACCTTTTAGGATTAGATGTGATAGTAAGCTGGATTTTTCTGCTCACATTAACTATATTGCTCCAAAAGGTAGTTTAGTCCTGGGTTTTATAAAAAGGTGGTCTAAAGAATTCAATAACCCCTTGATTTCTAAACACCTTTATATCTCTCTTGTCAGACCACTACTCGAGTATGGGTCCCAGGTTTGGTCTCCTCACTACTCTTCGCACGTTGGAAGAATTGAGTCAGTTCAAAGGAGGTTCGTTCGATTCGCACTGAATCATCTTCCTTGGGATAACCCATTAGTTCTTCCACCATATGAATCCCGGCTTAAGTTACTCAACTTAAGCTCTCTTTGCAGGCGTCGTGAGGTGGCCGATGTTGTATTTGTACATCAGCTCCTTAATGGAAAGGTCGACTCAGGTTTTGTGGATCGCCGTGCGTCGTTTAGAGAGAGTGGATACAATTTGAGAGGGCCACTTCTCTTACACACCAACTCCTCTAACACGAATTACGGCAGATTCGAGCATGCTAATCGCATGTTCATTAATGTGAATAGAAATATTGATGTTTTTAGCGTGAGCATTAGTAAGGACGTCCTTAAAAGGAGTCTTTTCAATCTCACTTGACTTATTTTTCTTGCACGCTTCTTTGTGTAGTATTGCATTTCTTTCTGTTTTAATTGAGTGTGCAATTTCGGGGGGTCACGTCTCGCATATAAAAATGTGGGGGTGTGACCTTTTCGAGATTGCATATTCAATTTATATGTTGCATGCTTTAGTTGAGCCTATCTCACTGCAACTTGTGCTGAGCTGGTAAATTTGTTTTGGCCCAGCTAAGAAGTGTACCTTCTGAATTAGAAGGGTTAACTCTATTGCATGATTGCATGTATTTATGCTGATGCGGATGTATAAATGTTCATGTCTGAATTTTTAGATTTTTGTGCCAGTGGATGTCTCCAGCGAACAAATTTTTATATTTTCGTACTTGTGGCGGGAGAGTGGGTGCCTCTAGCGAACAAATTTGTAGATATTCGTACCTGTGGAGGGAGCGTGCATCGCTGTGGCGGGAGCATGCATCCCTGGGCGGCTGCGTGCATACTTTTGTGGCGTCCCTATTTGTTCGCTATGTGCGCAAGCAGCGGTCGCGTGCGTGCTAGTAAGAGAATTAACCACCTAAATTATTTTTACTCGGGTATGATTCTCTGTTCTTTTTATTTTTGTCTTTTCGACCACTTTTACGAAGGCGGATGAAAGGATATTTGGTATACTCATCAAGTGAAAACGTTCAATATTTTGGAGTTGACAATAATGTAGACTGGTGATAACGTATATATTCAGAATAAACTTTTTTATCGACGAAAACTTCCACCCATTTCAGGTTAAAATGTAATTCCACTCTAAATTGTTAATATTTAATGACATTTCAAACTGATCTCTTTAAATAAGCCGACCATAAATTATTTCTATTTTGCTGGGTGAAGTCGTAAATCGGGGGGATTTCCAAATTCAAAGGTTCGTTAGATTAAACTAATTATATAATTATTATGAAATTTCTTAACATTATATCTTCACAGAATTCCAAAAAAATTTACTGCCAGCATTTCGACTACTGCAACAGATCTGTGATTGGTGTGCTCATTTTCAAAATAGAAATAAGTTGTGCAGTAAAAAGACCCGATCCGTTTCGATGTCATTCTAAATTTATACAAATTTGAAAGACTGGATCTGGATGCAAGTAAAATGAAAAGGGCCGTAAGTCAAGCTCTGATGTTCCCGTTTCTGTTTCATGTCAAGTGTGTTGAGTAGTCCAAAATAACATAGAAACGAAAAGAAAACAATTTAATAGTAGCCCGTTGTGCCATTTCTGTTTGCATTAGATGCAAAAGTGTGTATTTTTGTGTATTAAAATTTATTTTCATCAGATTTTCTACTGTCATTCACATTATGTTTATAGTCAATGATACGAATTAAATAATTAGCATAGGAAGACATAAATTTGTTTCTTGTGGTCACAAAAAATCATTTGTTGTCTAGTCGAGGTAAATTAATTAGTAGAACGCGTGCCAATGTTGGCACAAACATATATCAACACACGCTTTTTAAAGTTTTTTTTTATCCCTTTCACAAATGTGAAGAGGTGTCTGGTGGCTCTTTTAATTAATGAAATTTTACATGATGCAACGTATTCCCCTCGTGGGCCTGTTCAAATGATCTCTGGTTCTGCTAAACTATTTTCGGATATAGCAAAAATTTCAGCCGGATTGTTGAGGTACGTATGTTCTTTGAGGTTTAATGAGATCAAGTAATTAAAGCCCCTGTATAGTGTATAGTGTAGTGGATGTAGTATGTGTACTATCAAAAATACTGTAGAAACCTACTATGAGAAACACTTTGATATAAATTAATTGTAATTGTGGCAGTAACTTGATTTGACAATTATTATTAGCTACTGTGTTGCAAATAGATTGTAAATAGAATAATTATGCAACGAATAGTTTTGTAGACGCAGTAGGATTAATTAGGAGTATAAATAGTCGTAAGATTTTTGTAATTTGGGCAGTAGTTCCCTGAGATCCATTCCGGATCAACTAGCAGTAATTTGCTTACGGGACAAGATATATATACTAATAAATACATATCTTTCACTAAAAACACAAATAAGGCAGTCACTAGACGCCACAAACAAAGGCTGGTTCCACTAGCCTGGTAAACTACAACACCACGCAGTACAATAGATCAGGTGATGGAATTAAATTTGATGTCCAGGTGAAATTTTACAAAAGCTCGAGATACATACATTAAGCAAGCGTTCTAATACCAATTATCTACTTCCTAAAAATATGAAGCCTTCACTTCAAATGTTACAAGCGAAGCGAAATTAGTTCTTGTTTTTATGCATTTTCTACATTGGGACTGCTTTATTGAACTCAACAGCCATGCTCGAGGCATATTTTAAAAATTTGATGCCAACAAACCAAAAAACGAAGTAAGAACACATTTTTGAAGAATACAAAATAAGTTTCTTCTTCGTTGATGGCTCTACAGCCCAATTCGAGGTTTGATGTTGAGTTTTGCTGCATTAGCCTTATCAACCACCTTGACCCTGGTTTGCCAACTAGTCTTTTCTCGGCTGATAGTAGATTTAGGACTTTTTTCGGCATCCTTGAGTCATCCATTCTTTGAACATGAATAGCAGTAGCATGACATGGGTTGATAGTTTACACTCTCTGTATAAGTCATACAATTCGTGAATATATCGTATTCTCCATGCATTGTCTTCATTTATTGGACCGCATATCCTTCGGAGAACTTTCCTTTCAAATATACCCGAGTAAAAATAAAACTCGCCCGCAGCAAGCCTGCATCAGGTATACACTAGCACGGCGCCACAGCTAGCACGGCACATTTTCACTAGGGCGCACCTAGCATGCAGCTTGGTACGCACGCAGAGTGTCAACTCGAGTAAAAATAAAAACTATCCCGCAGCTAGCCTCCATCAGGTACGCACTAGCACGCACGACACCACAGCTAGCATGCATAGAACAAATGCGCACGGCACATTTTTACTAGGGTTTTCTTCGTCCTCTACAATTTTTTAAAGCAATACAGGCGATTTCGTGCATCCGTGTGGAGGGCGAGTTTTATTTTTACTCGGGAAGAAAACTAGCACGCACACTCCCGCCACAGGGATCCACGTTTCCGTCACAGGGATGCACGAAATCGCCTGTATTGATTTAAAAAATTGTAGAGGACGAAGAAAAGGGGCAACTATCTTGGTGACCATAAAGGGTGCCAATAGCATACTCAGTAAAAAGTTCTCGTTCGATTGCGTAGGTCAAGCAGCATTGGAAGTGGTTAGTGTTTAGCTGGGGGACTGCTTGGTAAAACAACACTCGCGTTTGGAAGGTTTATGCCGATGCGGATTTATTTATAAATGTTCATGCCTGAATTTTTAGATTTTCGTGCCAGTGGATGCCTCTAGCGAACAAATTTTTAGATTTTCGTGCTTGTGGCGGGAGAGTGGGTGCCTCTAGCGAACAAAGTTTTAGATTTTCCTTGTGGCGGGTGCGTGCATACTTTTGTGGCGTCCTTATTTGTTCGCTATGCGCGCTAGCAGGGGTCGCGTGCGGGCTAGTAAGAAAATTAACCAACTAAATTATTTTTACTCGGGTAACCATTTTATCTACAGATTTTTGAGAGATTCTCCGTGCCTCAAATCCATACATAAATACTTTACGCATTCAAAATCAGTTATTTCAAACAAGTATTTATAGCTCAAAATTAGCTCCAAATAGTCAAAAATATTACTTCCCTGTGGGGCGATATTGCAAAATCCAAAGTTTAAGCCCAAATACTAGCGTTTAACAAGCAGTTTACTTAAAGAACTTTAAGCGAAAAACCTAAATCATAAGTTTTTGTTTGCCAGAAAAGCTGTAAAGTTTATATAGTTCGATTTTTTCGCCAGGATTTTCTTCAACTAATAAGACGCATTTTTATCACTTCCCTGTCATCTAAAAATCCGTTAAAATCACCTATAAAGTGAGTAGCAAGCAACTTTGCCGCTTTGGTGATTGTTTTGCTATGTTTTGTTTCAGTCGGTGATTGTTTTGCACCCTCCGCAAGCCACCCTTAGCTGAAGTTGCCGTTTCACCTCTCACACCCCAGCAAAAGGTTAAAAATTTCTGCCACTAGTATTTAACGGTTATTTAGCCCTAATAGAACTTACAGCGGCAGACATTTGTTCCTATTTGAACCCCTTTTTTACCCCTCAACCCCTCTCAAAAGGGCGCACTCTCCCCGCCAGCGAGTGTGCAAACATTCTTAATAGTCCAATCAATCTACAAAAATCCATCTAATAATTGCCATCAGGAAAAAAAATTCTAAAAGAGATAGCGTTTTTTGTTTTTGAATTTGGGATGGCGAACCTAACCTAAAAAATTCGGGAAAGTGAAAAAAATTGAGCTCGGATCGAAAAAAATCAAATTATAAAGTTGTAGGTATTCAAATTATCGATTGATATATATAAAGTTATAGGTTAGAGCACAAAACATAGAGATAACTGCAAAAAACTGTTAAAATTCACGTTCGACGTTCGATTGCAAAAACCAACTTTTTGAGTCTGTTTTTTCATTATTAATATGTTTTTGGGGGTCACTTTAAGTTCTGGAAAACCTTTTAATAGACTTTTTGTTAGTTGTGCGTGATAGTACAAGTATTGAAGAAAATTTTAAGCTCTAGAACGATACTCTAGAACAATCCGTAGACCAAGAGGAGCGTTTTTAGAAGAACGCCTTTTTTTACAAAAAGTGAAATTTTAAGGAAAGTGTTCAATATTTTGCAACAAAAATAAAACTGTTTTTTCAGCTAGCAAGAAGCAATATTTTTGGCAAATAACAAATATCTAAGTTGCGTTACAAAAGTTATTAGCAAATTAAAAAAACGTGAATTTTAACAGTTTTTTGCAGTTATCTCTATGTTTTGTGCTCTAACCTATAACTTTATATATATATATAAATATATATCAATCGAAAGATAATTTGAATACCTACAACTTTATAATTTGATTTTTTTCGATCCGAGCTCAATTTTTTTTTGTTATTCGCAAAAAAGCGTTTTTTTCACTTTCCGGAATTTTTTAGGTTAGGTTCGCCATGCCAAATTCAAAAACAAAAAACGCTATCTCTTTTAGAATTTTGTTTGCTATATAACCATATTTTTTGTTTCCTGTTGGCAATTAACGCTAAATTTACAAGGAGCTATTGTAGATTGATTGGACTATAACTGCGTATCACACTATGTATATCGCTCATTCCATGTCAAACCGAACACTAAATTTTAATTGATCATTTTCCGTTGTACCCACCGTCCCTGTTAACCTATTCTGCGTGTTCGCGACATGTTCAGCCGTCGTGCCGCGCGGTCACACTCTTTTAAAGAATTTTTTAAATATGACCCCGTTTGAGTTCCATTTTCAAATTTTCACTGTTTCTTTAGAATTGAAGTAGGAACACGATGATATTTTTCCAAAACTTTAAGTTGGTGAGTTGATGATGAAAAATGCTAATGAAATTTTATAGACAAATAATAACAATTTATTAATATCAAACTCAAGATCTTCAAAATCGACCTATATAATTTTTTTGTACGACTAATGGTTTCGGAGATACAGTAATTTCAATGGTCGGCCGCGCGACGTTTTTTGAAATTTCTTGCAATTTACAACCGTGCATATCTTCTGAAAAAAAAATCGCAATTTTTTTGTCTCGAAATATGGGTCCCATTATTTCATGTGTAGAATGCGTCTGCAAAATTTAAAAAAAATCGGTATCATTAATTTAAATTTTTACCGTCCGGTTTGATGTGGAATGACCGATATACGAAATATCAGTTTTAAGAAAATGACGTAGGTCTGGCGGGCCTGGGCTCTTGGACTATAATAGAAGTACTAGTCCAGGAGGAATAGACAAAACGTTGAAATAAATCTACCCTGCATTTTTGGACGCTATAATTAGGAGAAAAATCGTAGGAATTCAATGAATGTGTTTTGGATAAAATCGGTCCAGGAGAACAGGTCGAAAAAAGCTAATAATGGTAGCGAAAACACGTTTTTCAACGGTTTAGGTGCGAAAAAATGTTGTTTTTGGAAAACAAAAAATGGTACGTAATACCGCTTAAAAAGACGAAAAATATACGTTTTGGACAATTGAAATCAGTCAACAGGTTTTTGCAAAAAAAATAAAAACCGCGAAATATGGCCATTTTTTGACATTTAATTACAGGGACTGTAATTATCGTAGAACCTTGTTTCAGGGCTTCAATTGTGGCTTCTGTTAGTGCCTACCTACAATAACAATTTCATGCAAAAATAATTATAACTTTTCGCGTAAATCTCAAAAATGTATAAGTAGGCGTTTCAGGAAAAAAGTTTGAACAAGGCCCACACTGGTGCCAGAGTTATTTTGAAAAGCGTTAATTATTCTCGAAGACTTGCTCTACTAACCAATTTTCATGAAAAGTTGGTGAGGTTCGATTTAATACCCCATAAACGCGTTTGAAAATAGGCACTTTTCTTGATTTTCAGAAAAACCACGTTTCGTAATATGGTGTGGATTTTTATTCAGTAGATTTTGAGATATCAAAATTTTTTTCTGTCAGGCATATATTAGACCGAGAGCCGACCGCTGAAAAACCTATGTTATCGGCAAGAAGAAAACAAAACCTATTGTAAGTAACATTAGAGATAGCAGAATACTTTAAGCGTGGTGTGCCTAATCTAAATTTGGTGGTTTTTTAGTCCAAACCTATGTTATCGACAAGGATAATTTTTTTTTAAACTGAAGTATACACCTAATAGTTACTAAAACGCATGGTGGGCCGCGCCCTGGCTATAGCCTGAACCAGATATGACGTGCCGGACCGTAGCCGTACGTACCGTAACGTACGAACATGAGTGTTTATATGGCACCGACCTAAATTGACTTAATGAACTTGCCGAATGTTCGTTAAATTCTCGAATGGTACGTACCGTACGTACGGGTGCCGTAAGAATGGCACAAAACCTTAGCATCCGTTAGCTTTTTAGAAAATCTGTTCACATTTAAACAATTTTTTAATAAATTTGGAGCAGAAAATGACATAAAAGAGATAAATGAGATATTGAAGGCCTTCTAGATTGTTTAACTAAGAAACTATGGCATACGCACAACAAAAATTCAAAGTTATTTTTATTCATTCTTGTGTGAATAAAAAATTGTGCTGAATCCAATTTCTTTATTTTTACAAATCTAACACGGTGATATCCGTGGGAGCTTCTCATTTTGTTTATTTCGCGATTTTTTTTTCCGAACCCTTCTAAGTTTTTTGTACTCCGTCCACAACTTAAATAAATCACTTAAATCACTTAAATCTTTATTTATTCCCTGCATTTTCACTTTTCACTGCGGTGTCACTGGTCACTTTACACTTTCATTTAGGGCTATCTGTCAAAGTGCTGTAACTGAGCTCAAATTCGTTCAGTTTCTTACGGTCAGGCACGTCATATCTGGTTCAGGCTTATGGCCTAACCCCTGGCAGACCACAATTTATATAATTTTTTTGTATGAAAAATGATTAAAATCGCGATATCTCCCGAACGGTCACTCGTAGAGAAAAAGTGAAAAGAGCTTTTTTGTAGAGAATCACAATATCTATATTTCTTGCATTGACTATTTTGCAATAGCACTTACCGTTTACGAGGTATTTGCGAAAAACCATGTTCGCGACCTTTGACCTTGAATAATTTTTTTAGGCCAACGGCAAGAAGGATAATTTTTTTTAAATTGAAGTTTAAACCTTATATTTACTAGAACTCATGGTGTGCTGCGCTCTGTTTGTGGCCTAACCTCTGGCAGACCAGTATTTATATAAATTGTTTGTATGGAAAATTATTAAAATCGCGATATCACCCAAACGGTCACTACTAGAGAAAAAGTGTAAAGATCTTTTTTATAGAGCATCGTATAATCTACCATCCTTGCCTTAACTATTATGGGATTACACTTACCGTTTACGAGAAAAAGTACTAAAAAGAGCCAAATAAGTCCAATTTTAACATCAAAATTGCTTATAACTTCAAAAGTCAAGGCCGTATCATAAAAATTATCACAACATTATTTACAGGAAATTCTCCAAGCTTTCTTATTTTGGAGAAAAAAGTATAGGTATACTACGTATTTTTTTGAGAAAAAGGTAGTTTTAGTTGAAATTTTAGTTTTTGATTTTGACGACTCACTCGGAAGTTGGTAGGGTGGAACTGTCACTTTGACAAGTATAGATAGGTGCGAGTATTCTCCGTACACTGATATCTTATTCATGAAAATAGCTTATAAGTTTACAAAAATGCAGGGTGATATGTAAACGTCTAACAAAAAATTTCAAAATGCCCTAGCGGCTAAACCGTTACGATTCCCTCTAACGTCTAACCAAAATCTATCAAGAGCCGACCGCTTTGCGAACTTAGCAGGTAAACTCTGTATATAAATACTTTTGAAATTTTAAATTATAATTACATACAAATTTATATAAATTTAATCATCATCTATTTTTCGTTTTGGTCACTTGAAAGTTTTAATTAACACCTTATTCGTTGAAAGGCAACATTCGGAATGAGTTTTTAATTAAAAAATTGTAAGGAAATGTCCTGCCACAGGGGTTTTATGATGTTTTAATAGAAGTTGTTTATGTATCAGGATTTCGAAACAATGGTTCTATTAGTACTCATAATCATCTTCAACTATGGACGAAAAGGAGTACGCATGCAATAAAGTAATTAAATGTTCATTGCGAAATGGTGGGCGCAAAAAAAGTAATTAAAGGTCAAATGTCGTAAAAATTGGTTGCAAATATTTCGTAAACGGTACGTGCTATTGCAAAATAGCCAAGGCAAGAAATATAGATTTTGTGATTCTCTACAAAAAAGCTCCTAACACCATTTCCTCTACGAATGACCGTTCGGGAGATATCGCGATTTTAATAATTTTCCATACAAAAAATTTATATAGCCAGAGGTTTACAGACAGAGCGCGGCACACCATGAGTTTTAGTAAATATAAGCTTTAAACTTCAATTTAAAAAAAATATCCTTCTTGTCGTTGGCCTAAAAAATTATTCAAGGTCAAAGGTCGCGAAAATGGTTTTTCGCAAATACCGTAAACCGGGGCTACTTTGTACAGGCTTTTGAACGTTTTATGGTAAAATTCTTTCCAGGAATATGATATTCACAAGGATTGTCTATAGTTAAGACAATATAGGTCTTGTCAATACGTACAGTATTGGCCAATACTAAAGCAATATTTCAATATTTCATATATTTTCCAGATATTAGTGGTTTTTTAGCGAGTCTTCGACTTAATAATCCAGCTTCTACGGGTCTTCGTCGGATTGTTCTCTGACGTATTCCAAAGCCGAAATCTTTAGGAAGTTGTGCTGAGGATATGTCAGGATTTAAAGATGGTCCCTTTTAGCAAAAAGTCCTCCCTATTATATGTTTTGTTCGATCTTCCGCCAGAATGAAAAGGTGAAACCCGTCCCGTTGCCTCGTACTTTGTTATCATTCACGATATTACTGACCGTTAATCATTTAGAGCCTTAAGTTTAGGCAGTCGCTATGGCAAATTTTCCATTGAATTGAGGGGGTGCTTTAGTTTTGTCCACTGGTACAATAGTTTATCATTTCATTGTATAGTTTGAATTGTAAGACTGAAGTATTTATGTTATAATTTTTGAATTTTTTTATATTTTAGATATATAAATAAATATTTAGATATAAATTTTGTAATATTGGATAGTTGTTTTTATTAAGTTTTTATCAAAGTAATGAAAAATTTATGAAATATTTAAGGGGGGTGCTTTAGTATTGGCCAATACTGTATGTATAATAAAATAAAATAAATAGTGGCTCCAACATAATATATTTTTTTAAAAAAACCTGACAAAGTAGCCCCTGGGAATGGGGTTACTTTGTCACTCACTTTTTAATGAAAAGCTATTGTAGCCCCGCCGTAGAGGCTTCATTGTCAGTTTAAAGTTGAAAAACCTAGACTATTAATGAAAACATATATTTGAGATAATATTTTAAAGGTTTTTAACAAAAATTATACAAATTTGTTAAGGAAAAATCTTGTTAAGGAAAAATTATTTCTGCTGACAAAATTTGCTACAAAGTCGGGCCCAGGATGATTGTTCTTCCATTCTGCCTTGCCTAATTGATCAACATCATGTGAAGTTAGTGGAAATACCCAATTTGCAACTTGAGTGAGTGCGTTAGTTATAGCCTGCTCATCTTCAGGACTCAAGGTGGTGGGATGTCCTGAATCTCCCTGATGCTTGCCAAATAGCTTATTGAAAAGCGTACTACGCGAAATGTTGTGCCATCTACCGGCTTCTGCCTGACTCACTCCCTTCCTAATGTCAGCAAGTGCTTTTGCCAAATTTTCCTGGCTGAAGTTTGCATAGGGTCTTGACCCTACAGTTCTTTTATACTTTCTCACCATTTTCTACAGCTACTATTTAATCAATCAATCAAGAAAAGAAAAAAAAGCATAGACTAAAAAGCTAAAATAAAAAAAAACAAAAAACTGAATTTTGGTCAATACTGGCAAAGTAGCCCCGCGTGACAAAGTAGCTCCGGTTTACGGTACCTCGTAAACGGTAAGTGCTATTGCAAAGTAGTTAATGCAAGAAATATAGATATTGTGATTCTCTACAAAAAAGGTCTTTACACTTTTTTCTCTACGAGTGAATGATAAAAATGGTTCCATGAAACTAACAATTCCAGAGCGTAGGACTGGGAAATCGGACCACTTAATTTGTAGGACAATGTGGCCATCTTATTGTACGCACAAGTACTAACCAACAGTGAAAAAATCAGCTTGTTACTAATTATTATTTATGACCTTGTAATTTGCACATGTTGCGGGTGGAGGACCCTTCGGTTGGATCATCAATTTTGTAGGACAAACGTTTTTTTTGATTTCTGTATTACATTATCTTTTGATTTAACTAACAAACAAATTGTTACTAATAAAATTTTGGCCATCACCAAACCGACATCTTTAACGCCCACGGGTTTCATTAGGAACCACTATCGAGAATTTTCGCAAGTACAAAAGTTGGGCGTCTCGTCAAAAGGAAGCTACTCACGAAATTTCAGCTTGTTACTAATCATTAAAAAAATGGCTCAGGGACTGTAGACTGCTAATATGCTTCCCGTTTTATGCAGACATTGTATATCTAGTCGTCAATGCTCGAACCACATTTTTTTTCATTTTTCGTTAACCCATAGGACATTCATACACGAGGGATCATGGTTCTGCAACCAAAAGCTTTGCTGCAAGTTTTCTGAAAATACACGGAGCCACAGCGATGGAAGCAGCTTTTGTGTTGCTACGTGATATTTGTTCGTATTAGTGAGATGTCAAATTTTTTATTAAAAACAAAATGGAGGTTTTTTCGCTTTTATGAAATAATTTATTTAAAAAAATTCACTTACTCACTTTGAATTCTCAATAATTAAAAGTTTTTTCTTATTATATACAAATTTTGACAAAATTTTACTGTTTGAAATTTTTTTTATCGCCAAAGCATTGATTTCTTATTGGTGTGAGTGCATGCTTTCCGCGTTCGCAGGCCAAAGGCAGGAGCACAAAAGTCTCCACCGGAGCACGAAATTCTCCACTTATTGCATCTCCGCACGCCTCCCTTGCCCGAAAAAAGCTTTTGCTCCGGAACCATGGTCTCTCGTGTACGAATGGCCATAGATGTCATTATCTAATTATATGATATATAGTAATACATAGTATTCATTTCAGTAATATTAGCAAAATTCTACTATAACGTACTCAATAAAATGTTGGTGATATTTTGGGATATTATTAACTTTTTAATAAAATACGGTCGCACCATATCCATACGTCACAAAGAAATTCTTTCGCTATCATGTTATAAGAACATAAAAAAAGTGACACTAACTAAATATTTTGGACACAAAAAATAAATAAACATAAGACCATTCAAATGCTATTAATATAATTTATAAAAAGAAAGTTTTTTTTATTAATATTTGTATAAAATAAAAGCTATGAATAAGATAGTAAAAATTCAATAGAAAAATCATAATGGCACTTACAACCCAGGAATCATTAACAGCGACTGTTGGCATCTCATAGATTGTCCGAAGTCCCCAATCAACTGAAGGCATTGCACTTAAATTTAGCACCATTTTATTTTAAGATTCGATCATTTTCCAAATGGACATTACTTACTAAAAATGTTTATATTTTCTCTGCACTCGTAAAACTCACGTAATAACAATTCGCACTTATTTTAGACAGTCCGATTGAAGATCTTCTCAGATCGCAATAATTTCAATTAAAAAAATCCAACAACATTCAGGAGGAATAACTTTCAGCTCGTGAGATAATGAAAGTAACTTAAATCTGGAAGGGAATTGACGTGCTTTTGTTGGTAAAATGAGGTATTTTCATCTCGCTGTGTATCTTTGTCCATTTTCTTCTTGCACAGCAAGTTTTATGCATTGGCAGCATTATTTGAGAGATGCTGAAATTAGCCCAACTGTGCATGTAGAAGATGCAACAAATCAGTAAATTCATTCTATGGCGGTTTTCACCAACGATCTCAATGTGGCTTCAGACCTTATGAAATATTTATGAGTGAATGAAACTTCGAACGTATACGTATATGTCACTGAATAAATTTTGAAGGAAGTGTGTTGAAGTGAAGACGAAAAAACGTAGAATTTTCATTTACAAAACATGTGGAAATAGATTAGGATTTTTTTTATTCAATTGGGTGCGGGTACACACATTTTTTTTGATATTTTTTCAAATTATTCAGACATATGATCCGAAATTTTATAAAAGTGATGAAAGTATATAAATGAATCAACAACAATATGTGTGACCGTGAAATAAACGACTAATGGCTGGTTCTAGCTCCGATAAAGCTATAACCTGTTTAACTTAGAGGATTTTTCCAACCCGGTATAAAATTTTTGCGAAGCAAAAATCAAGCATAAAACTTTTTTTCATACTGTTTCAAATCATTAGCTTCAGTTCAGAAGACTTTTTTTTTTGGTTTGGTACTGGGTCCGAAGGTACCGGGGCTACTTGTGGGCCTGTTGTACTACAGCCCTATACTTCATATTTGTAGGCCAAATTTGAACAGGTTCAGCAGTTTGCCTAGTTGCTTTTGGGAGTGGGGCGAGAGGGGCACTCACAGAGAACATGAACGGCAGACTCATCCTCCTCAAGGAAAAGCTTGCCTAAGTGGTAATTCAGGTATATTGAATTCATTTCTACTGCGCCCCAACAAATCCTTGGCCGCAATAAGATACGGCACAGGAAAGAATCGATTAGAGCTGCCTAGTCCAGGCGCCGAACTCCAGCGTTCGGTATGTTTCATCAAAGTCCGATCGATAAGGGCCCTCCTCTTCAGTCCTCTTCTGGACCGATGAATACAATATCAGAGACCGGTTTAGCTAGGGCATCCGCCTTTTCATTGCTTTTGAAGCCCCCGTAACATGGGACCCAGATAAGAGTAAGTAGATTGAGAACGTCCAGCTCACCAAGAATATGTTGGCAGTCCCAAACCAATTTAGACTTGGTCCTACGCGACCTTATCGCCCTAATTGCCGCTTGGCTATCAGAGAAGATATAGATCCGTTTGTTTTGGTAGGCCCTTCTTAGATTTTCATGAGTGAATGCCAGTATAGCGGACACTTCTGCTTGAAAGAGTAAGAGTAAGAGAAAGTTGGTACGGTACCTAGGCTTATCGCTCTATTGAATCTGGGGAGTTCTCTCCAGATTCCGGCACCCACACCTGTCTCTGTTTTGGGGCATCTGTGCACCATACTCGTCCACTTAACGATACTTTGGGAAAACTCCAGGTTACTCTGGTGGGTACTGTCTACCGTTACATGATTGAGTGAAATGTTGGACAGCAAGCTCTAGTCGGATGGTAGCAAAAATAGTGAAAGATTTGCCAACGCTAACACGCGGTTTTATTCCACCGGTTTCTATCCAATACTACCACGCTGACTTTGATTATTTTTTCTTATTATAAAAAAAATTGTTTATTGGTCTTGTGTTTCTTTTCCAAGTTCATACAATATTGAGTTAATTGCTAACTCCATACATATGTCACGCTAACAAATCTGTTTGTGTAATAAAATGGACCTTGATCCAATATTCTACTAGCTTACAATAAATTTAACAATAGTATTACTGCTGCCTTGCCACTACCGCTACCACTTTGCCTTTTTGGCCAGAATACAAAGTAATGTACTGCGTACATATTACCGCTTTATATTAAAAGTTCGTAAAATGAAACTTCTAACTTATATATCAAGTACTACCTAACTTCAGCTTATTAAATGCTAACTACCTTCTACATATATAGCTTATTAAATACTAACTAACTACTATACAGCTTATTAAGTACTAATAATATACTTTTGTACATATATACACTTTTTTTCAACTTAAAGTAACAATTGCACATCATTACATTAATTCAACGTTTTTTAAGGCATTATATAAAATTTAGTACTTCATGTACACTAAACTTCCCTATGTTTGCTATTTTTTTCCTTGCTTCGGGCTTCTTATTACTTTTATTATTATTCCTTCCTTCAAAATTCAAAATTAGTTCGGCATCTGGAAACAAAACACCCGTCTTTACAAAGGAAACCGTTGGAATTCTTCGAGTGTAAGTCACTTGTCTTGAAAAATCAACGAACTTTTATTACCAAATCAAGCCATAGTGACACCGCAGCACTTCAAGCATCCTATTTAGTAGCATTAAGAGTGGCCAGGGAGTCTAAGCCCCATACGATTGCGGAAAATCTAATCCTGCCCGCTGCTATTGATATGGTCAATGTGATGATAGGTCCGGAAGAAGCAAAAAAATTGAAAACTATACCACTTTCAAATGACACAATATCGCGACGAATTAATGAAATGGCTATCGATGTCCACAATCAAATAATTGAAAAATTAAAATTGAGTGAATTTTTTGCCATTCAGTTCGACGAGTCAACCGACGTTTCGAACTTGGCTCAATTTTTATGTTTTGTCCGATACAAATGTGATGGGTCAATTAAAGAAAATATGCTCTTTTGCAAATCAATACCTGCACATGCAACTGGCGAAGGACTTTTTGAAGTTTTTACTAATGCTACAAAAAACCAAAATTTGGACTGGAGTAAATGCATTGCGGCATGTACTGATGGTGCGAAGGCGATAACTGGAAAGAACAGTGGCGTTATAGTAAAATTAAAAAACATTATGCCACAGATGGAATGGACGCACTGCTTTCTTTACAGACATGCGCTTGCCACAAAAAAGATGCCGGATAATTTAAAAAATGTTCTGTCCGAAGCTATAAAAATAGTTAATTTTATTAAAAGCCGACCGTTGCAGACTAGATTGCTTTCCGCACTGTGCGAAGAAATGGGCGCCAAGAACAATTCACTGCTTTTCTATACTGAAGTCAGATGGTTGTCGCGTGGAAAAGTGCTAACGAGGCTTTTTGAATTGCGAGATGAATTGAAAATTTTTTTAAAGATAAAAACAATTCATTTTCAGAAATATTACAAGATAAAGAATCTTTATCACTGTTGGCTTACTTGAGTGATATATTTTCACATTTGAATGACTTCAATATGGCTTTGCAAGGCCGTAACAAAAATATTTCACAAATGACAGACAAAGTCAATGCTTTCATCAAGAAGCTTGGTTTTTGGATTACTAGCCTTGAAAAACGTAATTTTGACGCATTTACTCTAACTTCTAATTATACTGACAAAAATATGAACTTAGAAAATCCTATTGTTGATCGCGTTTTGGAGAGCATGAAAATGCATTTACGCGAATAGAAAATTCAGTTAGTGGAATATTTTCCAGATGACGCCGATGATTTCTCGAAAAGATGGGTTCTCAATCCGTTTAATGACAATATTGTTGCGGCTGCCAAATTACCTGTTGGAACTCTCAACCAACTAATTGAAATATCGGCTAACAAAACTTTTCAATTGGAATTTTTCTCGCAAGATTTAGATAAGTTTTGGCTTGCACGACGATGTGAATACGGAAGCCTATTAACGGAAGCTTTGAAAACATTGATCCCATTCGCCACCTCTTATTTATGCGAAAAAGGCTTCTCATCTATGGTGGCTTTAAAAACTAAATACAGAAATCGTCTATTATCACTCGAAAATAATTTACTTTTGTGTGTTTGCAATGTCGATCCACGAATAGAAAAACTTTTAAGTGAAAAACAAAGCCAACCGTCGCATTAAATTAATGATTATTAATTTCAAACAACTAGCTATTAGTTTATTTTATAAGGTTGTTATTACCTGGTAATATATTATAACAGTTTAATATAACTTAAAATACATTGTTTATTATAATAATTTCTCGTGTTTTTTTTTAATAAATTGCGACCCCCCTTATATTGAATCGCGAGAAACGATGCCCTATAGTATACGTTAGTGTTATTGTCATAAAAAGGTAGAATGCCGTCCATTGACGGTTGGGCTTCTACGCCTAAAAACCTGAATGGGGATATATATGAGGTCTCCTGCGACCTATCTACTAAGGCTAATGCTCGGACTAGCTCATTCAGGTGTGCAATCATCTTCTTTAATCTTTTGACTAGCAATTTCATCGTGTACTCCATGATAGGTGTAATCTTGGCTATTTTATACAGTGATTTATTGGAATACCACTTATTTGGTACTCTCATATACCTGGATGTGCATTGCCGCAGAATCTTTCTTTCTTCAACCTGTAGCTCTTTTGCTGCAGTTGCTAAACAGGAGAACCAGATAGGAAACGCGTATGTTATCATCGGTCGGATGATTGCCTTATACATGAGAATTTTGATGTTGGTGTATAAAGAGCTTGAGTTTATAAGAGGTTTTAGCATTACCGTAGCCATCCTTGCTTTCGTTATTCTGTTACGAACATGAGGATTCCATTTCAATCTGTGATGGAAGTTCACCCCCAGGTATTTCATTTTTTCTTTTGTGTGTATTATATGGTTATCAATATTAATTTTAATTTGTTTGGCTTCTTTGGGCGCGTTTGTATGCCCCTCTCGGACGGATTCCTGATGCAAATGAGTTGGGTATTTGACTGATTGATTTCAATATTCCAGTCTCTAAAGTACTTAACGACTTTATTGGCATGTAGTTGTAGAAATTCAGTGGCTTTTAAAGGTGATACGTCATTGGCCCATAAAATTGTATCATCGGCGTATTGTATACTCTGTGAGTTATTCATCCTGTGAGGGAAATCATGTATGTAGATATTGAAAAGTTTTGGCCCTAGTATGGAACCTTGTGCGACACCAGAAGTAATAGGAAAATTTTGTGAATTGCATTCACCAATATTAATCATTCCGGCTCTCTCTGTGAGGAAACTCAATAGTAACTTGGTTAGTGGAAAAGGAAAGGCCAGGCTATTTAACTTAAAGATCAGAGCCCCATGCCATACCTTATCAAAGGCCTTTCTTAGGTCCAACGAGCAAATCACCGAACATCGTTTGTTTCTAAAATTTTTAATAATGCTGTCCTGCAGAACCAATAACACATGTTCAGTCGAGTTGCCTCTCTCAAAGCCGAACTGAAATTTAGGTACAATATTATTACTATTACAGTGCCTTTCAATGTCCGACAGTATTATTTTTTCAAAGATTTTACCAATATTCGATAATAGAGAGATAGGTCTAAAATCTTCAAGGTCCTTTGCAGAAGAGTGTTTAGGTATAGGAATAATTTTAGCGCTTTTCCAAGTTTTAGCGAAGAAGGAGTTGTTTATACAATTGTTGATGAGTATGGTAAGATACTTTATAATTGAATGTGAACAATTTTTTAAAATATAATTGGAATTGTTGTCCAAGCCAGCCGACTTTTTGTTTTTTAATTCAGAAACTATTTCTGTTATTTTGAGATAAGTCACAAACCCCACATCTGTTGGTGATGAGGCCTTGTTGGTTGTCGAAAATTCAGTTATTAAGTTGTAACTGCCATTAAACATTGAGAGTGCTTGCTCCACTCTATCTTTATTTGGGTTTGTGATCTCTGGACATGCGTTGAAAGTTACTTTGAACGCTTTCTTGAATTCCAAAGTTTTTTCTTCGTTGTCTGTAATCACAACTCCGTCTTTAGTGATACCCATATTTTTTAAGATTTCTTATTTTATTTCTGCCAGTCAGTCTGTCTATATCTTTGAAGGCAAATGGTGATGGCTTGATTTTCATGAGTTCCTTTTTGTACCAATTGTTAGCATCAAGTTTAACTTTTTCCCTAACAATTACGCTCAGACACCTTATTCTGGCTTCCATTTCTATGTATTCGTCACCACGCCTGTTACCCAATCTATGGTAAATTCTTTTTAACGTTTGCAATTACTCTTCCTGATGCGTATGAAGTTTTGAGTAAGCTTTGAGATGAATTTATATTTATCGGTACTGATTGCAACTAGTTTGGAGTGTGCAGTTGAGCACTCTGTAATTACTAAGGCCAAACGCCTAGCGTAATCTTCAATTTCGGATGGCGACAAACTTCTGACATCAGGAATCGGCCAAGTCGACAATTTATTATTGATACCATGGTTTACATTGTCCCAATTTACGTCTTTGTAAGTTCTTATCAGCAGCGGTTGATTCAGTCCCGGTACAAAGTGGGGCTAAAAACTAATGAGACTCCATAATGATCCGAAGGATATGCAAATGTTTTACAAGAAATTGTTTGGTTAAAAGTTAATGATGTGGAAATCCAAAAAAAATCCAGATAGGACCCTCCTCGGAAAGATTATTTCAGAATAAACAGAAGCTGTTTAGCTTATTTCCATTTGCATTGTGGACGGAGTCACGCCATTCTTGATGTCTCGAATTGAAATCGCCCCCAATAATGAAAGCTTTAAAGGTGCTGGCCAGATTATCCAATCTGTCCAGGTCAGCTGTCCAATTACCTTCCACATTACATGGCACATAGATAGCACCAACCAGTATCTTCATAGGACTCCCATTCATTGTTACGTGCCATTCAATTAGTGTAATTGTAAAATATTGTGACGTGGTCTATTTTTTGAATTTTAACTTTTCCTTAATAGCGATTGCTGTACCTCTGCCCTCATCATTTCTGATTAATTCATATCCCTCAAATCTTGGTTTATTATTCCTTCTCAATCTAGTTTCGGATATTAAAGCAATCTGTGGTTTAGAATTTTTTAATTCTTGTAGGAGTGCGAATGCTCTCTCTTTAGCGTAGAGTGAGTTTACATTAATATTCAATATTTTCAATCTGAACATGTTAGACTTGCTTGGGCTTCTGCCTTTCATTCTTCCTTTAGCAATAAATATTTCGGCCAGAAAATGGACGCTTTTCTTATTAATGTGGGTAGAGCAACTCCAAATAATCTTATCGACTCCGCCCAGACAATTGTCATCTCCTCTTGTGACCTGCGCAAACGATAATTCCTATTTGGTGAAATTGTTATAAGATGCCGTCTTATTCTCCCTGAAGGATTGTAACCTTTTTTTATTTTCTTCCCTTTTCTTGAGATAATCTTGAAGATTGGCACAACCTCTGAAGTTAGCAGGGTGATCCTCGCCACAGTTTGCGCATTTAGGTTTTCTTTCTGGTGGACCTTCACTCTTCTTTGGACACATATTTTTGCAATCTGACCCGCATCTAACACATTTGGGGTTGTTAGCACAATTATTGGCAACATGCTCGAATGCCTGACATCTGAAACATTGGGTAAAGGATTTTTTGTATGTCCTTTCAAACTGAACTACGTGGAAAGCTACAATACGGATTTTGGTGAGCTCTCTCCCGGGTACGCCGTGCCCCAGTCTTATAAAGAAGGAACCAGTTTTTTCCCCTAAAATATGTGATCTTTTGGAAAGTATGGGCTTAACATTCTATCTTTAAGTTGTTATTTTGGTTTAATAAGTCGGATTTCACTTCCGCTTCCGAGATGTTATTGGATAAGCCTTTCAGGACAAACGTTTCGCCTAACATACCTTTTGGGGTGAAGGTGAAAGCTCCAGTTTTTTGGGAATTCTTTGTTACTTCCATAATCTTTGCGCGAAAGAATTCATCGTCTACTAGTATTTTATACCTAGATGCTCTTACTTTAACGACCTTGAAATTAAATTTATCCCTATGTTGTTTACATAGATCAAATACAGTTGAGGGATTCACCATTGAAATAAAGATCGGAGGGCACCACTTTATTTTGCCATTTTTTTCTGGTATATTCCCTTGATCAGGGTTCAAGGTATTTTCTTCCACGCCGTCCGAAGACAAAACACTATCCTGTTTTCAACTTTTTTGTTATGATTATTTGTACTATTCTCTATATAGTACGCAATTTTGCGCCTTTTTTCACCTGAATGAAACCTTCTGAGTCACTATTAAATTTATTTGAGAAATTATCATTTATTTTTGCATTTAATTTATTTGAGACTGAATGTAATTCTAAATTAATCGTGTTTGACTCATCTTTATATACAGTCAGTGTCAAAAGTGACGCAACACCTAATATTTTTAACTTGAATATCTTCGCCATGTAAAATCGGAAGATTGTGTTTAATATCTTAAAACAATGCTTTCTTTATTTATCAACAACGTATTTTATTAAAAATTTCATTACAACTATTAAAACAAAAAAACATGTATACTTCATTTTGTAAAAAATCCATACATTTATCAGTCAAAAGTGAGGTAACACTTGGAATTTTATGTTTAAAATTTAACAATTTTTTTTGTTTTAATAGTTGTAATGAAATTTTTTATAAAATATTTTCTTGATAAATATAGCATTATTTTAAGATATATGTTTTTTTGTGGGTTGTGTAGGGGGGTGGGGGTCGGTGTAAGTTTAAATTTGAGTTTTCGGGCTCGGCCCCCCCAATTTGGCCGCCATCTTGTAAAAGGTGTGAAAATGGGTTTTCACTATATCTCCGTAACAGTACATCTTACAGAAAATTTTTAAAGAGGTTTTTTGTTTAGAATTAAATTATCTACAATTTATTATATAAGCTTTTTTGTAGTAAATTGAACAATTAAGAAGTTATAAGCCTTAAGGCTAGTACACACTTGTAGACACGTTGCGCGATTTTGGTCTCCGAGACATGTCTAGAGTTGTCTCCATAGACATGTCTATAGACCAATTGCCGTCTACGAGTCTGTTGCGAGACCAAAAATCGCAGGTCTACGGCCTCCCGATCGGAATGGGAGACCAAGTGCAACGGTAGACACATCGCCTACCGAGTTTGTGTTTCGGCGGTTTTTATTTACATTATTTAAACTTTTTTTAAATGTGGTTAAACGAAAAAGTATTACAACTTATCGAAGATTATCCGACGTCTGGTTGTCTTTGGGATGTTACGAGTTCCGATTACAGAAACCGCGTAAAAAAATTGAGACTTGAATCACTGCCCAGCGGGAAATATGGTAACGCATTCCCTAAAGAAGGCATAAGGTAAGCCTTAGTTTAAAGAAAGTTACTAGCAATGCAAAAGTAAGGGATAGGCGAAAAATGTTCTGAAAGATATGTATCTCTTCCTTAAGGTTCAAATAATAGGGCATATACATAATGATTATTTTTGAGTGCACTAATAAGCCTCCCGTTGGCATGCATAGAGAAGGCAGAGGTAATGCAAGCACGAAAGGGACAGTTCCAATAAATAACAATTATATAATTGCTCTCAGATTTTAAATTAGAAATTCATTTTAACTCCAAATTGCGTCGTTTCAAATAGATATGCCGAATCAACACGCAAAAGTTTCATTTAATAATGAAAGAAATTAACTAATTAATTTATTTTCTACAATGCTTCTATTCTACTGTAGAGTAATGCCAAAGTAACTAAGTAATTTGAGACTTATGGCTACCTTCGCCTTACTAGTAATCCAGAGGTAAGGTAAATCAATGCTTCTATTCCCCTTACTAGTAATGCAGAGGTAAGGTAAATAGCTGGCTTATATACCATCCCTCTGTAGGACATCAATGTAAAAAAAGAAATGAAGTGGGTATCCTAAAGTAATGCATCCACGCCTTCGCACGAATGCCTGAACAATGCGTGCTGAATGCTTACATTTCCCGCTGGGTGGATAAAAAGCACGACGAGACAGTGGCAGACATTGGGCGCGTTTAGGCCGAAGTTAATTTAACTGAGCTAGGCAAGTTAACAACGATATAAACAGCAATATTTGTTAGCGCTGTTAGCTAACTTATTTCTGCTTTTTGGCTTAGCTAAAATTGAGCACAGCCTAAATGAATTGACGTTTGCTTGTAATTTTTTTTGTAAGCAAATAATTTAGAAATATTTCAATACAGAATGAAGATTTTATTATTATTATTTATTTTTTAGCTTTTTATTATTTGTAAAATGGGAAATGTTATTATTTTTGCCTGTTATTAGCTGTAAAATGAGAATTGTCAAATGGCATGCTAAAAACGGTGCTAAGTTAACAGCGTTAATTTAACAGAGGTAAAATAACTCGGGCCTAAACGCGCCCATTGAAAAGAAAATCCACAATCTAAAAAATCCTTCAACCGGGAGCAAAAAAATAGCCTGAAGAGTGGGACCTCTCCTAAAAAGCCCACGTGGTTTGCGTTTGATTCTTTGCTATTCCTGCTACCAGCCAACGAGTCAAAGGGCAGCACAGATTTGGACGATATCGACCCAGAGAGTGGAAACAATTAATGAAGTGACGCGGACGTAGACTAAATTCATATCATAGTGTGGACACTAGACGAGACAAAGTACGGTCTCCATAGACGGTCTATAGAAATGGTCTATAGACCGCCTGTAGACGGTCTATATACAAATCGCGCAGCATGGTCTACTAGTGTGTACTAGCCTTTAGAACACAAAAATTAGTCACAATATTTTCTTTTAAGGGCTATAACTTTTTTTCCTTTAATTTTAACAAAAAAAAAATTGTTTTTTAGAGGGTTTCATAACGAATACTTTTCATTCAATTTTTTTTAATTTCATTCACTACTAAGGGTTTTACAACGCCCCGAAGGTATCAAAGTGACAGATTTTCTGAATATTTTTTTTACGATTTTACCTCCTCCTCTTCCTAGAAAATCTCATTAACAGTTAGCATGTAATAATAATGAATGAATGACTTTACGTTCTACGAAATGCCGATGTTTGAGTAATGTTATAAAATTGTTTAGCAATTTATTGGGGTTTTTTATTATTGTTATGGTATGGTTTACAAGGTTTAAAATAAAATTATTTGAATAATAACATGTATTAGTTACTTCTATTATTTTTTAAAATAATTTGTTAGGGCTATGCAAAAAAGTGCTTTATTCAGTTATGCTAAATACGGATGTATTCATTTTGTGAGAAATTGTTATTTCATTTTGATCTTAGACAAATTTTCAAATTTATGAAAGTGTACTTATAGACCGGGAGCTGAGCGGCCAAAAAATACAACTGTTTTAGAAAAGCTGAAATTTTGGTATTATGTAGTAATAAGGGTGTAGAGCAATAGCCCGCCCGTCAGTCAGCTGGTCTCCCTAACATTTGGCGTCAGCGTGGCTTCAAAGTTGTCAAAGAAGCATGTAAGTCGCAAATGCTTTATAATATTAGAAAATTGGTTTGTGAATACTAAAATAACTGAAAAATGATGTGGATATGGTCAGTCTTCAGAATTTGTAACGGGACGCGTCGGCAGCGCGTCAAACACAAAAAATTTAGTTGATGAAACTGTTTTATAAAATGTAAAATTTGGTCTACAAGTAGTTAATATTATTAAAAATCAAGTAAACATAATCAGATCGATGGCGCGGTTTATATTTAATGATAAAATAAATTTGTATAATAGAAATTTATTTATTATTTATTTAAAAAATGTTGATGTTAAAAACTTAAAATAATTTTTTTAATCGGAATCGCTACTGCAGATTTCATCAGATTGATCGCAATTTTCTCCGATGTCTGTTTCATCAGACTCAGCATCTGAGCTTCGACTTTGTTGCTTTCATCGTTTGCTTCATGTACTTCGCCACTACTTTTGTTATTCGGGCATTAAAAGAAATAAATAAACAAATTATGTATTACCTCGTTTCGGAACCTGATGGCTCGAGTGGTGGATTAGTCGGTGGCTCATTGCTATAAAAAAGTTTTATTAGAATAAGCAGATTTTTTTAACGTTATCTGTAGGGCTGTAAGCCATCCTTTGAAGTTAAGGATGCTTATCAGTAATCTGACCTCTATTCTGGAGATCTAATTTAAGTCTTCCACAATGCATTTATTACATTATAAAATAATAATTTCTCACTCCAATATAATTGTATTCGTTTACATCGATTTCGAAGTTGTTTGCTTCTTCAGCTCTTTCCGGTGTTTTTTACTTAAGGCCGTGAATCTCTGGTAGCAAATGAGGTGATACCCTTGCTGAGAATTTTTGCTCCATGGCAAATCTACCCTGCACAAATTTAGTTGAAACCGCTGGCGAATTTTTAAAATATTTTTACACGTAGCTAGAGTATGATCTTCAAACAATTTAATTTCACTCGTTTTTTTAAGCAAATCACACAAACAAGACGTGAACTTCCTTCCATTTTCGTTTAAAGACTCCCTTACGACGCTACGACTTGGTCTCGTGACGCTATGACCACACTCTCTTCTACCAACGGTTGACTGCGATTATGTTTACTTGATTTTTAATAATATTAAGTACTTGTAGACCAAATTTTACATTTTATAAAACAGTTTCATCAACTAAATTTTTTGTGTTTGACGCGCTGCTGACGCGCTGCCGACGCGTCCCGTTACAAATTCTGAAGACTGACCATATCCACATCATTTTTCAGTTATTTTAGTATTCACAAACCAATTTTCTAATATTATAAAGCATTTGCGACTTACATGCTTCTTTGACAACTTTGAAGCCACGCTGACGCCAAATGTTAGGGAGACCAGCTGACTGACGGGCGGGCTATTGCTCTACACCCTTATTACTACATAATACCAAAATTTCAGCTTTTCTAAAACAGTTGCATTTTTTGGCCGCTCAGCTCCCCGACTATTAGTTATTCAGTTATACTATCTACCAAAATAGAAAATATTAATTCCGTGACGAGCTTTTGCAAGTTATTACTATAATTTTCAAGTGTTAATTGCAGTTTGTTTGTAGTTTAAAAGTATATAAACGTGTATGTTGTGCTATTTAATTATGAATAGCTGTTTCAGATGAGAGAAATCTGTAACCGAAGGTAAATCGGTAACTGTGAAAGCAAAAGGAGTAAAGTCTTTAATTGAACGAGGTCAGTTTACACTCTAGTTGTTATAAAAATTATTCTGATAGTAGTACTGATAAGGGCGTTCGTTGTCATAGTAGCAGCAGCAGTTCAGTGTCATGTACACTAGACGCTCCTTTGATTGATTTTAATTTCTTTACCAACTGTTTCATTTGCTCTGAGGCGATTATTGATCAATCAGAAGGGTCTTTAAATCGACAACGACGTGTCTGTAATGTACCTAACAATTCATTTAAAAATACTGTTTTGACTTTGACCATCTCGTACCTTGTAAAACATACCATAACAATAATAAAAAACCCCAATAAATTGCTCAACAATTTTATTACATTACTCAAACATGTGCATTTCTTAGAACGTAAAGTCATTTATTCATTATTATTACTTGCTAACTGTTATTGTGAATTTCTAGGGAGAGGAGGAGGTAAAATCGTAAAAAAATTATTCAGAAAATTTGTCACTTTGATACCTTTGGGGCGCTGTAAAACCCTTCGTAGTGAATGAAATTTAAAAAAGATGAATGAAAATTATTCGTTATGAAACCCTCTAAAACAACTCATTTTTTTTGTTAAAATTGAAGGAAAAAAAGTTATAGCCCTTAAAAGAAAATATTGTGACTAATTTTTGTGTTCTAAGGCTGATAACTTCTTAATTATTCAATTTACGACAAAAAAGCTTATATAATAAATTGTAGATAATTTAATTTTAAACAAAAAACCTCTTTACAAATTTTCTCTAAGATGTAGTGTTACGGAGATATAGTGGAAAACCCATTTGCACACCTTTTCCAAGATGGCGGCCAAATGGGGGCCCCGAGCCCGAAAACTCAAATTTAAACTTACACCGACCCCCTACACAACCCACAAAAAAAACCTTGTCCTGCATTTTTGCAATGTTAAAGTACCATTTCCATGGGTGCAGGAATCCGCTGGCGAGACGGGGAAAATTATTGAACTACCTTTTTATTATTGTTTTATACCACGAAATTTTTTAATAAACAAATATCATTTAATGTAACTGTGTGCATATAATATAAATAGCATAGCATAAAAGGTATGTGCAAATTATTTATTTTGAGTATTTTTTTCTTCAGTTCATAACTCCTAATCATTAAATTCATAACTTCATAATATATCCCGCACGAACCTAGCTCGAGCTATAGCTGTGTAGACGGGACAGTAGGCCAGTAGGAGAAAATACAACAAAAATGGGCATCCCATTCAACAAATCATGCCGTAGCTGCAAGGATCCAAATGAAAAAAGAACTATTGTTCTCGAATGCTACAAAATGGAGAAAAAAAACTATAACAAGCGTGGTAATGGAAATGAGTGGTATCAAGGCGGAGCTAATGCGCTAATTGGAGGTCAGCACAGAGTATGTGGGACTCGCCACTTTACCAACCAACCAACTTACATAGACAGAATAACCTTAAACCACAGATAAATAATATGCAGATGCCCAGTCGGTTTATAAAATCGGGTCCCATATCAACATTTCGCTAGCCAGCTTTTCCCTCCTCTAGCCAACTAAATTTTGTGTTGCAAAGAAATGTTGCAGCCTAGTGTCTTAAATGTAGCTGGCTAGAGCGTGGCAACTTTTGGTCGAATTCCAGCAACACAGAGAAGCGGTGTGAGAAGCAAAATAGTTACGAAGAGTGTAAGGAATTGACGTCACTATCAACATTCATTTCTTTCTGTGTGTGCCACCCACTCCCACTCCTCGTAGCTATATTGATTCGCAACCGTACCCTTGTACGCTGCTGTCTCTGGCTGGAGCTCCACCAAAAGTTGCAAACCTCTAGCCATCTACATGGCTGCAACATTAAAATATTTTGCTTGCATTAATCGCTTTCGGCAACATGGAACACGTTTCGCCTATTCGACTGGGCATCTGTATATTACTTATCTGTGCTTAAACTATGATTTTGTTTCGGTTTTGACACATCTGCGACAAACGTGCTCACTGAGGAATGGACTTCAGAATTTACAATGGTGCTCACTCACTCACAATTATTTCTAGCTCCGCTGCGTGCACAAAGCCTATAGGGGATACTTTCCTCGCTTATTGTGCTTGTAGGCAACGGCAGGAGAAAGCGCAGGAAATTTTTGGTAAAGAGAGGTAAATGCAAGAGGAAAGAGGAAGGCGGAGGAGGTGGAATCGAACCACGGACCTCTAGAATGATAGTCAGGCGCCGTAGATCTTTAATAACGACCACTTTTCTATTTAGTAAACGCAAAATGAAAAAGTTCGTTTATTTTTTGAACAGATTTCGTTTGATGTGTTTCAAGTTAGCTTGTTTTACGGTTTAATTACCAATACAGAAAAATTCTTAATTATGAATGTGACGAAGGTTATCGACATTTAAGCAAAATATAGGCATCTATGTACATTGCATAAGAACCAAAATGTACACCAACCATTCCAAATTTTATTTCATATTTGTAAGGAAAAAACCTACGTTAATAAATTAATTGAATTTTAAGAGCGTTATTAGTGATGACGGCGTTCAATATAAAAAATTATTTTTTTTAAAAACAAGCTTTTATTAGATAAACTAACTAATTAAGTTTTTTAAATATGCGTTAATAAGATGAACTAAAAAGAATAAAATATTTTTTTAATCCACCTGTATATAAAGGTGAAACCCCAATGTAGGCTTGGCTCGCTTGAACTTGGTGAGCTTTTCAGGTACCACGTGCCAAAGCAAAACAAGCCAAAGCAAAACAAACCCAAATACACGCTTTGCTTTAGTTACTTTAAGGCTCGCGCAGACTAGGGCGGGCCGCATCGCATAACAAAAATCTTTCCACATAATTTTCGTACTGGCGGATCGCTTACTAGGCGTATTTCTGCGTATTTCTGATCCGCTGCGGTGCGGCCCGCCCTAGTCTGCGCGAGCCTTTACAGTTTGCTTTTCATGAGCACAGGAAATAGAAATAGTATACGAAAGAGGTAAGAGGTATGAACTTTGCGGAATTTTTCCTTTGGAATGGACATTATTGTTTCATAAAAAGAACAAAGGATCGAATGTAAATATCTATTGTTGTGTAGAGTGATAAAGAAGCACAAATGGTTTATGGCATTAACTCTTCAAACATTTACGAGAAATTTGTTAAAATGGGATATAGAAATAGTTGTCTCAGATTAATTTTGAACTCTTAAATATTTATAGTTAATGTTATTCCCAAAAAAATAATTTCTTTATGAAATAAATTTTCTCAAACCTCTACATACATTTATTTCTCTAAGCAAAATAAATATTAAACGAACGCGAAAGCATACAAAGCATCAAAAAATTGAACATTGGTCATTTCGCGCTTTGCTTTGCTTTGGCTTTGCTTTGACTTTGCTGCTTTGTCATTTGGTTTTTTCCCATAACAAAGCGCTGGTTTATTTGATATGCCAAAGCAAAGCAAAGCACTAAAGCAAGCCAAGCCTACATTGGGGTTTCACCTTAACTACAAGTAAAAGCTTGGGGGCGCTTTATCAAATTCTTTCCTATTTAATTTTTGTATTTAGTAGTTAAATCATAATATTTTTTTTATTTTTGTTATAATATCTGAAACATTTGTTAACTGAATTTTTTTTTTATTTTTCACTTTTTAGTCTCATGCGCCATTTTGTGGTGGCCGCCTTATTGGATTTAAGATGCCGTCACATATCTTACTAATACAGTTAATTGTATTCTACTTATCATAACCCTTCATTTGAAACCCATATCGAAGGGTTGTTCGCCGCCATATTGGATTTAAAATGACATCACATACCCTACTGTATTCTACTCGTCATTCTCTTTCATTTGATACCAATGTCGGGGGATTGGAAAGAAAAAGGTAATCCGCCTTTTTGTGGTGGCCGCCATATTGGAATTAAGATGACGTCAGATAGCTTACTGTATTCTACTTGTCATTCTCTTTCATTTGATACTCATGTCGGGAGGCTGTAAGGAAAAATGTAATCCGCCATTTTGAGGTGGCCGCCATATTGAATTTAAAATGCCGTCACATAGCTTGCTGTATTCTACTCGTCATACTCTCATATACCCATGTTGCGGGGGGTTGTAAAGAAAACGGTAATCAGCCATTTGTGGCCTCCACATTGGATGTACCATAAAATTGAATCCACTTTATTGTATTGCCTCCAGAACCAAAGGTGTGAGCATCACCGGATATCGGGAAGTAGTCGAAAAATCGATCGCAAGATTTGTCCCACACAGAGAACGAAGTTAATATAAAGCTTGTAAAATAGAATTAGCTCGGATCAGAAAGTCAGATCGAGGCATTAAAGTTACCAGCTCGGGTATTTTTTTTGGTCGTCCAATTTCTTTTGTTCTTATTAGTTAACATATTTGAGTTTAATTCCGTAAACCATTTCCAAACACATGCTTTCTATTAAAAAAGACAAGTAAAAATATCTAAGAGTTTCATTCATATAATTGAATAAAAATTTCTCAATGCTGTTGAATTAATTTCAATGTTATTGCTACTATCATTATAAAAATCATCATCGTAACGACAAAAAGTTGTATTCGCCGCCATCAAGGTTAACGGTCATACAGGGGTGGTAGCACGTAAGTTGTTTCAGTCGACCTCTCCATACAAAAATTCTGAATTTTTGTATGAAGAGGTCGATTGAAACAACTTACGTGCTACCACCCCAGTATCTAAAGAAGGCGCGCGAAATTATAAGCATACATAAAATCTCGGTTGAAGTGTATGCCACCCCCTGCAACATACTATAATGTGCAAAGCATTTCATTGGCGGTAGCATCTTAGGAATGGAATAGATGGGATGGGCAATGCCGGTATTATTATTTTAGCCTCTTATTTTTTTAGAACAGAAGCCAACCTATGTGATATCAATAAGAGTCCATAACAAATGTGAAATGTATTTTTTGGAGAAAAAGGTAGTTGAAGTTGTAATTTTAGGTAAAAAACCGAAATTTTGAGGGCTCATAACTCTTGAAGTTGGTAGGGTAGAACCTTCACTTTTATAGTTTTAGAGAGGTCGGAGTATTCTGCGCGCACTGCTACATTATTCATGAAAATAGGTCATAGGGTCAAAAATACAGGGTGATATACAAAACTCTAAAAAGAAACTTAAAAACGCCCTAGCGGCTAAACTGTTACAATTTCCCCCTCCGATTTTTGTTTGTCTAACCAAAACCTATGAACAGCCAGCCGCTTTGTAAACTTAGCATATATACCCTGTATAAAGATTAAGGCAGTTTATACTACACCTTCTTTTATTTCGGAATTGGGGATAAACTCATTTTTCGTATAAACGGTACACCATACCAAAATTGTGAGCTTGACTCACACAAACTTAACAATGGAATATGTACACACTAATGGAATATGTACACAAAAACTGTTTGTTTTTAAATTTTATGCAAACGTCAAAATTAATTTTAGAATATGGGAGTCTTTTTAGATGCCCTGATTTTTAGATTAAAGGGCTTTATTACAAGCTTTATATTAACTTCGTTTTCTGTTTGGGACAAATCTTGCGATCGATTTTTCGGCCACTTACCGATATCCGGCGATGCTAGAATTTGGCAAAAACCTTTGGTTCTGAAGACAATTCAATATAGAATATTCAATTTTATGGTACATCCAATATGGCGGCCACCATAAAATGGCGGAAATTTCTGGGGTGCAATCTTGCGATCTATTTTTCAGCCACTTCCCGATATCCGGTGATGCTCAAATTTGGCACAAACCTTTGGTTCTGAAGACAATGCAATATAGAATATTCAATTTTTTGGTACATACAATATGGCGGCCACCATAAAATGGCGGATATTTCTGGGGTGCAATCTTGCAATCTATCTTTCGCCGCTTCCCGATAGCCGGTAATGCTCAAATTTGGCACAAATCTTTGGTTCTAAAGACAATGCAATATTATTTATTAAATTTTATGGTACCTCCAATATGACGGCCACCATAAAATGGCGGATTACCTTTTTCTTGACAACCCCCCGACATGGGTATCAAATGAAAGGGTATGACGAGTAGAATACCGTAAGCTCTGTGACGTCATTTTAAATCCAATATGGCGGCCACCACAAAATGGCGGATTACATTTTTCTGTACAACCCCCCGAATGGGTAACAAATGAAAGAGAATGGTGAGTAGAATACAGTAAGGTAGGCGACGTCATTTTAAATCCAATTAGGCGGCCACCCCAAAATGGCGGATTATCTTTTTTTTACAAATCACCGACATGGGTATCAAATGAGAAGGAATGACGAGAACAATACAGTAAGCTATGTGACGTCATTTAAGGTCCAATATGGCGGCCACCCAAAATGGCGCATTACCTTTTACTGCGCAACCCCTAGATATGGGTATCAAATGAAGGGTTATGATAAGTAGAATACAATTAGCTGTGTGTCGTCAATTCAAGTGAAAAAACAAAGCTTAAAATGAAGAGTGAACAAAAATTAAAGAACAAAATTAAAAATCAAAACGAAATAAAAAAAATAGATATCTAATAAAACGCCCCCAAGCTTTTACTTGTAGTTACATACAGGTGGATTAAAAAAATTATTTTATATGTTTTAGTTCACCAGGCAGGCAGTACGGTCAAACTGCGCGGACAAAAGGCTGTGCTTAAAAAGGTACAAATGGAAATTGATTTTTTCTCAATGTAGATTAATCAATAGGGCGTGGGATCTATGTCCGCGTTGTGAGGACGGCCATTTAAGGCCCCCATACTCGGTCAAATTGGATGTACATACATCGAAGTGCGGATGTACAACCAAAACTATCGATTGTGAGCCGGTACATGCAAATCCAATTTGACCGTGTATGGGGGCCTTTAGGGGAAGCACGGCCTTTTGGTATAACGACGGTTCCTCTCTATAGCTCAAGATGCCCGGTCGGCTATTAAACCCCACAGCGTGTCATCAAAGACTGGGATGCTAGCACGTAAGTTGTTTCAACCTCTCCATACAAAAATTCTGAATTTTTGTATGAAGAGGTCGATTGAAACAACTTACGTGCTACCACCCCTGTTCTGGATTGCTCCAATCTCTGAAATCCCTCAAAGGGGGGCCTCGGTAGTCTAGGGAGTAAGGCGCCTGGCTACTATCCCAGATGTCCCGAGTTCGAGTCCCGGCAGAGCCCCACGGTCCTTCGCCTTTCCCACCTTCTTTCTTCTTCCCTCTTTACATTCCTCCTGTCATAGCCCTCCCCTAGCACTGCCTCGCTCCACAAAGCGCATTTTATCGGTTGGGTGATGAGATTCAACTCGTTTCAGGAGGCATAACACTCCAGCGAGTTGTTTCTCATTGCCCCGATGCCAGAGTCGCGATAGTAATGGTTGGGGTTAGGTGGTTGTGGCAGTTCCTTCCTACTTCTCTCTTCCCCTTTACTATCTATCGACTAGAGCTTGCTGTTTGACATTGCACTCTATACGAAGAAAATAGATTGTCGACAGTACAAAGGGCTTTCGCTGAGCTCGTCTTCCACATAAAAAAAAACAGGGACAACAATATTACGCTGATGTGGATTTCGGGCCGCATTGGTAATGAAATTGCCGACGGCCTGGCTAGAGTAGGAGCAAACTAATTACTTGTCGGTCCGGAACCTTTCTTTAGCTTATCAACCTGCCACGTAAGAGCGACTATCTAGAATTGGGTCGACCTTCATAGCTGGGGCAAAGACACAAGGCGCTCGTCAAGCTAAAAAATTCATTCAAATCGACAAAGCTAAAGCGGGTAAACTTTCAATTATCAAGCGGTGGGTGCGAAAAATAATAACAGAGCTCTTGACGGGCCACTCAATTATCATCTAAGCAGAAGTGGGCTGGTAGTTCATTGTAGCTGGCGGTTCTGCGGGGCAGCTCATGCGAGGAGGAGATTGAGTCGCCTCCATAGCGACTTCGCTGCTCCCAGGGAGATTCGGTTATAAATCCCAAATCAATTTTAGGCTATATCAAAAGCCTTAACCTGGAAAGTAACCTGGAAAGGAGTTGGCACAATAGACTAAATAAAATAGGTCGTAGTGCCCGCTAATGTGCACCTAAAGAAGAATAAAGTCACGAACATTACAGACTATTAACAATGCAGCAGAAAGAACGACAATAACTCTTGAACTATTAAGATGAAAGGCGCAAACATGATGTAATAAAAACTTTCGTTACATTTTGTACAAAAATTACAAAAACAACAAACAGGAAAGTTACAATCGTAGCACCAAGTAATCCCACACGATTATTGAAACCAAACCACGTTAAAAATGAGCACACACACATAAAAGGAACTTCTTCCTCAATTAAATAACAAATTTTTACATTGCTTCATACTTAAAATTTCCGTGTTTTAAAAATGTTCATGCTACTGATCAGAATTTTAATTGAACGCCAACTATTGAGTTAAATATATCTTCACCAATGCAACAAAAAAAATGCGTCAGGCTATGCGAAACTAAATTTTCATTTAACGTTCATAAGAGCTGGTTCACTACAACAACATTTAAACTTGTTTAAAAAAATAAAAACATGATGTCATATCAATTTGTGCAAGTCGTATATGTATGTAATGGACGATATTTATTATAAATAAAAAAAATCATCAATGACTAAATTTTCAATGAATTCAAATTTTGCATAACTCATTTTTAAATTGAGCTTCTTGGTGATGAAGTCAGGCTCTGTTGTAATGGTTGAATAAACAAAGAAAATCCATCAAAAAATTTTAAAAGTCAAAATTGTGTAATCATATTGTGATTAATAATAAACATAATTAAAAAAAGTAGCCTAAGCACTTGCTTATAAAATATCTGATCGAAATGGTTTAATATTTAATTAAAAATAGGTGCTAAAATTTAACTACGGTATGTATGATGAATATTTATGCAGAAATATGGCGTACTACCATATGTATAAGACGGACGCCAGATTATTCGGGCAAATCCACTAATCAAATATTGTTTTTTCGTTTTTTGTTATTTTAAAGGTGATAAAAATTTTACAAGAACTTTGAATTGAGCAATTAATATCAAGATTTGTTTATAATGGATGATTTTTTAATTTTTCAAAGTCCGGTTCCCGAAATTAAAAATAAACTGAAGCAATAACAAACTAAGGCTGTCTAACAGGATTTCAGATTATACATATAGGGTGACCCGAAAGTACATTGTCGAAAGGAAACTTTTGCCGCTCTTTTCTTAACACTGAACTAGCGGGATGGGATGTTAATATCATCTATGCGGGCAAGTGTTAATATTTATGCAGGATATCCGTGGATTGATATCATTTTACCTAACAATGGTCGATTATATATTAGTAATTAAGTATTTGTTAGGATGCACTCTACCGATGACTTTTAGACTTGTCACCATCAAAGAAGAGGCGCTTTGGCACGAACATCGAACCTAAATACCTAATAATTTAAAAGCTTTAACTTTTTAAACAAATTAAGTTTAGCAAAAGACGATTTAATTTACTCTTTATTTTAAAATGTTGAGCCCTATAATTATGAATAGCTAACGGTAAAATATTAAAATGAAAATGATTTTAATTTTGCATTATTGTCAAAGTATTTGCAGCTAAAGTAAACAATAGAGAATCCGAAGAAGTGCCATAGCGTACTTTTGGAGCCCGGCTAAACCCCCGCAATATCATAAATATTTTCAGATTGAGAACAGATTGAGGGTTTGAAATTTTCAAAAAATCGATTTTTTTTTCATTTTCAGTCACTATATATCCTTAGAAATAAAGTAGAAAACCTTTTTGACCTCAGAGCGTATCAGAAGTGGCCGAAAAATGAATTACGCCGCAAAGCCTCGAGCGCTGGAATCTCACAATTGGCGCATCGAGTCGGCCGCCTTGTCGTAGCGTTCTCAGTTTCTCAACTTTCACATTCGTCGTCGCCGTCCTGCATGCAAGACGAAGAAGGGATATTGTATGGGGCAGGCATCGCTGATGGTACGATGATTTTCTTTCTTTTTTTCGACTACGAGATGTGTTTTTCGAACTTAAACTTTAAACGCGTTTATCTCGAAACTCGTTTTTTTGGGGTAGTCGCCACGATTCCAGCCGATCTACTGGGCCGATTTCATTCAAATTTTTTCCAAAATATTCAGAAAAGTCTCGGCTATCGCATGAACCTCAGTCTTGATTCTTCATTAATGTTTAATAACACTAGTTTACAGTACATCTGTTGCCGGGAAAATTTTTGCTGTTTCTGACTACATATGGTATGCTAAGTAAAAATATATAAGTAGAATTTTTTGATCAGCTCTAGTTTATGAATTATAACGAGGGATGTTTTTTTTAGAAAAAATTCTCTCACCGTACTAAAATATTTTATTTAAAAAAACTACAAACTGCATTGCACGCAGAATACTCCCACCTATCTAAAACTGTGAAAGTGAAGGTTCTACCCTACCAACTTCCAGAGATATGAGCCATCAAAGTCAAAATTTTGCTTTTTTTACCAAAATATCAACTTCAACTACCTTTTTCCCCAAAAATACATAGTTAGTCAATATTTTTTTTTCCAAAATTGGAAAGCATGGACAATTTCCTATAAATAATGTTAGACAATTTTTGTGTTACGGCCTTTATTTTTGAAGATATTAGCAAATTTTGTTGGCTTTATTTGGTACTTTTCGTCATAAGCTTATGTGAAAATTGTACCAAATGAAACCAATAAAACTCGAGCTGATACAATAAAACTGAGTGTAGATTCGAAATCAGTGACCTCAAATTAGTAAAAAAACATTAAAATATTTTATGCAACAAAAAAAAAGTTTGATTTTGTAAACTAGTGTAATAATTTGACCTAGTTAATGCTTAAAAAAAGTGAAAAAAAACCAAAAATCACAAAAACTTTCACAATTTGTTTATTAATTAATATTTTTTCATAATTGAGGTTCATGCTATAGCCATTTATGTGCTATTTACGAATAATTTTGGTTTTTGTGTTTCAGATGACTCAAAGTTGAAAAATCATGGCGACCGTTTTTCAACATGGCGTCATCAGATCGCCCAGAAATTGGCCATATGTTGATGAAAAATAAAAATTTTTTTTCCCGTTAGTTAATAACATGCCTCACGACATACTAAAAAGTTGTAAATGTTGACTAAAAATAAATAACAAAAAAACGTTGTTGAAAAAAAGGTCATTGAAACCTGGCTACCCCCTAAAGTTCCTCCTAGATATAATTGGACAAATAATTTTGTGTAAGAAAGGAGGTTCTTATCGTCGATTTAACTACCGAAAATTGCAGAGAACGAGTCGGACTTTCGCCAGTAATGTTGATAAATTTTTTAACTAATTATAATTCATATTTTCAACATGAGTTGCATAAGAGAACGAATTATTCCAAAGAAGCTGAATTTTCTTAAAAAAGAGCACCAAATGCAAACCGATTTATAGAAACATACTTGAACAACGCAATCTGGACTTAACACTGGTTAAATGTATTAAACCGGTGACGATGGAGGGTTTACGTTTTCCTTCTGGAGAGATAGAAAATAAAAAAAACATGTAACAGGTGTGTCGTTGAAAGCGAAGTTAGTTTTGCATCAAGCGCGATGAGCCATTCTTCTAAGAAACTTATGGTCTGTATCTGTCAGAACATTTCGAATTATGGTGCCTCCGTCAGCCATCAGAAAGGTGACGAATTTTGTCACTACAATATTACGTTTACCGTTAGATTTTCGTTAAAATTGATGCAATTATGCTTAGATATTCTCTAAATAGCCCCGTCACCTGATGAACCTCGAAAAATTTTATTTATCCCAAATTAACATAAAACCGATAATTTACGAGATATTTGAGAAAAACTGCGTTTCGTGACCTTTCAGCCTCCGTAACTTGAGAAGCCAGTTGGCTTTATGGACTTTTGAAAAATTATTTGTGAACCAAAATAAAGATTGACTGTTAATAAGGTATTTTCCCCAGGCATCTATGCATCCAGATCTCATATTAATTACTAATTCAAATCTTTTCAGAAGTCTAATAACCCGAGAACTTTAACCTTTCTCCTTCTTCTTCTTCTTCCAATGGCGCTACAGGGAATTTTTTTTAAATGAACTGACGATTCTTATTGTCGCCCAACTATAAATTGAATAAACTGACATTCTAAAATCCATCAGGCGCGATTTTCCAACCAATATGTTGAAAAACAATTACCAGTTCGAACTTATTTCTCATAAGAAACTAATAACTCTTATGGACTAAGAGGCAGGGCTTCACAAATATAAGTCGAAGTATAAAGGCTAAATTTTTTCTATGTATTGTCACTACTGTAGGTAAAAACGCTTATAAATGCTTATAATATATATTTATATAGTGTTTAAACAACTATTTTATCACAGTATCCCCCTGCATATAGGTCATTTGCCCTTTGCAGGACAGATTTGTGCAAGATTAGCTGTCTTTAATAAACTGCTTTAGGTTGAGCTAGATTGAGATTAGGGATGTAACAGAGGTGACTTTACCGGAATCGGAGTTTTTAAATTTGATTTATCGGAGTCGGAGTCGGAAGTAAAGTACAAGAGAGATGTGTTAATTAACTGTTAAGGGCAAGCCTAATAAAATAATAGAAACATAATGCACTAATCAGTCTCTTTAATCAGTACTTAAAATATGAATTAGGTATTACAAACACGTACGTAAGTGGTACGCAACAATAAGAAAATATCCCAGTTTTAAATTTTATTTAAATCAAATGAATTGACTCTAACAGTAGCAAATTGTAGGCTATTGAAAATGCCTTTGAGTAAGGAACAATTGCGTTCAAAGGTTTTCACAGTTTAATATGTTAGTGTGGCACCCAAATATGATTAAATCACAAAGTGTCCGCTTTTTTGATGGGTGCGTTTTTGAGACCCGATCGAAAGTACCTCTTTTTCAGTTTTTTCAAAATAACTCGAAAGCAAAGCGAAATTCGATATTTTTACATGCATACTTTTTTGAAGAAAATCAAATTTCCCATTCCAATTTTGGAAATTTTTTTTTACCATTTGTCATTCAAAAAATAATCGAAAAACAAAACTAAAATATTTCAAAAAATCACGTTTTTTTTTCTTTTTGTTATTATTTCGGTTATAACTATTTGCCGCATCCTAGGAATATATAAATGTTCAGAGAAAAGAAAGGTCTTTAAAAAACCAAGAAACTGTTTTTTTTAAATCTCCGAAGCACTAACGGTGACCGAAATATCGCCATTCCAAGTTCACAATTTTTAGCCATATAATGGGCCCTATTCTGTAATTTTTCATAAAATAATATTTTATGTTATGCCGTGATGATAAAATTTCTCCTTCATAAAATAAAAATAAAATATTTTAAAAATTTGTATTCTGTCATGCTTTCATAAAATTATTTTATGAAGTCTGTTATGAACACATAACATAAAATATTTAGTACAATCCGCTATGGGTTCTATTACGTTTTGAACAGCGGATCGGTTGAAAATGAAAACAAATAAAATTATGAATGGAAACAAACAAAATCAAAGCGCACCTTGTTTCAGTATCTGATAAAATACAATTTTCTTAATGCGTTGGGCATATTAATTTTTAATTTAACTCAAAACTAAATGAAAACTAGTTTCACGCAAATGTCAATTCCCGTCTGTTATTTTCATAAAATAGGTTAAAATACCTCTAAAATGTGCTGCTTAGATTATTTTATGTTATGAAGGATAACAGGAAATATTTTATGTTATAATCGATAAAATAAAATTTGTCGGACAGAATAGGATTTTAGAGAATTCTTTTATGTTATGGCAAAACATAACATAAAATGATGAAATTTTACTGACAGAATAGGCCCCAATACATGACTAATACACAAATGAATAAAAAAATAAACAACTGAACAAAACACGCATCCGGGGTTCCCCGGGCGCATTCGAGACACGTTGAAACTTGCAGCCGCGGTATTTCGGTCTTCGTCATAACTCCGATTCAAAATTGTCGGAGCCAAAATAGGAGTCGGAGGTGTAAAATCAATCGGAAGTTCCGACCTTTCCGAATCGAAGTCGAAGATCCGTTAAGCAGCGTACACACGAAAAGCTTAGTTGACAACCAAGGTGGGACCATGAAATACACAGACACTCCTACTAGATTGCCAACATTCGTTCAAAATTCGTTATTTTCTGTCATTTTCACTTTACAATTCTCAACTAAGTTCGCAACACCACTACAAACATACAACATGGTTGCCAAATTTTAAGTTGTCAACCAATCCACACACTTTCAATTCTGACACCCAAAAGGTTGTCAACTTTGTTGGCAACCAAGTCTGTCGTGTGTACGCTGCTTAACATCCCTAGTTGAGATATCTCAGACAAATGTGTTTCATGACCCTGCTCTAAGTTGAACTGGAACAACTTAAAGCACGATTTTCTGCTCTACCTTTTTTCGTAGAACAACTTTGGGCAAGATTTCTTGCTCTACTTTTTTGACAGCTGCTCTACTCTGAGCTGCCTTGAGCAGCTCTGCTTTTTTTCGGTTTCATTAAACACAGCCATTTTTTCAACATTTTTTCAAATTTTATTCTTGTTTGCTTTTTTAAATTTATTTAACGACTACTCTTGATTAAAGTAAAAACTGAAATGAGTTAAAATAATTTCCTCATTTCAATAAACGCAAACCGTCGAACATCAAATTAGTAGCTTGAAATGAGTTTTCCATACAAATTGACGTTTGAATTGCTATTTTGGCACAGGGCCTTAGAATTGAAATGTTCACTTCTTCTTGAAGTAATGAACGAACATGTGTCTTTTTTAATGCAATAATTTACTATATATAATATTTAGAAAAAAAAACTATTAAGAAATATTCGTCATGGACAATAGTTTAAAAAATTTACCAATTTTTTGACGTTTAGCAAAATATGACATAATAGTCCATACAAAATTTAATACGAGTACATAAAAATTCCTTCACTCCTAAAATTAATTACTTTAATCAAAACTCTACAAGTACTTTTTCGACACCCTGTGCTTTCCAAATTGCAGGTGATTGAACGAATTTGCATATCAAACGAAACGTAAATAAATTATATTTTTTTAATTTAAATTCGTAAATAAAAAAAGACATTTATCTAATTCCCACTTCCTTTTTTTTGACTGAAAAAAACTAAAACATTTACATCTTTCAATATTTTATTAGCTTTAGCTTAAAATTGAAACATAAAAGAAAACAATGGCGAATATTTATATTAAATGCGTTTTGACGATAACTTATTTATCGTACTTTTAATTAGAATGCTGTATTCTATAAAATCTCTTTTTGCTTCATCTTATACGTTTGTTTCAAATTTCAGTGGACCTTAGTTATAATATTTGGACTATAATCCTAGTATATACTGCAATAGTAAAATTATTAATAAACAATTTTTATAAATGATAAGGACCTAGTTTGGTCTAGCAGGAATAGAAATGTCGCATTGTCTTGTAACAGCAATAGAATATTACAAGGGCTGTAACATTCAATGAATTAAACGATGGAACGCACGATGGATCTACTCAGGTTTTTACGGAGTGTCCAATTTCAAATAAACTAGTTTCGTTTAGGTTATAGCTCGACCAGATGGCTGCAGCAAATATTTGCAACTCTTGGATATTAGTCCAAGAGCTCGTGACAGAATTGCAAAGTGATTTTGCAGAGGATGGGCCTTTGATATAAGGTAGATTACTTAAAGCACAACCGATTAAAAATATTCGCCAGTTCGAGTCTACTTAAGTTTTAATTTTATAAATTTTTGAACTTGTCGATTTTTGACCATGCAAAAAGTGATATTGCAGAGGATGGGATTTGGTATATAGGTTAATTGGGTTGCCCCCTACACATATTCCGATTCTCATCTCGTTTGGAGGTTAGGTTCGGCTTTTGGGAATTTTTGAAAATGTCGGTCCGTTCAAGATGGACAAATTGATATTGCAGAGGATGGGATTTGGTATAATGGTGAGATAGGCCACCAAGAACCCTAATTCAGCTGCCCATCTCATATGCAATCAGGGTTGCAATTTTGGCGGCTTTTAATTTTGTGGCCATTTTTGGTATGACCCAAGTGATTTTGCAGGAGATGGGATTTGAATATTCGGGTTCGTTACAACATCTACAGTACATATCCACTTGCCCATCTCTTTCCCAGTTGTAGAAACCCTTGCCATCTCCAGTTGAAGTTGGAAAATCGTAAAATCTAGTTTTATATAGCAAATTGAGTTAAAATGGATATATATATATATATATATATATATATATACACATCTGGTGGCATATTTATGTTATATTTCAGATATTATGAGTATTTGTGTATTGTATATACAAATATACATTATGGGGCCTATTCTGTCAGTATAATTTTATCATTTTATGTTATGTTATGCCATAACATAAAAGAATTCTCTAAAATCCTATTCTGCCCGACAAATTTTATTTTATTTTATGTATCATAACATAAAATATTTCCTGTTACGCTTCATAACATAAAATAATTTAAGCAGCACATTTTACAGATATTTTAACCCATTTTATCAAAATGACAGACGGCAATTGACATTTGCGTGAAAGTAGTTTTAATTGAGTTTTGAGTTCAATTAGAAATTAATATGACCAACCCATTATGATTTCATTCATAATTTTATTTGTTTTTATTTTCAACCGATCAGCTGTTCAATACGTAATAGAACCCATAGCGGATTGTACTAAATGTTTTATGTTATGTGTTCATAAAAGACTTCATAAAATTATTTTATGAAAGCATGACAGAATACGAATTTTTAAAATATTTTATTTTTATTTTATGAAGAATAAATTTTATCATCATAACATAACATAAAATGTTATTTTATGACAAATTACAGAATAGGGCCCTATATATACCTATTGACCCAAATACAAAAATATTATCAATATGAAAAATCTTTTAATTTTTTAATTGTATATTCATTATACTAATATTATATTTTACATAAATATGATAGACCCATCAACTATCGCTGCCTTTAATTATGACAAACAGGGCTGTAATGATGCGACCAGGAAATAAAATAAAAAAAGTTAAATTTTTTTTTCAGTTTTATTTATCAATTTATATTATTAGAGCAGTGCAAATAATTTTTGGAAACCTAAAATTATTAACAGCATGAAAAATGTTGGAAAGGGAAGGAAATATAGCGCAGCCAACCAGAAAAATAAAGTCTGAGTTACGAGGGTGAGGGTACTTTAAGGTACTACTGAACATTAGAAAGGCGTTTTTGAGTGACTTTTTAAAAAAAACATTTCTCAGCTCCTTTATTAGATATCATTATACAGTTTTTTTTAAAAGATTATTTAATATTTATAGAGTAAAAAAGAATATTTTTTTTCAAATTTTGATAACGAGTGTAAATTATAGGTGGCGCCAAAGTAGAGTCCTCGTTGTTCTGCCGACAGTTAATCTCCGGATTGGCTAGGCCGATTTTGAAAAATCTTGCTGTGTTTTATTAATTGACATATTTTTTAGGGGAATTTACCTCAATTTTGCCAAAAAAAAAATATAAATAAATTTTTAGTAAGGTCCATTTTTGTACTTTTTTTTCTATCCTTTCCCATTTTTTTGTTTTTGTCGATTTTTCGTTGAATGAGGTAAATTCTCCTGTGTAAGACCTTCCTTTTTAAGAATCTTTTTGGTTTATTTGTTTTAGACCAGTTAATCCAGAGATTAACTGTCGGCCGCATAACAACAATTTTTTCGAAGACTCTACTTTGGCGCCACCTATAATTTACACTCTCAAAATTTGGAAAACAATATTCTTTTTTACTCTATAAATATTAAATAACCTTTTAAAAAAAACTGTATAATGATATCTAATAAAGGAGCTGAGAAATGTTTTTTTTTAAAAAGTCACTTAAAAAGTCGCCTTTCTAATGTTCAGTAGTACCTTAAGGGGTGAAAATGGTTTTTCACGATTTTCAGCGAAAGTTAAGTTCCTATCGAAAAAAGTTAAATATAAAAATTGTAGGTAATAAAAACATCTACAACTTTTGTATACACCATTTTTTCTACCTTACCAACTTCCAGAGCAATGAGTCATCAAAGTCAAAAATCTGGGTTTTTCAACTAAAATTTCAACTAAACCCACCTTTTTCTCCAAAAAATTCCTAGTTAACTAATATTTTTTTTTTTTGCAAAATTGGAAAGTTTGGACAATTTCCTATGAATAATGACGGCAATCTCTATCTTACGGCTTTTATTTAAGCAATTTGAATGCCAAAATTGGCTCTTTTTTAGTACTTTTCCACTTAAGCTTTGCCAAAAAGTACCAAATAAGGCAAATTTTAACATCAAACTTGCTAATAACTTCGCTTTACACCCTGTATAATCATCAAAATGTTTTTTTTTCAATCAACCAATTTTTCTCAATTAAACGGAAAATATTAATGGAAAGGAGATGGGATTGAAATTGTAACATTTGGTAGATGCCCGAACCTATAGTTCAAATCTTGGGTTCTGCAAAATCACTTGGGTCATACCAAAAATGGCCAAAAAATTAAAAGCCGCCAAAATCGCAACCCTGATTGCATATGAGATGGGCAGCTGAATTAGGGTTATTGGTGGCCATCTCACCATTATACCAAACCCCATCCTCTGCAATATTACTTTGTCCATCTTGAACGGACCGACATTTTCAAAAATTCCCAACCTCCAAACGAGATGGGAATCGGAATATGTGTAGGGGGCAACCCAATTAACTTATATACCAAGTCCCATCCTCTGCAATATCACTGTTTTCGTGGTCAAAAAATCGACAAGTTCAAAAATTCATAAAATTAAAACTTAAGTAGACTCGAACTGGCGAATATTTTTAATCGGTTGTGCTTTAAGTAATCCACCTTATATCAAAGGGCCATCCTCTGCAAAATCACTTTGCAATTCTGTCACGAGCTCTTGGGATATACCGCAAGAATGCAAAGCCGTTATAGAGGCCAGAAATAAAAATAGAAAAATATACATAGAGAGATCGGTGAGGAGGAAAAAACTGACGAGAAGGAAAGCAAGAAACATTTGTGGGAAGAAGAAAAGACAGGAAGTAAGCTTCTTCAAAGAAGGATTATATAGAGTTTATCCTTCTAGCTCAGAAGGTACACTTTTCAGCTGGGCTGAGAAACGGGCTGCGCTTATGTGCAGGGACCGAACCGGCTGAAAGCACCCAAAAAGGTATAAGAAGAGAAAACACCGCATAATGAGCATGTGACCGAAAATGCGGGCTCCTTCTCGACCCTCCCCGGCACTCCGGTACCGAGCCGGTCCGGTCCCTGCACACAAACGCGGTCACATTTACCACTGCACAGTGGCTCAGCTAAGACATGCAAACAAAAAAAATGTTAAAAACATATAACTTAAAACAGTAAGAAATGCAATACACAAAGAAGCGTACAAGAAAAGTCAGTCAAGTCATGCAGACCTGAGATCAGCGCTATAAAATTCTGAACATAAAGTGTTAGTATTCAGAGTACAAGTTTAATTTGAGCAACATGGAGATATTTTTTTTTTCGAGTTAATCTTCTAGCTCAGAAGTACACTTCTCAGCTGGGCTGAGAAACGGGCCACGCTTATGTGCAGGGACCGAATCCGGCCGAAAGCACCAAAAAAGGTATAAGAAAAAACACCGCAAAACGAGCATGCGACCGAAAGTGCGGGTTCCTTCTCAACCGTCCCGGCACTCCTGTACCGGCCGGTCCGGTCCCTGCACACAAACGCGGTCACATTTACCACTCAGCTCAGCTAAGGCATGCTCAGGCTCAGCTAAGGCATGCAAACACAAAAAAAAACAATGCAACATTTAAGAGCACAAAACATCAAACAGAGCAGCGTGCAAAGACAATGAAAAAGTGGGATACACAGGGAATCACGCCACATTAAAAAGAGTCCTTTTAAGGACATCTTCACTAGTTTGCATGCTAAAAGCACTCGCATTTTTGTTAACATTTATAAGCATGCGGTTAACTGATTCGTACATCCCATAATTGGTATTAGAGGAATTAATGTACAAGAGAGGTGGACCTCTCAGGTTGTAGTTGTTCACTCTAATGACGGTTTAGAAATTCATTTATAACAAGAACAACACGACTGTGGAACAGCCTTCCAAAGTCAGTATTTCCGAACTCATACAACACCCAAGAGTTTAAACGCAAGGTTCATCGCCATCTCCTCCAACACCCCCTGACTCCCCCTAACCTATCCTATCCTTCTCTCTCTTCTTCGTGCTAAGCTTACTACCAGACATTGCACCATGACTTGTACGACATGACGAACTGGTAGTACAAAGGTTGACACCTGAGCTTAGACTATCACATAAAAAAAACGTACGGGTTCGTAGGAAGCTTGAGTCAACTTTGTCATTCAACAAACGATGAACAAATATAACGTCAGCGACCTCGCAAGTTGAGCAATTTAAGTCTGTTCCCATAAGGCGGAAGAATAAGTGGGTCATCCCACGGGAGGTGACTGAGTGCAAAACGGACGAACTTCCTTTGAACCGATTCGATTTTATCGACATGGGACGAGTAGTAAGGAGACCATACATGGGAGGCCTATTCAAGCAGAGGCCTAACTAGAGATATGTATAAGTGTTTGGTGATGGGGGGGTTGTTGAATTCCTTGGACCATCTTTTTATAAATCCCCGGACTGAATTGCTCTTGGAAGGGATATAATTTATGTGGGTGGAGAAATCCAACTTACTTTCTAACTTAACCCCTAGATCGATTACAGAGTTAGTGCGGGAGATCTTATTATCGAGAAAAGTATAGTCATAAGTTATAACGCCACGTTTTCTACAAAAAGTCATGACCTCACATTTACTAATGTTGAGGACCAGGTTGTTGTTGGAACACCAAGAATAGAAGGTGTTTAGGTCTGCTTGCAGAAGTTTGCAATCCTCGATACTCCTTATGTGGCGGTACAGTTTGATGTCGTCGGCATAAATTAGGATTTTACAGTGCCTTAGCAGGGTAACAATGTCACCGATTGATAAAATAAAAAGAAGAGGACCAAGATGACTTCCTTGCGCGACACCAGAGGACGCTTCGATGTTTTTAGATTTGACTCCGCGGAATAAAACCTGATAGGTTCTGTCAGCTAAGTACTGGAACCACACCACCAGGGCATGCGGAAAGCCTAATTTTTTTAGTTTTAGAACTATAATAGAGTGAGAAGGCATGTGGAAAGCTTTATTGAAGTCTGTATAAACACAGGCAGTTTGACAGCTAGTGACAAAGCCTCGAACAATGTGAAAAGAGAACTCTAGTAAATTAGTAATAGTGGAACGAGCTGCAAGAAAGCCATGTTGGTTAGTTGAGATAAGTCTCTTGCAGATAGGGGCAATAGCAGAATAAATACTAGATACGAAAAGTTTTGGTAACTTCGCAATTGGCCTATAATTAGATATTTCGTTCTTACTGCCCTTTTTATGAACAGGGATTATAAGAGAGTTCTTCCATAAGGTTGGGAAGCGCCCTGTATTTAGGGATTTCTGAAATAAACATAGGAGAGGAGACAGTAGGGCCCCTGCACAGGATTTTACAACAGCAGGAGGGACACCATCAGGGCCGGACGAAAAATCTTGTGGAAGATCATTTATGTTTCGAAATATCTTCCCTGGTTATAGACAGAGATAAATTTTGAGCCGTTTGTATTGCGTTGATATGTCGAAAATTGTCTTCATGAGGTTGGAAGGCAGGAGACGAGAAAGATTTGAGGAAGAACGATGCGAACTTGTCGCAAATCTCGGATGAATTAGAACTACCAGAGTTCTCGTATTGCATGGTGTTAGGGTAATTATCAACTTTTTTCTTAGAGTTGATAAATTGAAAGAATGCTCTGGGATCACCATACAGTTTACCTTCATGTTACTAAGGTACTCCTTATAGAGAGCCTCGGAGAGAGCATGGAATTGGTCATAGCAATTGAGAAATGCATAGAGGCTCGCAGTGTCTTTTCTCTTCAGGTAGGTTTTCCAGAGTTTATTCTTCTGGTTTTTGGTGTGTCTCAACTCATTATTGTACCAGGGTGGGGATGATCTGGTCAACTTTAGAGGCTCAATAGGTACACAGGATGAGAAGGTTTCATACAGGTCGGAGTAAAATCTTGTTACGTCGTCATCCAACTCATTAGAGGAAAGCAAGCTATTGAAATCGATCGAAGTGAGCTTGGATGACAGTACTCCAAGGTTGGCCTTTTTAAAGTTAAAAGTAAAGGTTGACTCCTCCGGGATTAGCTTATTGCTAAAGGCAAAACAATAGCTGAGTAGGAAAGGAGGGTGATGATTATCAACAGGCGACAAGACAATTGAGCTAGGCTCAACATACATGTTGTCTGAGTCGGAAAAGAATATAAAATCTAACCACCTTCCTAAAATATTATTCACACCGCTCATTTGGTTCAAACCGCATGAGAATAAGGAATTCAGAAAGCCGGATTCCCTATCATTAAGGTTGTTTTCAGGTAGGTAGTTATCGTCCTCATCGGAGGATACCCATTGAATATTGGGTAAGTTAAAATCTCCTAAAAGTAGGAGTTCGTCTTTGGAGTCCATCATATCCTGGATATGATTAGTGCAAGAGATTAGAATATCATAGAGGTTTCGACCTCTATCGTCAAGAGTGCTGAACATACCTGGTGGAATGTAACAGCAAATTAAAAATAGGTTTTTATGAACAAGGGAGACTTTAAGAGCGAGGAGCTCAATGTCCAAAGAGTTGGAAAAACTAGAAAGCGTTATTAAGCAACAGTTGAGAAGGTTGCTACAGGCAAGTAGTACACCTCCTCCACGAGCCTCCGAGTCAATATATCTATCCCTCCGAAATACTTGGAAGGATGTATCGAAAAGTTTGGCATTAAGAATCCCACTGTGTAACCATGTTTCTGTAAAAGCGATTATATCGAAGTCACTGGCCGAAGTCGACAGAAACACATCATGGGTTTTGGATCTGATTCCCCTCGCGTTTTGGTAATAGAGGGAAAGCGTCTTAAGTTTTTTGGGACCTGTCGAGTGTCAGGATTGCGATGCACGCGTGTGCGAGGAACAAAACATTTTGAAAAGGCACCAGGAGGTCAGAACGTGGGGTTAAGAAGCTGTTCAGCGGTATGGGGCGGTGCAGCCAGAACAAAAGACGCCACCGGCTTGGAAGCATTGCTGATTTTTCTGCACGCGACTGTCGCAGGATCAACAGCATTTCCCCTTAGGTATTCTTTAATTGCCTCGGACGTAGTTTCAGGGGAGAAACGCGAAATGAAAATATTACGTGGTCTGGGTACCGTTATCAAATTGGCGACGATTACCGAAGACTCGGTATTCTCAGTGCCAGAGGGTCTAACGATACTAGCAGAAGAGGTTGATGCTGTATCCGGTTCTGAGATATGGTTTGAGCCCATTGGGAGGGGGGGGGATAGACGAACTAGTAGAGGGGTTCGCAGTGACAGCATCCTTATTGGTGGCTTTACGACTGCATCTACGCTTCCGATGCTTGCCTTCCCCCGGTATTATGTAACACAAAAGAAGGTACTATAGTCACAGGTAGCGAAGACGTAAAGAAAAGCTGGAAGAACCCCGCATACAACCTAATGATGACAGCAGACAAACAAACATACTAACACTGGAAGAAGTACAAAGTTCCATTCGAGCCTTAAAAAATAACAAATCGCAAAGAATTGATAACAACCCAGCAGTTTACGATCAAACTCAGGAGACGCTCTTTGTATTACTACACTGTAAAAAAAACTTCCAAAACAGTACTGGAAGTTTTATTCACAAGCAGTTTTGTAAATTTCCAATACATATTATTAGGAATTTTCCTAATTAAGTGAAATTCTTCCTGTGCAGTTACAAAATTTATAGTAATTTTACAATAAGAATTTCATATCTCGATTTGGAATTTCACTGTAAATTTACACTGTAGTCCGTTATGTCGTTCAAGTCAGGTGCAATGTCTATTGGTAAGCTTGATCTGAAGGACAGAAGAAAAATGATAGGTTAGGAGTCTGGAGGATGCAAAACATGAGTAAATGTCGATGAACCTTGCGTTTGAAAAGATGTTATATGAGTTCGGAAACACCGCCTGTGGAAGACAGTCGAAATACAAAAAAAATGAATCCCTATACGCTCGCGTAAAGGTGCGCTTACACGGCCGATTGTTTGAGCAATAATCGCCGGGCAACTGTAATGGAGCAATCTGGAGCAATTCAAGCAATTTACGCCAACGGCAACAAGCATCAATTTGAAAAAATGTTTTGCAGCAACAGTATTGGGCGATATGGATCAACTCCAAGAAACTAGGAAATATTTTCATACACGAGCAGTTAAGTTGAGTAAATATTGCTCGTTATGGACGACGTTTTTTTGTAGCGCTTTTATTATCATAAGTCAAAAGCAAAAAAAGAAGAAAAGGAATAGACGTATTTGGGTGCTACTTTTTTAGCAAGACGAAAGCAATCTTCGTTGTGTTGTGAATTAGATGATATTTTATTCAAAAACTTTACTCGAATGTCCCGAAGTGATTTTAAAATTCTTTTGAATAAAGTTGGCCCATTAATTACGAAGCAGAAGACCAATATGAGAGAACCAATTTCTGCATCGGCGAAGCTTGCCTTAACTCTTCGTTTTCTGGGATTCATACAAAAGTTTAATGTATCTGTTTAGAATTTCCGATAGTTGTATTGCGAGATAGAAAAGAAAAATTGACTTAAATTTCCATACCTACTGGATATTCGACAATTTGTGTCGACAACATTGATCAATATGGAATATATGATGGAGCAATTAGAAACAATATTGCCGAACAATTGCCGCATTTCATTTTAATTGCTCCAGAATCCTCCACTAATTGCTCCAGATTGCTCCATTACAGTTGCCCGGCGATTATTGCTCAAACAATTGCCCGTGTAAGCGCACCTTAAGCAATGCATCAAAAACTACCGGGATTAATGTGTGATAAGTCACAGCACTCTAAATAGAATGAATACATTTGTAGCGCAGTACCAGTCAGAATAGCGTAAAGCACTATACAAAACACTTTACTAAATACTGTATAAAACACTGTACAAACTACGGTTTAAAACACTGTACAGAGACACTATGACAACTAGTAATGAGCAAAAATGGTATTGTTCTTGCAGTCTTGTCTTAGTCTTGCAAATTTAGCAAGATCAAGAACAAGAACAAGACTTAGTTATGCTCGCGAGAACAAGAACAAGACTAACTGTGCAAGAACAAGACCAAGAGCAAGATATAGCAAATTTTCACCTAAATTTATTCTTTTAAAAACAAGAAAAATATAAAATTGATTAGGATGTTCAAGTAGTTATGATATAAATATATGTGTGTATTGTATATTTACTTTTTAGTATGATAATTGTAAAAGCAATTATTCACATTTGTACATAAGTACATAGTGACTTTGCTTGCATTGTGCGTCAACGAAATTCACAATCAATATTTCTGCATTTCGAAGCAAAATTTGCCGAAATGATTTAGGTAGATGTTTCACACTGTCAAGTCTTTTTTTAATCAATTAAGTGCTCTGTTACTTTCCTTCAATTACTGGTGTTTAGGAAATGCGTCCTTCTGTTAAATCTTTCAGGATTTAAAAAGAAAACCATACAAAAATAAAGATTCCTACGTTTCTTTTTTTAATAACCAATGCTTCTCATAAGACTTTCTGTATTTTAGTCTTTGCCAACCGGCACATAACCATCACCTTTCTTAGGTCCTGCCTTTTCAATTGGAAGATCCTCCAAACGGTCAACAATCAGTACAGGAGCTTAATCCTGATATTTAGCCTTTCATAGGGTACTAATGTACCATGAAATATAGTGCGATATTTCTGATCAGGTCAAGCATAACAAAAATTAACGCAAGATAATTGGCAATTTTACTTTTCGGAATTTTAATGTAATTGCAATTGTTACAGATGTCTAAAAATAATTACTTTACTAATTAGTTAATGGAATTCCAGCCCAATTCAGTCCATCAATATGCAAAGCAAAAACTCTTAAATTACTGGCTTAACTTCAAACTCGAAATTTAACTCTCACTCATAATCAATACTTTGAAACTGAAACCAACTTTCAATGGGGCAGGAGAAGACACCAAGTAAAAAATTTCATCTTCCAATAATCACTGCATAAAATGTTTTAGGATGATTTCTTTTTATATAAAAAAGCAGTCACAAATGAGCTGTGATAAAATTAAAAAAAAGTGGCAAGACGAAAAAAACTATTTTACTAAAAAAGTTTAATTTAACGACGATTACACTGAGTAAATTTGACCAGAATTGAACCAATCTCGTTATTATACACTAATTTTACACTTGTACATGTATGAATTTTGAACAAAAAAAAATCAAACAAAAAAAAAGACAGTCCCACACCCCTGTTACTTTACTTTCATTCAATTGACACTATTGACGTAAATTGCACGTAATTGGCACTAAAATTACTTGGCAACTTCCTACAGTTGCGAATTCTTTAGTAAACTTTCACTTCTTAACAGAACATTACCCATCACCATCTATGATAGAAGATAGTATTTTTAGAATGCGATCATAGAGCGGTAAATAAATTGGTAGTGTTTAAAAATCGAGCATATATATTTTGCGAAACTTTCACAATTAAAATTAAATTTTGAATAAACACAGAAGAGACGCTTTTATGACACGGCTGATGAAGTTTTGTAAGCCGAGACTAATTCTAGTTCCGTTAACTGAACTTGGGGAACGTATTTTATTGCACGGCAAGACGTCTTGCAGACGACTGAAAAACGGAATTTTAGAGTCTATCTCGAGAGTAGACAGACAGTACCAAGCCCAAAGAACGTGTATAGCGAGTTCAGGTCTTAAGAAACAACGATCAAGCACCACACCGCCATGGGGAGAGCATACGAAGGAGTGAGGGGTTTTTTGTTTTCTTTTAAAAAAAAGTGTTGGAGCATATTATAGAGACTGGGATGCCGGTTGAATTACTGATAGATCAGAGCTCTGCGGCATTGGCGGCGTTTCAATCTTTTTCATCATAAGTTTATGCTTTGAGGTTTGTATATCAGAAAACAAGAAAGCCACAACACCAACGTACCATATCTTATGGACATTTGTAAAATACATATCAAATGATACCCATTCACAACATAAGGGCATTGAGCATAAGCCATTCAAGTCTGGGGCATTATGCTATCGCATTTAAACATTCATGAATCACTGATTTTTGGGTTAAATATGTTCCGACAAATGCCAGCAGCATAATTCGATTCCACCTATAGTTCAAATGAAAATTAGGCAAGTGGGTGCTGATATATCTTCACATTAACGAATAATGGATACAAACAAGATAAGAGATGATATAATTAAGAATGCGTGTTGAAAAAGTTTTTTTACTTTAAATTTCTTTTATGGCTAGCATTTTGCACCGTGGTATATCAAGTTTTAGTTAAAATTAAAATAATTAACAGCAACGCGTGTTTGAACGCTTTACTGAAAAACGAATCTTCTACAACATAACGTCGACATATCATCATCATCATCATCATCATTCAGTATCACATTAATTGGCGCTACAGCACTCTGCAAGTCTTGGTCTCCTCAAGAATTTTCTTCCAACGTTCTCGGTCTTGCGTCTTTCTCTTCCAGTTGGTAATCCCAATTGTGCGTAAGTCCTTTTCGATGCCGCCATTATCTTCCTAGGTCTTCCTTGTGACCTTCTTCCCTCTGGCGTTTGGTGGAACAGGATTTTTAGGGGCGCTTCTTCAGGCATTCTTATTACATGTTCTATCCAGACCGAATGTGCGGCCGAAGGTAATTTTTGGCCGAAGTTGGCCCAAGGCGAACCTTCGGTCGGACACTACCTTCAACCTCCCCAATTTGGGGGGACACTCTCACTTTATCGTCCAGAGTGAAATTTCTGGGTGTAATATTGAACCAAAAAGAAAGGGTAAAGAAAGCCTGCATAGGCTTCTATCCCTGCAATAAAACCTTTGGCAAGAGATGGGACCTAAAGCCAAAGATGATCCTGTGGATGTATACAGCTGTGGTACCCCCAATTCTTACGTATGGTGGCCAGCGCTGAGCAGGACCTAAATGTCATAAAGTTGGGAAGGGTCCAGAGGACGGCAATAATAGGGGCCACGGGGGCCATGAGAACAAGCCCCATGAACGCCCTTGATGTTCTCTTGCACCTACACCCCCACCATCACATCAAACAGTAGCGCTCTCAGACTCAGAGGGAGTCCGGGGTGGGGACCTCAAACCCTACGGACATAGCAATTGAACCTGCTACCCGATGGTATTGTCGCTACAACCATCGAAAACATAAGCTTCGAAATTTGGACTTATCATTAATGCAAATAAAATATCCCTCTTCCCCCTATATTGACCTTCAGAAAGAACTTCTCTGTCGAAATACCCTCAAGAAGAGAGTGGCGAAACGGAGACGTTCTGATGAAGTTCGATGTACAATATACAGACGTCGGGGCAGGGGTTTATGTAGAGACCACCCAACTAACAAACTCTCCAGAGCAAAACTCTTGCAAATTGTGAAATTATCTCATTAAACTCTCTTAACACCCTTCGATAGTCTCAGAACATAACTCTTGTAATAAGACTTAAATTAAGTCTCATAGTATCATTATTATGAGATAATAGTCTACTAGAGTTACTAAGTCTGTCAATCTGATAATAAGATAATCTTTATACTCTTATTTTGAGTGCAAGAAAACCTCTATTCTTATTGAGCCTTTTTATGAAACCTTTACTCTCAAAGGTTTTAACTCTCAACAAAATGTCCTTATGAGTGTTAAAATGTTATGAAACTTATAAGAAAGTTCTTAAAACACTTCAAGCATACACTTACTTATAACAATGCTCTTATGAGAAGAACATTTATAAGAAGACTTTTACCCATATAACGAAAACTAACCATCTTATAACCAGAGTTTTATTCTTATAAAAAGACTTTATAGTAAACCACCGAGCGGCCATACTTTCGCTTAATACAGAATTTTATAGTAATACAAAATTCCACAAATAAAGCTAATTTACTCAATTTAATATGTGGAAAGTATAAAAAGTTATGTTTTTTCAGATGATATACAAACTTCGAATAAATTATTGAGCAATACTCAAGTTTTTATTTTTTCCACAAGAAATAAAATTTCATAAAATATATTAAATTTTGATTATTTTTAAGGCGCTTTGATTTTTATCGAAGTAAAATGGTTATTATTATCAATAAAATTTCAATCGCAATAAAATTTTAGCTTATATTTTCGCTAAAAATCTAATTCTAAAGTCTATAGTCAAGTCATACATAATAAATATTAAATTCTAGTCTCATAATTTCATATTAGAGTTACATATTTAGAGCAAATAATTCTTATAAGAAATTATTTTTATTCTAAATAACATCGCCGAACTCTTTTCCATATATTGCTCCCTTTCTAACAGTTCTGTTAAGGAAAGTATAGCTCTTCTAGCAAGATTATGTTAGTTATTCCCAACGGGAAAAGTTTGAAGGCCTTGTTCAAGAAGCTTTTAGGAAGGATTTCGTATTCGTAGTTCCACAAAAGTAGGATGGAAGGGTCAAATATGAATATGTAATTAATGAACAGTTTTTATTCAGTTAATACAATTTACCATTAAATTGTGTATAAAAATGTGTATCTAAAAGATTATTATAAAAGGATTAAAGCAATATCTTCCAAGGATCTCAATATATTTAGAATGTGTTAGAAATTGTACTTCCTTGGAAGAAATAAAAGAGAACGTATCACAAACACCTTACCGGGAATGCGTGGGGAAGGTGAATGAGATTTTAGAGCTTTTCGACTCATTCCTTCTAATGACATGCCAGCACAAAAAAGATATGGAGCGGAATGCTAAAAGGAAGGAATAAAAAGGCTACCGTCATGCTTCTTTGTATGATTCCATTTCCCGCTGGGTTATGACAGCCTTACGAGAGTACTTTTACTCTCATAAAATTTCAAAAAGTTTTTTATGAAAGCTTCGTACCCTTACAAAGAGAGCAAACGTATTTTTATAATGGCTCCTCTACACGTTGGCCAATATGTTTGCCGCCAATACCTTGGCCATCGTGTAGAGCGGGAGTTTTGGCTCACGTTGGTATGTGTTGGAATGATGGGGAGTGATGGCCAACACGTTGGCGCGAGATCCGTGTGATGTGGTTTTTTGACCAATACGTTGCGTTGGCGCGAGATTCGTGTGGTATGATGAAAGGGTTGTGGCAGAGTTATGGCCGCCGCGTCCACACATTGGGGCATTTTGCCACAACCATTGGCACACATATTGGCCAACGTGTAGAGGAGCCATAAGACAAAAATAACTCTCATAATTGTGCCATTTAATTCTGACAACGCATTCATAAAGCACTTGTGTAGTGTTCTACAAGTGTAAATTACGAGAGTGTTACTCTTTTAAAAAAAATCGATTTTCCTCTCATAAGACTTTAGTAGTGTCTTATGAGACGAAATTTGTTACTTGGACACTAACAGTTCACTGTCCTGGGATCTCCCGGGGTACGCTAGTATTTTTCAAGCGGAAGTGCTGGCTTTAAGGGGTAACACCACTGTAGGATTTTGAAAAAATGGAATTTTTGTTTTTTGACTTGAAATATACTTGAGGATAACAAAAACAATGTGCAGTTGGTCCTATAACAGAAAAATAATTTTGAAGGATTTAATTTTCGATTTTCCCCGGCGCCTCGGAGCGCGCGTTGGTCCGACTTATTGCTTGTATATTGCGTTTACCAGTCGAAATAATAAGTGCTGCTATAGCAAAAAGGTTATTTGGGTTCCCCAGGTGTCCACCAGGGTGCGCTACAAAATAATAAACGTATTTTACAGTACATCGCACAGTGAAGGTAAAATACAATTTTCAAAGATTAGAGTACTTTCAAAACTTTAAGCGCGATTATCTGGAAACCATGTTTCTCGAACTGGGTGGACGGATTACTCGGAGACTATTGCATGGATCGGTTTGAAATTTTGACATTAGCTTCACAATTGCATTCTTTACAAAAGTACGTAGCCGTTTTTTGATTCGTTGTAAAAAAAATTTTTTATAAACAATTTACTGCTCATTTTTTTGCCGAAAATCAATTTTTTTTTTCATAAGTGCGCCATTTTTACAAAAATCAGTTTAAAAAAAAAATCCTACGTACTTTTATGGGCAAGGTCAAATAGATTAGGAAACTATTTGGATTTTGTTCCAGGTCTTCAGCTTTCGGAGAAATCCGTCCACCCGTGGAGGCCCTTAACAAAAAGGCGATTTCGAAAAACGACTGTGGCGCCACCATTTTGTAACAAAAAGTCAATAAAAAAAATTTTTTTTTACACTTTAATACATGTTTGATCAATCGCCTGAAAAGAATTTCGATCCCTTTTTCCATACTTTTTAAATTAATTCCCAAAATTTGGCCTTTTTTCGCACCTCTACAGTGGTGTTACCCCTTAAGGCTTGCCAGAAAACGAACTTGGAGTCTACACAAGGATGTAGCAACTGATAGCCAGCCAAAAATGGAGAGAACTAGAAACCTGCACTATTTCTAGGGCAACTGAAAAGAAAAAAACAATGGCCCTCCTTAACAGACCCAGAATCACGGCAATCATCACAGGACATTGGACCATACGAGACCACGCTGCCAATTTGGGCATTCCGTACAACGTCTGTTGCCGTAGCTGCAGCGAGACGAACGAGAGTGAAGCATTTGTTCGGCTTTAGCTAAAGCCAGGCAGCCACTAGACAGTAACGTTCTGGAAGACTTAAAAGAGATCTTCGGACTGAAGATCAGATCACTGATAAACTTCCTAAATTCCACAGGAAGGGATCCGTCACACCAAACCAAATAACCATTGGACCCAGGTATACGAATTGTGGTAACAAAACGACGCGCAAAGTGCTAATTGGACCTCGCACTGGAGGCAGCGCTACACGTACCTACCTACCGTGAACCTCCTCTGTATCTAGTAAGCGTCCATGCTTCCAATCCGTACATGAATACTGGTTTTATTACGGCTTTGAATAACTTATTATTTTTTTTGAAAATACATATTTCAACATACTGTAGTATGATTTGTTTTGATGTGAAACATCTTTGCGCGCGTTGAGAGTAATTCTTCAAGGTCGGGAACATTTTGTGGGAACGCTTTTTAGGGAACGCTTTATAGGGAACGCTTCGTTCCAATCCAATTTTCATTCCGGGAAACGGAAGATCTGTATTGAGGAAGACAGAATAAAACGGAGATTTTAAAAAAAAATAGTAGCACCAAAGAAAAGTGTTTATATGCCGCGAGCCAGACATGACGAGCCAGACATAGGCAGAATGGAACAAATGGTTGGGTGGTTGCCTTACGACGTTGATATTCCAAAAAGTCGCGGGTTCAATTCTTGATCTCGGCATTTGAATTTTATTATTTATATTTAATGGTTTTATTTGTTTGTTTGTTTGTTCGGTTCAAATCTTGCGACAGCTTTTTCAACTACTTCTACTTAACCGATTCTTATGAAACTTTGCACACACATTGAGTTCCCGTGACAATGCAATCTGACATTTTTGTAAAAAATCAAGATGGCGGTTTCAAGATGGCGGACGAATTTTCCAATTGTGTTCCGACTCCATTGAAAATCAGTATCGGGTGGTTTTTAGGGCCACAAATGACGATTCTGTAGTCAAAAATTGAAAATTCAAAATGACCGCGCCAATATGGCGGATGAATTTTGCGAATGTGTTCTGAATCCATTGAAAATCGGTATCGGGTTTTTTTAGGGCCACAAATGACGATTCTGTGGTCAAAATTTTGAAAATACAAAATGGACGCGCCAATATGGCGGATGAATTTTGCAAATATGTTCTGAATCCATTGAAAATCGGTATCCGGGGGTTTTTAGGGCCATAAATGACGATTCTGTGGTCAAAATTTGAAAATTCAAAATGGCGGATGAATTTTGCAAATGTGCTCTGAATATGTTGAAAATCCGTATCGGGGAGTTTTTAAGATCTCAAATGACGAATCTGTTTTCAAAATTCGAAAATTCAAAATGGCGGCGGCAATATGGCGGATGAATTTTGCCGATGTGTTCTGAATCCATTGAAAATCGGTATGGGAGGGTTTTTAAGGTGACAGATGACGAATGTGTGGTCAAAATTTGAAAATTCAAAATGGCGGTACGATTTTGGTAATAACAATTCGATTTCACTGAAAATTGCTTTTTGGGTGTGTTTAAGGTCGGAAATAATGTATTTGTTGTCAAAATTAGAAAATTCAAAATGCCGCTGGCAATATGGTATGTAGCATTGAGTCGCATAAGAACTTTGGAAGGGCTATGTATTGAGGAGCTTGATTGTGAGAAATTAACAGGTAAGAAACCGTGCAACAAAGATGCAATGAAAGAGTTGGAAAGGATGAGAAGTTTTCATGATGATACGAGCCAAAACCAAACTAGAAAATAAAAATAGGTAAAAAAAACTTTTAAGTTAAATGGTTTTATTTGAAATCATAAGCTGTACCAAAAACTAGAAAATAATTAGAACACAAACATGGGCCTTCTTGAGATTCTGACGTCTGGTAAGAAATCGTGTAATAGTAGCCATGCTGTTTTCTCATGTCGTATGCCAAGGGGCACTTTAAGTCGCTGCGTCGCGTCAGCGGATTAAGTAATAGTCTGAGACTTGTAACAGACTAAAATAAAAACATGGAGCATAAAAATCTGTATAACGACTGTATTATTAAATACCATCGACTTGTCTAGAAAAATGTGTTTCCAAGCCCACCAAAAATATATTTCAAAAGCGGTCAGACATCATGGTCAAAGGTCATCAACAGCAATGGTACATTTTCAACACAAATCGGTGTGTAAAAAATTTACGGCTTTTTTACATCCCAAACGCAAAATTGCTGTGCGATAAAAGAGCTCCAGAGCTGCGTTTCCCTTTGCGTTTGGGATGTAAAATGGCCTTTATTCTTACTAATTATTCAATTTAAAGAAAGATGAAGATCGCCAAAGATGTTTCACATCTTTCACGTGCACTGGTTACACGAGCTATATTTTTAAATATGACCCCGTTTGAGTTCCATTTTCAAATTTTCACTGTTTCTTTAGAATTGAAGTAGGAGCACGTTGATATTTTTTCCAAAACTTTAAGTTGGGGAGTTGATGATGAAAAATGCTAATGAAATTTTATAGACAAATAGTATCTAACAATTTATTAATATCAAACGCAAATTTTAAATATACCACTACATAGAATGACTCAAGATCTTCAAAATCGACCTATATAATTTTTTTGTACGACAGATACAGGAATTTGAATGGTCGGCCGCGCGACGTTTTTTGAAATTTCTTGCAATTTACAACCGTGTATATTTTCTGAAAAAAAAATCGCAATTTTTTCCCCGAAATATGGGTCCCATTATTTCATATGGAGAATGCGTCTGCAAAATTTAAAAAAAAATCGGAATCATTAATTATAATTTTTACTGAAAAACGTTCGGTTTGACATGGAATGACCGATATGGCATAATTTGAACAGACTTGTTTCGAATTTTCCCTCTTGTTTCAATAAATGCCTCTCGGATCGCCTTTTCCAATAAAACGTTAAATAGTAAGCAGGATAATGAGTCTCCTTATCTGAGGTCCCTTTTCGTTTCAAAGGGGAACGATACTTTGCTCTGAATTCTTACTCTGTTTATCCCTCGACTCAATAAGGAAAGTTCAGTTCCAGCATTGTTTCGTAGACGAGGCGGGAGATATAATGCTGTTATAAGTCGATGGAAAAGATTAAATTCTTTCGTAATCTCAACTAAGTGATCGGTATTGGACTTTTGTTTTTTATATGCTACGTTTAGTAAAGTACATAATTACTCTGTAGTTTGAACAGTCAACTTTGTCACCTTTTTTTGTAGAGAACCGATTATTCCTATGTTCCATTCTTCAGGTAGTTCTTTATGCGTCCAAATGTATTGTACAATCTTGTGTATATATATTTTTAATGCATTCCTAATTTTGTTAATAATTTCTGCTGGTTTATTGCCTATACCTGGTGACTTATTATTTTTAAGCTTATTTATAGCTTCTTCTGTTTCCTGTTCTGATACTGCTTATAATTAAATGTGTGCCCACATAGTTTTCTTCATGTTGATCCAATAGTTTACTAAAATGTTCCACCCATCGATTTAGTCCTTGTCCTTTCTCGCTTGAAATATTTCCCTGCATGTCTCTGCACGCTTATGTCTTAGGTTTAAATTCCTTTCTAGCCTGTCTTACTTTCTTGTAGAACTGCCTTGTTTCTCTCTGGCTAAGAACGGTTTATAATTCTTCCATCGTAGTTTCCTCGACCATGATATTTTGTCGATCTCTCTCCGTTTCCCTCTCTCAGCTATAGAATCCTCCAGAGTAATAACCTACAGAGACTTCAAAAATCTTAATTTTGAAAGCTTGAGGCAGAAGTATCGCTCCACACCGTGGTGCGCTATCTACACATTACCAATGTGAATAACAAGGTTGAGTCTGGCAACTCTCTCATAATATCTATACTGCATGAAACTGTAGCACTTAAAAGCAGGCACATGAAACATAATCAGGATACTTGTCCTTGGTTTACCATTGAAATTAAACGTTTGATCTCTGAAAGGGAATATTTATACCAACGCTTTCGCAATTTTAATGCTAAAATTGGCTCTATTTCGTACTTTTTTTAGTACTTTTTTATCTAAGGTTTGTCAAAAAGTACCAAATAATTAGAGAAGCGCCGAATATGGGTTCAACCGAATACGAATATTCGGCCGAATGATCGGTAAAAAATGTACCGAACCAAACATTCGGCCGAATTATTCGGTTCATTTTTGTGTGGGGAAATGATCATTTCATACACACGTATTCACGGAATATTTCGTATTCACCGACCTCGATTTTCGGTACTCGGATAAAGTTAATACCAGTTCGACTTGGTAATAAGTTTATCCGCCGATTTCTAACCTCTGCAGTTTCGAAGTTTCACATTGAACAAAGTTGTGAGTGAAAATTCAAAAAAATACAAAGTACCAACTTTTGAATTAATATGAATGATGGGTTTTTGAAGATTTGTATATGGCAATTCTTTTATCGTTGTTGTTGATATGACTATCATAGTAAAATTCATTTAGCTAACATTGTGGTTTATGAGAAAAAAACGTTGATTTTAAATAAAACTTGAATTCTGTTGATTTTTTTTAATTTTTGATTTTATGAATAAATGATGGTTACGCAATGTAGTGTTTGTTTAATTTAAAATAAAGCCTTTTTAACATATATATCATGAAATAACATTATTTAAATATTCGGTAATTATTCAGCAAACTAACCGAATATTCGGTCGAATACGAACATTAAAAAATACGCCGAAGATACCGAATAAGAATATTCGGCGCATCTCTACAAATAAGCCAATTTTAACATTAAACTTGCTAATAACTTCAAAAGTAAAGGCCGTAGCATAAAAATTGTCGAGACATTATTCCTAGGAAATTTTCCAAGCTTTCCAATTTTGCAAAAAAAATGTTAGTTAACTAGGTATTTTATGGAGAAAAAGATGATTTTAGTTGAAATTTTAGTTAAAAAAACGAAATTTTGGCTTTGATAACTCATTATGCTGTAAACATGCTAAGGGTGACGGCGAAACTATTTTCCTCGGCGACTGTCAAAAACGAATAGAACACACGGCTTATATATGAAGGCGCACAATCTGTAGACTACTGCGACGCGGGCGAGCGTGGCTACCGAATCAATCTAACTTCTATTTCGTAGCCGTCGCCTGTCAAAATTGCATGGGTGCTGTGGCATGGGTTTGTGTTGGTATTCTCGTGTGTTCCTGTGGGCGTGTGTAGTATCCCAGCAGGAAAAAAGAGAATAGGTTCATTTTGCCATCGATGTATTCATGCAATGAAACGGAATTTATGAAACTTGGAAACCAAAATGTAATGCAGAATTGGTATTCCTCTTTCATACATTCCACGGTAAGTGGCAGTAGAAGTGAAAAAGTGTAAAAATGAAATCTAGTCTCGTGCGCTGCGTAGTTAAAATTACAATTTAAGGCTGGGGTGGCATTACAGAAGTTGTTTCAAGTCATATATTTCGAGGTTTCCTTTGGATATTTCCATTTAAAACTCGTAACAAATGAGTTGAAACGACTTCTGTAACCCCACCCCAGCATTCGAAAATTCAGCCAGCTTCGCAGAATTGGCAGCACATCATTCAAAAAATCAAACCGCTGCAGTTTTCGGTGATATAGCAAGTGAGTCTAGAATGCATTACTTTTCAATGACATCCCCGTGTTAATTTTCATCGATGTTTGGAATCGAAGAAGTAGTATAGCTATCACTTACTGCATCGATTCCGTAATGTGTAAATTTCCTGCTGGGATATGCGACTGTCCAAGATAATTATTCCGGTGTGTGTTTTTAATTTGTGTCGCCGTCGCTCATAGAGTGTGCACACAACAAATTTCAAATTGATGGGCCGACGAGATTTCTTGTGTGCACACACTAAGAGCGACGGCGACACAAATTAAAAAACACACGCGGTTTGATTTTTTGAATGATGTGCTGCCAACACTGCGAAGCGGGCTGAGTTTTCGAACGCAGCCTTAAATTGTAATTTCAATTTCGCAGCGCACGACGCCTAGCTTTCATCTTTACACTTTTTCACTTCTACTGCCACTTACCGTGGAATGTATGAAAGAGGAATACCAACTCTGCATTACATTTTGGTTTCCAAGATTCATAAATTCCGTTTCATTGCATGAATACATCGATGAAAAAAGGAACCTATTCTCTTTTTTCCTGCTGGGATGCTACACACGCACACAAGAACACACGAGAATAGCAACACAACCCCATGCCACTGCACCCATGCAATTTTGACAGGCGACGGCTACGAAATAGAAATTGGATTGATTCGGTAGCCACGCTCGGCGACGTTGCCGTCGCAGTCGTCTGTAGAATGTGCGCCTTCATATATAAGCCGTGTATTCTATTCGTTTTTGACAGTCGCAGAGGAAAATAGTTTCGCCGTCGTCCTTAGCATGTTTACAGCATCACTCGGCAAGTTGGTACACTGATATGGTATTTATGAAAATATGTCATAGGGTTACAAAAATACAGGGTGATATGTAAATCTCTAAAAAAAACTTCAAAATGCCCCCCACCCATACAATTTTTTGTTCGTCTATCCATAACCTATCCACAGCCGGCCGCTTTGTTACTTTTCGTAGTACATGCTGTATATGTCCTGACTCCACATGTAAAAATAGATTGAATGCTGCCTTAACCTTAATCGGTTCGCACATGTTTCTGGCCTTCGTCCATCCCTGTTACCCTGGAATCTCTTTACGTATCGCAATGTGCGTGGCCTCTGTTTATTACACAAAATCATAAATTCCTCTGCTCCCTCATATCTTGCTGACTGCCTTGTTCCCCTTCGTACTCGACGTTCTATGCAATTTTGTATTTCTAGACACTGTTCCCTGCTAGGTAGTCGTTCTTTCTTTGTACATACTGTAAGATTGTGTAATAGTCTCCCCTTCCATTTGCAAGTACCAAATCGCTCGCCGTTTTCAGGAGAGGAGTGATCGCGCATTTTGCAACACAAAATGCATGAAATGATATAGTCGCTTGCTTGCTGCGCAACATGGATTGGCATGCTTCTTCTCGGCATAGGACACCGGCTGATATTTGGTTAATTTTAATTTGTATTCTAGTAAAATTTTAATTTAAATATAATTGATTTTACTATTTATTTTCATTTTTTACCAACTGCTTATTTCTACGTTTTGAATCTAACAATAAACTTTTTTTCTTATCAGAAATAAAAAAAATACAAAAGCCTAAGGTACGTCATGCAAAACAAATTTATTTATTGCCTCTAACAATGATCAGTGTAGTTCCTTCAATTAAATGCCATCATGCATTTCTTATATAAAACGTGTCTTTTCCACTTTCCTTACTAGAGGAAAAACTGTTTTTCATATTTCATATTAATATGGGATAAGACACAGTTTGGAAAAATACCCAGATTTGTTTTATCAAAATGGGCAGGAAAAAAATTTTTTTTACACCCAGATTTTTCAAAAAGTTGAGGAAGTGGTCATAGATTGTAGCAGTGTACCTAACTCAATTTTTGATTTTATTGGATAAGACACGATTTGGAACTATAGGACTCATATGTAACCAACTCGTAAATCTATTCCAGTTGTAGCGTATACTAGTTATAAATTTCAACTTAAAGGCGAAGGCGTTATTTACTGTCAATGAAAAGAACGCCCGCAGCATTTCATACACAAAAAACGACTTGCATGTCTATTAATGATAGCTTTCTATTATTGCTTACCGGCTTCGAAATGATGCAAGCAACCGTGAGGATTTCTAAAGCAAAAAATTTCTACACGAAAAATACTAGATAAAATCAAAATACCACATTGTAAAAATTGTTAACATTTGAAGTCCGCAAAACAAATCAACCACAAAATCAATGGCAATCATCCTCCATACCGAACCCTAACCTTGAAGGCAAACTGTTGATTGTCGATCATCGACAGATCCAAACCTGAGACGATCAATCTTTTTTCCTTTTTTTTTAAATTTCTCCTTCGATCTCCACCGTTCATGATGTTAGAGGTTACTCTCAATTCACAGGAGGAGAAACAGAAATTATTTTTCATTGTCCAGCGGATCGTTTTACTGCAAGTTTAAAAAAATGTGTGTGGGAGTTCGACTGATGGTACTTCACGATGGTTTTCACGACGCCGACGAGTTGCCAGTCTTAGGTTTCAGAATAATTTTTATTTATGGGGCAATTATGCGCAGTTAATAACAGTTTTACACATATGATCTCAAATTCATTGATTTTTTGTTAAGTGTTACTGGTGTGTTCACATAAAACTTTCAAATAGTGGAGGAGCACTACCCTTTTATCTTGGAGCCGGTCAAAACTATTCCGATTTTGATTATTTCTATTTTAAAATGTTGGTAATTAAAAATATTTTATAGTCCAAGAGCCCGTGAACGCCAGACCTACGTCATAGTAGCGCTGTTTCTTTACCCTACACGGGATCCCGCGAGTTCCCAATTTGCGATTTCTTACGTTCACTGGCACGAAAAAGAGGGGAAATTTGCACCCTCGCGCACAGAAGTTCCCGAGGTTTCGACTCCCCGTGAGTCTGTAGTGCTAATTTCAAATGTCAAAAGGAACTGTCACTTGTCATGTCAAATCAAAACGATTACGACCCGCTGAAAATAATTTTAGCATTTACTAGGATCACCATGTCGTCCGTATCCGTACAGGCTACTGTCTTTGTCCTTTTATTCTGTAATATTTTAAGAACCTTATTCATAACTATAACCCGTAGCAGTGGTGAAAGGACTATTACCTGGGGTGCACCACGACACATCGCGCTACTGTGGAGGATTCTAGTTTTCAGCATGCAGAGAATCCACTGACTAAAACCATTGCGTATTTAAAATTCCTACCTGTCGCCAGCCTAAAGTCGAATAACACTTCGTTCCAACACGGTAGAAAGGCTTTCTTACTATATTTGACTGCATACGACACCCTGTATGCCGTATTCAGGGACAGGCTCTAGGGTATTGATCATTTTATCAACTTCCGCACTCGGCTTGACTCCATCCCTAGGTGCGCGTAAGTTTCACCTTTGTAATTTCTCTGAACTGTCTAAATCGACCAATTTAAATTAATTTCTTCTTAATTTAAGTTAATTTCTTATTTCAATTTTCTAACCAAACCAATCCAACTCATTAAAAGACTGCATAGTACTATGGAAAGGCTAGACGCAGCTAGGTACATCCCCTCTCCGCTCTTTCCAATTTTCCACGCATCATGTTACTTCCATTGGGAGGTCCTAGACGTGAAGTGGTTACAACGTTGTAAAATTGGTTTTTTGGAAGAGAGAGGTAAAAGGAAGGAAGGGAAGTGTTGTAACTTCTTCCCGCAGACATTTTTGGTTGAAAACTTTTGAACACTTAAAGGAGTATCCACACAAATCAGGGACGTGCCCGGGACGTTCGATTTTTGCTCCGGCCCGGACACGGACATGTGTGAACCAGTTCGTATAAAATGTACTCACCGATATTTTTTGAACCCCTGACGGAACACTAATATGTGTAGATACTCCTTTACTCGTTCACACATGTCCGTGTCCGGGCAGGGGCTCGTTCACACATGACAGAACACGGCCCTGTGACGTCCCGGGCACGGCCCTGATGTGTGTGGATACTCCTTAAGGCTCCCATACACGGTCAAATTGGATGTACATCAAGATTTTCATCAAACCCATGTGCGCAACGAGTTTTGATCGGCCGACCGGCTCACAATCGATGGTTTTGGTTGTACATTACGGTGGAGCGTTTGCTATAGGAAAATTATTTTTTTTTGAATTTCAATTGGTACTAGTGCGGAAAAGTTGCTACCTGATGTGAGCATAAAAAGTGTAAAATTATATGAACATCAAATTATATCTTGCGGTGCCCCAATGCACCCGAAAGTTGGACAAAAAAGTAAAAAATGTAAGGTATAGGAAATTTTTTTTTTTAATTTCGGTTAGACTAGTGTGGAAAAGTTGCTACATAATGTGAGTATAAACAGTGTAAAATTATATGAAAATCAAGTTAAATCTTGCGGTGCCCCAACCTTGAAAATTTCACCCACAAACACTCGTCAGAAAAATTCTCCCGGTACAACAGAACCGTCTGAAACGGTGGAACGTTGTAACAACAGCTAAATGACTCAACGTCTGAAACTGCCCATTCGTTGTCTAGATTCGTTGCCACTTTTAAACTACTGCTTCGAGTGCTAATTGCAAACGGTCTCCTCCGATGCCCGGGCAAGGTCGGAGTGTATACATCCATTAACCTGGTAGGCGACTCTGACAAGATGGACTCACTTCCGCATTACTCATGGGATCTATATGGATAACAAAGAAAATCCACAAAAAGTTAAAAAAAACATGGTTGCCTCTATTTTGGGGCCGTGCAGCGAGTACTAGCCATTTTACACCTGTACAAATACTACCCTCAACCTCGTCAGAGGAAAAGCTACTCGCCTCTAGCCTGGAGACGATAATTGAGACGGCCATCAATTCGGTGAGTGCTAGCCATAGCACACCCGCTTTGGATCGACCGGGCAAACTCAATCCTGGAAGACAGATGGTATGCGCATGCATGCAGAGCCAGTACCGGAGATCCCTTTTCTTTTTTGACAAGATTGTTAGGAATGAGAAGGCCGGTACCGGTGCATGAGCGAGATCAGTTTGGCACAATAAAGTTCCAGTGTTGTGGAATACAATAAACGGCTGGCACTAAATCAAGCTAACCCTCCCGAGTCGCGGGAGGTACAGAAAACACCTCGGTCCTCTCCTAAAGGGAAGACCGAGCGAGAAGCCAAATAGACCAAAGTTAGACAGGATCGTCCCAAGAAAAAGCCTGCTGCCTCAAGTACAGCAGCGGAAGGCGGATCTTGCCGGGCTAAGAAAGGCGGCTGAGCGAGGTGGTCAGAGATCACCTGCAAGTAGTTTTGACGGACGAGAGCACTTTGAAGGGACGCATCAACCGTGAAACCTGGGTGTGGAAGCCAAGCTATAGGAGATAGTAATGGACCACATCCTCTCAGCAAGGAAGGAACAACGCGCTGCTATGACTCTGCACAGGTAGTCAAAGGTTTTAGGGTAATCATATGTGAAGACCAAGCACCAAAGGACTTCCTAGGCGAATGCGTCACTAAGATCTGTGACACATGGGAAGGCAAGACTCTCAAGCTAATCCCAGCTGTGGATAGGGTGCGACGCTACTGCCAGACTTAGGCCTTGGGAAAGGTACGTGAATAACGAGCGGGGAGAGCCACTATTCGATTACATCATTAATTCAAATCTTCCGGTGCGTAACTGGGGCAACACCCCAACCTTCGTATTCCTAAGCACGGAGAATTTCCAAGGTTGGGAGGAAGAGTTGGCCATCAAGCTGTCTACCAACACGGAAACATTCAAAGTAGAAAACTGGAGGGTATCAGATCAAGTGTCTTTCTCGGATCACCGATGGATACGCTTCAGGGTAAACCTGCAGGTTGAGGCACTTCAACCGTACAGAAACCCAAGGACTGAGTGGAAGAAGTTCGGTCAGGTCCTAAGAGCAAGACTTTCTAGAGAGTGTCCACAGGATACGATAAACCTTGTAAAGAAAATCGAAGATAAGGCCAATACTTTCGAAAACGCTATTCATTCGGCGTATAACGTATCCGGCTATTATTACAAAGGAAAAGGTGCTCCGGGCGATTAATAGCTTCTTCCCCTTCCGGCCCGGACGGCATACTGCCAGCCATACTGCAGAAAACACCTGAGGTAGTAATACCATGGTGGTGGTCTTGTTCTAGAGCTGCGTGTTGCTCAGCTACGCCCGCATGGGTTGAAAACGGACGAGAGTCATCTTCATCCCAAAGATAGAGAGAAGAGATCATGAATCTACGAAGGACTAAAGGCCGATTAGCCTAACATCCTTCGTGCTTAAGCCACTAGAAAGGAAGATTGATTCCCACATCCGCCAATCGGTAGATATGACTTTACTAGCACAAGCTCAACATGCCTATCAGAGACATCTTTACATGAGGGGAACTATCGAAAAGACCCTATATTACTAACAATATACCTTGGCAGCGTTCCTGGACATAGAAGGCGCCTTTTGCAATGTATACAGTGGCTCTCAAAATTATTGGCACACCCAAGAACTTTTACAACGAAGGGATATATTAAAAATGTAGACTATGTTACCAAATTTTATTAATTAAAATTACATTGTTTAACTTATAAATAATAAATTTACAAAAAAAAATAATTAAAATTAATTGAATAATATTGATTCAACAGGAAAAAGAAATTCATTGCAAAATTTAGCGTTCCAAAATTATTGGCACACGCTATACTTTGTAACAGTTTTTCTTTTAAATTAGAATATAACTTTATAAGTAATATTTTGTCGGATGACCTTTTTGCTTTATAACATCCGACAGCCTCTTTGGCATGGATTCAACCAGTTTCTGTAAATCGTCGCTTCTCCAGAATAGTGGCACAACACAAAAATTTCCAATTTCGAGTTTATTTTGAAAATGTATAGCTAAATCCGCATATTTTTATGTGGTAAAACACCATATTATTACTTCCAAAAATGAGCGCAGGAAACCCGCTGGACTCCAAGATTATGACAAGGGCTTGTATGAAACTAGAAACTTTTAAATGGCTATCCTGTAAAATCATTTGTTTTTGATTTGTGCCACTATTCTGGAGAAGCGACGAAATGTGCAGGCTCTATTCACTCCACTCCTGCTCTAGGCTTATTTTCAACGTTTCCCTGCTTAATACGGAATTTTTGCGGATCTCGCGGTCTAATTTATTCCATAAATTCTCAATCGGGTTTAAATCGGGAGACTGAGCAGCAGTGTCCACTACTTTTGGGCAATTCACTCGTCAAAATCGGGGCACTTTGACAAAAACGAGGGGAAGAAGTGCAAAGGGATCCCCTTTTTATTTTTAGCGATTTTCCAAAAGTTCTGAACTAGCCCTTTTTTGGATGGGAAATTGATAGGCACCTTCCAGGGAGTCCGTAAATTAATAATTTAAAAAAAGAAATTTTAATCAATACAGTTTGGTAGCATAGTCTAGTTTTGTAATATCTTTTTCCCTTGGAAAATTTCTTGTGTGTGCCAATAAGTTTGAGAGCCACTGTATGTATACGTACTGAATCGATTCGAGAAGCCCTCATAGACTTAAACGTAAAAGCAAGCTTTAGACAATGGTGAGCGGCTATGTTGAGTTCGAGAATAATCCAAACTGATTTGGGAACCAAGACGGTAATTCAATACGCCAACAGAGGTACACCACAAGGAGGCGTAATCTCTCCTTTAGGCGGCGTTCATACTGATGCGATATACGATAAGCGACATATCGCGAGCGATATGTTGCGGCGATATATTGCTAGGAGGGTTCATAACAGCGGGCGATAAATCGGCGCAACGGGGGGGTCAATTCTGGTTCGGTGTAGTGAAAACGTGAAAAAAAAGTTTACACTTGACGGTTTACACACCTTTTTCACTGCACTGAACCTGAAAAAGCGATTCTCGTTGCATTCGTGAAAACTTAATGCTGAATCAAGGCTGAATTGATTTTTAAACTGTCAAGTGTCAGTTTATCAAATTAAATCTAATATTTTTTGATAAAAGTTTTCACGACTACTTTGCACTTTTGCACGCATTTTTTTAGACGTGTAAAGTTTTTGACAGTTATTACCATGTTTGTACGATGTAAAGCCCGGTACCCACTTGTTGCAAACCGGTGTATCGTATCCCCGATCTTTAAATTTTTTTCTAAAAAATTTGCAATGCTCCGTATCAAAATGTGCGAAAAGATACAGCACGAACCCGATCTCTCATTTAGCGGTTTTTCTCCGTCACATCAAAGGAATGATACGATACGCTTTAGGATGTAGTGTGGACGGGCATGCGCGCATCCCGTTGCCGTTGCATCTTCCTCCACTATTTAGTGATCTTTGTTAATAACGTGCGCACATGCAAATTTAAAGAATTATTTAAAAAAAATGTTTTTTTGATAATACGTAATTAATGAAAATATACGCGGCTGCTGCCACTTGCTGCTGTTTTCTCAACGTCACTTGAAATCAGACACTGACCAGATAACCGTATCACGCTCCCGTATCAATCATGATACAGGCTGGATGATTCGGAACGCAGTGATGATACTCGAAAAATTTGGGTTCCTGTTTTATTCGTATCAATCAAAAATTGAAACGATACGGGGATACTATACGCTGCTTTGCAACAAGTGGGTACCGGGCTTAAGATTCACAAACAACGGTGCAAACGGGTAAACTGTTTACACGTTTTCACTACACCGAACCAGAATTGACCCCCTGGGCGATAAAAATGTGGTGGGAGCAGAACTCTCACTACTTCAGTTGCAAATATGAGTTCAAGTGAGGAAGACGTTGTAGTGGCTTATTGGTTCTGGCGTAGAATGAGAAGAAAAAGAAAATACTGGGTCCATCACTACAATCTTACCAACGTGCAGCATAGCTCGGCTATTGTTTCTCGAGAGCTGTCTCAACAGGAATCAAAATTCAGGGAGTTTTATCGAATGAATCCCGAAAACTTTCATTCTCTGAAAAGCCTAGTGTCACGAACCTTTGAAAAAAAATACGCGCACTTGACAAGTTTACTCTCCCAGCAGGAAATGCAAGCATTCGACGCATTGTTCAGGCACTCGTCCGAAGGCGTAGAAGCATTACTTTACGACAGCCACTTCACTTATTTTTTTACATTAATGTCATAGGGAGTGAAGATATAAGCCAGCTATTTACCTTACCTCTGCATTACTAGTAACACAGGCTTCACACGTTGGTTACCAGCGAACGTGGGCGCAAATTCCGATACGCGACGACCAATCCCCAATACTTACGCCAACTGCAAGTTTCTCGATCCACACGTTGGACAAGTAGCATTGGGGACAACTTTAGTGCCAACGTGTGGAGCCGGCAAGGAGAAAACGAACATTGGTGGAGGTAGCCGAACGTTTCAAATTATTTCCTTACTACATAGTAGAGTAGAAGTATTGTAGTAATTATTTTGATATTTTTAGAGCAAGATGAATAAGGTCGATTATTTTCAGACCTTCTTTTGCCGTTTTTCAGTTTAGTGATATAGTCCACTTTGACCAGTTGATCAATTATATAGTTTACATACATCATTTCATCATAGGTGCGTTCATCAAACAAACCTCGTAAAAATACGCGTTGTGTAAACTTAGATACACATATTCATGAATTCCCCTTAATATAAAGTGTATTAATAAATTTCTATAAGTAGATATATTAACATCTGAATTGTATTTTTTTTAAAATAAACTTGTAATAATACAAAATTCTGCGCCAGCTACGAATCGCTGCAGCGACCGGCAAAGAATTGTGTTCCACACCACATTTTTATCGCGCCGATATATCGCTGAGGCGACCGGCAAATCGCACTTCAAGCGATATGTCGCTTGCGATATGTTGCTCTATCGCGCGACTGTGAACCTTTTTTATCCCCTCCCTTTAGATTTCAAGTATGTACTTGTTTGTGCGTGTCGCGTATCATTATATCGCCTAAGTATGAAAAGGGCCTTACTGTGGTTAGTAGCAATGAATAGCATACTACAAAACGGAAACGGAGCTAAGGTATACGCAGATGACCTAGTAATAATGGTGTCTCAGGAATGTTTCCAACGAGTTCCACGTCTGTAGTCGTGTTTATGGTTGAAAACAACCGTTGATAAATGGTTGAAGCAAGATTAAATTTTTTAGATTTGACAACCAGTTTGCGCGTCTGTAGTGACGTTGCCAACTGTAGTGGGCTACATCATTTTAAATCGTGAGCTTGACCAGAGAACATGAGTTTGCTTTGCAATCAAAAACTGAAAATGAAATAATGTCAAAACCCTAGGGAACATGCTACAATCACGGACTATCTTCCCCTACATTGACCTTCAGCAAGGACTTCTTCGTCGAAATACTTTCCAGAAGAAAGTGGAGAAATGGAGACATGTTAGGCCGGGCGCCCACTAAAGTAGTGTGGCAGTGGTGTGGTTTCGGCCTGCCATGTGGAAATAAAGTGGTGCGGCAGTTGAATGGTGGCGGAGTGGTATTAAAAATATTAAGCCGTGTTATTGTTCGTTGATGTTAGGATCTATAAGAGGTTCAATCTTGTCATGTACGAGTTTTTCGAAGAGTTTAGGAATCGTGGATAGGATGGCAATGCCCCTATAATTATCCACTAAATGCTTATCGCATGATTTATGGATCGGTGTTAGGTAGGATTTCTTCCAAAAATTTAGGAAAACATCCCAACGATAGTGATTTGTCAAAAATTAGATGAAGGGGAGATACTAATTCATTTAAGCAGCGCTGCAAGAAGCTGGGAGGCAGATTGTCGGGGCCGTGACCTTTATTAATATCAAGATTGTTTAAACCTGCTCTTATTTCGTCACCTGACAGAGATAGATTATTAATGATGGTTGACGTTTCAGTACGAGTGAGGTCAGTGTGCGTTGTGTTAGATTTAGGAGCGAAGACTTCACTAAATCTCACTGCAAACATGTTACATATATCTTAGGGGCACGCGGAGGAAACTCTCCCGTTCGTCATTGTTGCCGGATACCCTGAGGTCTTTCGCTTTGTATTAACGAAATCGAAGAATTTTTTAGGGTCCTTTAAGATATTTTGGTAAATCTATAGTGTTGCAGTACCCACCTCCGATTTTTTTCAAATTTTCATATTTTATGTATTTTGATGCGTAGAATCCATTTTTGAAAAAATTAATCGCCGCTGACGCACCGTTTCGCCGTTATTCAAGCTTGAAGTTGCCAAATTTCGGTTTTTTGGAACGTCACAACTACCATATTTCTTCTCCGATTTTTTTGAAATTTACATATTTTATGTATTTTGATGCGTAGAATTCATTTTCGAAAAAATTAATTGTCGCCGAAGTACCGTTTGTTTTTTATTTAATTTCAAAGTTACATAATTCTGGTTATTTTTAAGGGGTTAGTCTACTGTTAAAATGCGAAAAATGAGCTTTTTTTTAAACTGCTGTATAAAAAAAACGACAAAAGATAGCGACTTGAAATTTTATATGCTCGTTTATTAAACTTAAAAGTTTACATTTTTATTGTTAAAAAAAATTAAAAAAAACAAAATGGCGGCCATCCCAGGCATTCACTGTAGCACTGCCGGATGAAAATAAAAATATCGCGGGGTAAGATCCTGACAAAAATATAAATCTGTAATCACAACACAAAAAATATTCTATTAGTTTTAAGTACAATCAACGCCCCTGACCTCATTTTAGGCGAAAATATAAGTTTTTTTGTGATTTGGCACACATTTGCACATAGCTGCGTTGATTTTGGTCTTGTTTTTATTTGAAAAAGTGCTGCCAAATCGCCAAAAATTTATTTTTTGCTCTAAATTGAGGTCAGGGGCATTGATTGTACTCAAACCTAATAGAATAGTTTTTTTGTTGTGATTATAGATTTATATTTTTGTCAGGATCTTAGCCCGCGATATTTTTATTTTCATCGGGCAGTGCTACAGTGAATGCCTGGGATGGCCGCCATTTTGCTTTTTTTAATTTTTTTTAACAATAAAAATGTAAACTTTTAAGTTTAATAAACGAGCATATAAAATTTCAAGTCGCTATCTTTTGTCGTTTTTTTTATACAGCAGTTTAAAAAAAAGCTCATTTTTCGCATTTTAACAGTAGACTAACCCCTTAAAGTGATAACCGCCATATTTACCCCCTTAATTTTTTTTAAATTTATATTTTTATGTTCTTTCATGTATATTTTTAAATAAATAAAATAAAAAAAAATTATTTGTTTCATTTAAATGATAGCTGCTTTACAAAAAAAAAATTTTTATTATTTAATTCAAATATTGGCTGTTTTTTGGCTCTTCTAAAATTAGGAACTCCCCAGGCGAATCTTAGCATTGGGATACATGCGCAAGGATCCACCAAAATCGTGAAATTACCACTAATGTTGGGAATAAAACTGCAAATTATCCTATATGTTTTTCTAAAATTAGGAACTCCCCAGGCGAATCTTAGCATTGGGATACATGCACAAGGATCCACCAAAATCGTGAAATTACCACTAATGTTGGGAATAAAACTGCAAATTATTCTATATGTTTTTCTAAAATTAGGAACTCCCCAGGCGAATCTTAGCATTGGGATACATGCGCAAGGATCCACCAAAATCGTGAAATTACCACTAATGTTGGGAATAAAACTGCAAATTATCCTATATGTTTTTCTAAAATTAGGAACTCCCCAGGCGAATCTTAGCATTGGGATACATGCGCAAGGATTCAGCAAAATCGTGAAATTAGCACTGGTGTCGAACGTTTAATTACAACTCATCCTATATGTTCTTCAAAAACAAAAGGTGCAATTGAAAAATTAAGTATGCTTTATATGGAATGGGGGCTCTGCCCCCCATCCCCCCGTTTGGGGGGCTACGCCCCCCATACCCCCTTTTAGGATTTACCTTTTCGTTTTGGGGGGCTACGCCCCCCATACCCCCCTTTTAGGATTTACCTTTTCGTTTTGGGGGGCTACGCCCCCCATACCCCCCTTTTTTAATTTAATCTTTTAATTTTGGGGGGTTCCCCCCATACCCCCTTTTTGGATTTAATCTTTTACCCCTCTTTTTAGGTTTAACCTATCAATAATCCCCCGAAAAACCCTCCTTCGGCTTAATAAATATTTTCAATATGGCGGTTATCACTTTTCTGCTAACCGATTTGACACAACTTTAAAATTTCATAACTCGAAAACGGTAAATGAGCGACACTTAATTTTTCGAAAAATGGATTCTACGCATCAAAATACATAAATTATGAAAATTTGAAAAAAATCGGAAAAGAAATATGACGGTTGTGTCGCTCCAAAAAACCGAAATTTGGCAACTTCAAGCTTGAATAACGGCGAAACGGTGCGTCAGCGGCGATTAATTTTTTCAAAAATGGATTCTACGCACCAAAATACATAAAATATGAAAATTTGAAAAAAATCGGAGGTGGGTACTGCAACACTATAGATTTACCGATATTTTCTCCGACATTATTTATGTATGCAGAATAGGCCTCACGTGACCTAAAAGTGAATTCAGATCTTAATTCCTCGTTAACATCCGTTTGTCTTCTTATCGTGCGATACAATTTGTTTCTTTGATTTCGCAGTGATCTAGTATTTTTGTATAACCATGGCTCCGTCAATTTATCCCTTTTTTTAATTTTGGGTACGTGTCTGTCGATGGTTCTGAAAATAATGTTATAGAAACATGATACTATCTGGTCGAGATTATCACCTGATAGCCTATTCCTCCAGTCAATTTGGGATAATTCAAAGCAAATACTATTCTAGTTTGCATTTTTGAAATCATAAACAATTGCATTGTTGTGAGACGCACGATGCATGGCGACGGTGGAGTTGAGTTCTAAGATCCACGCGGAATGGTGAAGCGTGTTAGAAAATAGGTTCTCCTCATCGCTGGCGGGTAAGACTTTCACCTCGTCATATAGATTAGTGAAAGCCAGGTCTAACCAATTTCCACCAGTGTTCGGTTGCGTTATCAGTTGCTGCAGATCATTGGCGTAAAAATTATCAATAAGCTTCATATCAATATCGTGTGTGACATTAATGGGTAGTAAATTGTTGTCGTCGTCGAGAGTAAAAGATAGGTTAGGACGATTGAAATCTCCCAGTATGAGCATTTCGTCATTTTCCTTGTGACAGTCAAGTGATTGGAAAACTCCATTAAGTATATTCGTAAAATCATCATACTTTGATTCGTCAGAATTAGGGGGTATGTAGACAGCGCCCATAACTATGTGTTTTTTGCCAGATTTGACACGAATGAAAACATTTTCAAATTGTGATCGATTCGTGGTGATCAATACACTGTTTAGAGGGTCTTTGACGGCTATTAGGACACCTCCTCCTCTCGAGTGCCCGGTAGAGTCGTAGTCTCTATCGCAACGATAGATTGTCCAGTTATTGTCCAAGATCTCCTCGTTTAGAAATGTATTATTTAACCACGTTTCGGTGATCACGAGAATATTGAAATTACATAGATATAGTTCCTATAGGAAAGCGTAAAATGGCCTAATAATATGAATTGCATTTTTGACAAGCTAGATGAAATTTTAGAAGTTACTCAGAGAGCAACATTTTAGTTCATATTTGTGTTTTATTTGATTTTTGTTAGTTATTCAGTGTTAAAATTTTATTTTATTTTATTTATTTGCCAAACAAGGCATACTTAAACTTACTACAGAAAATCTAATAAAATGCAGAAAATACAATGAAATACCATATTATGACTAAGGTACAAAAGGGCTGTATAGTGAATTTATACTTTGTCAGCTTAAGTCTATGGTTAATTCATGGTAATTGTGATGTCAAGAGGGATATAATATGTTGTTTAAGGCCCGTCCTCACTACGCGGACTTAGATCTCACGCGCTTTTGGCGGAAAGGCTTTTTAATTTTCTGAATCCTGAATCCTAAAATAAGAACTAATCTGAAAGAAAATAATTATTTAATGAATATTGATAAATCTACATTGAGAAAAAAATCAATTTTCATTTAAAAATCCTGTATTGTGTGGAAGTACAGTGTACCTTTTAAGCACAGCCTTTTGTCCGCGCAGTTTGGTCGTACTGCCTTTGCCATTTAAAACTCTTTAAGAAAAAAAGTGGGTGTGTGTACTTATGTACGCACATTAGAAGTTATACTTCTTTGGCGTGATTTAAGACTAATTTTTAATTTGCATGCAAATAAGTTATTGGATTTTTTTATTATTTGCGTGCGTTGGCAGGTGGAAGCAGCATGATGCCGACACGTTCCAGCCTGTCGGATATACCGGATTCTAATCTTACCTAAAATCACCTAATACTCAACCCATTCTCCGACAGAGAGGAAACACATTTTTCTAGACAAGTTGTTCTTATTTATACAGGCTTTTATGCGCCCCATGTTTTTATTTTAGTCTGTTAAAAGTCCCAGAATATTACTTAATTCGCTGATACAGCGACACAAAGTGCCCCTTGGCAAACGACATTAGAAGACAGCACTCCTACTATTCCAGAAGGTCCATGTTTGTGTTCTAATTATTTTCTAGTTTTTGGTACAGCAGATTTAAAAAAACCATTTAACTTAAAAGTTTTTTTTACCTATTTTTATTATATTCTTTTTAGTCTTAATTCAGTCATTTTTGGATTTTACTTTTTACAAAATTCTGGTGAAGTGATTTGTTATGCATACCATATTTCCAGCGCCATTTTGAATTTTCTAATTTTGACAACAAATTTATTATTTCCGACCTTAAACACCCCCAAATAGCTATTTTCAGTGAAATCGAATCGTAATTGCTAAAATCGTACAGCCATATTGGCGCCGCCATTTTGATTTTTTTAAAATTTTCACCACGTCATTTGTGACCTTAAAAACTCCCCGATACCGATTTTCAATGGATTCGGAACACATTTGCAAAATTCATCCGCCATTTTGAATTTTCAAATTTTGATTACAGAATCGTCATTTGTGGCCCTAAAAACCTACCGATGCCGATTTTCAATGGATTCAGAACACATTTGCAAAACTCATCCGCCATTTTGAATTTTCAAATTTTGACCACAGAATCGTCATTTGTGGCCTTAATAACCCCCGATATCGATTTTAAATTAATTCAGAAAACATTTCCAAAATTCATCCGCCATTTTGAATTTTCAAATTTTGACCACAGAATCGTCATTTGTGGCCCTAAAAACCTCCCGATACCGATTTTCAATGGATTCAGAACACATTTCCAAAATTCATCCGCCATATTGGCGCCGCCATTTTTAATTTTCAAATTTTGACCACAGAATCGTCATTTGTGGTCCTAAAACCCCCCGATACCGATTTTCAATAGAATTGGAACACAATTGAAAAATTCGTCCGCCATCTTGATTTTTTTACAAAATTGTCAGATTGCACTGACACGTTAGCTCAATGTGTGTGCAAGGTTTCATAAGAATCGGTTTAGTAGAAGTAGTTGAAAAAGCTGTCGCAAGATTTGAACCAAACAAATATACGAGGTCAAGCTAAATAAAAGCATTAATATCTTGTTCATTGTTTTATTTTCCCAAATAATAACAGTAAATATTTTGTATTATATATTCAAACTAATTTCTGATTGAATAATTATATTCAGGGTATTCATAAAAACGTGTAAATTTACACATTAGGTAAACGGGTATTTTTACGAGGATTGTTTGATGAACACACCTATGATGATATGAGATATATAAACTATATAATTGATCAACACTGTTCAAACTGGACGTGGATGTTTAAATTACTAAATTGAAAATTGCCAAACAAAGTGAAATAAACTACCTCATTCATCTTGCACTTAAAAAATCAAAGCAGCTAATAACTTGATGCTCAATTGGTATTTACACATTTTACACCATATCAGTTATGCAGTTTACACAGCAAAACTTTAGCGTAAACTTATCTAGTGTGCATATTTCACTTTCCATACAAATTTTGACAGTTCATTTACGAGGTGGTAAACTTATACGATTTACGCGGCTTACTAGGGTTTTACATGTTTTCATGAATACCCCTATTAAATTTTAACCATTCAAAATCATTGGTAAAACAGTAAATAGTTATCGCATGTTATTGTACAGTTGCCATATAGCTTTATTATTATCTTGGCCAGTTTCGCACGGGCAGACAAACAACCAAGAAAAATCTTCTGAAAAAGTCGGCCCGTGTAAAACTGGCCCTTAGAAACTCGCGCTTAGGTGATGAATGGAACACAGATCGGATTTCCCTCCATAGCGTCGACAGAACCCCTCACCCAGCAACTACGAATCTTCTTATATCTACAAAAAGCCCAAACCTTCGCTGGGCTGATGAATCGTACATGAAATTTATTTCCCTCCATAGCCTCAGGATAAAAACCCCCTCACCCATCGACATCGTGAACAGACATCAGCTAAAGAATGGGAGTTGAAATGCTTGCCCTCCATACCCCTTCGCATATATTCTCCGTCACCGTCGCGCGTTGCGTCTCGCGTCTCGATAAAAATTCACTCTCATAATATTTTCCAAACTCGCCTAAAGAAGTATAACTTCAAAAAAGCAAAAGCGCGTTTGAGATAAGTCCGCGTAGTGTGGATCCACCATTAAAGAATGATTTTTTTATCTTGGGTGAGAAGCATACACTGTGGCTGTTAAAAGTCATACATAAAAGTTCGTTCTTTGCGTATTCTGTCCGATGAGGATATTTCTTAAGGATTTTTGTATACCTATTGTGTCGAACTTCGGCATTGAACTTGATTCTATCGGGCAGGAACTGTACCTTAACGTTATCGTTTAGGACGTTCAAAGTAAATCAAGAGATACGCACTTTCCATTGCACTATATAGATTAAATATGAGTTTGACTCTTGAACTCGTACAAGAGTTAGAACCTTATTTACCTAGGAAGGGTGGGAAGGACATTTTGCAAAGTAAATAATATTTCAACCGTCATTAATACCTGGGTATTATGTATACAATGTTTCTATTGTTAGTATACCTACAACAGGTATGTACACCTACGTACCTACTAGCTTTTTGTTATTTTTAGGTCCTAAGTGCACTATAGTTGTACGCGTCGGGATCCTACCAACGCTATGTAGGAGCAAAAGGTCACCACATGATGCACCAAGCCAGTGTACCAAACTGCTTACGAGCAGTGACATTAGCCCTAAATACTGACCATTTTCGAAGAAAGTATTGTCAGATACTGCCACTCGATAATCACTCAAGTTTTTCCGAAAAAACGTGTTTCGTTTTTTAAAAAAAAGCACTTACAAATTCTAATTTTCCCTGTAATTGCAAAGGTTACTTTGTTTGTTGACATGATTTCTTAATTATTTTATTTGAATGTATTTAAAACTCACCACTAAATTTTTTAGTTTGGCAATCTATGCCAAATATGATTCTGCTGATGAAATGAATTGTATATGAATCATTTATTAAAGTGGCCTTTTTACGATTTTTAGCAGAACTGCTAATGATCTGCTAGAATTCACCAAATGAAACATATTACAGACGTTTCACCCAATATGGCCTTTTTAGGCCCCTATACTAGACGGTGCTTCATCTCATTATACGGATACAAATTCACCACTAGAGGTGAATTATTTCAGATTTTTCTTGTGGCTTGGTGCTTAGAATACCAAAGGGTTGTGGTCAATTAAATACATCAAATCGACGCGACGAACCGTTTATGCGTTATTAGGGTCTTATAGTCCATTCAAATCGTGGAGCCGGCGGAGGGGCTGTCAAAATATAACACCGTTATGAAAATCGTTCCCTTTATGTTTTTGATGTGCAACATCTTTGCGCGCGTTGAGAGTAATTTTTCAAGGCTTATCGTTGCAAGGTAAAATTTCGTCTCGCGAAACATATGGAATATCTGTATTGGAAAAGAGAGAATAAGATGGAAATTTTACAAAAAAAGTGAAATCTAAGAATCGCTATTTCGGAGAATGTACGAATTGGTTGAGTGTTGACGTTCTAAAAAAACCCGGGTTCAATTTTTGATCTCAACACTTTCATTTTTATTTATATTTCAAAGCTTTTATTTTCATTTGCTTTCAAAAAGGTATAATAAAGCAAGGAGTGCATACGAGTTTAAAAGCAAGTAAAAGGTCTTTTACTATTAAATCTAAATTGCACAAAATATTACTGAGACAGTCAATTTCTTAAATAGAATAATTTACAAAAATTTAGATGGAGCATTCGGATTTATGAGAATTTTGTATGTAGAAGGGAAGAATGGCAGGAAGTTACAATTGATTAATGAAAATGATTATTTAACTTAATTTACTTGATTTTCTATAAAAATGATTAATGGGCTTAAATTAGCTAAAAACTGTAGTTATGGAATTATGCATGCGTGCATATCTTAATATATAAAAACTACTTGTCACAATGTTTGTACACGCTAATCTCCGAAACCGCCCAACAGATTTAAATAAAAATTTTGGAATGTGTAGGGCTGGTTCCAGATTGAAAGATAGGATAATTTTGGTCCAGATAAGTGAAGCTGTTGTCGAAATATAGAGAATTTCAATGTTTCACTAATTACATATATTTAAGTTGGCGCACAGTGGTCTGAAATCCCCAAAACCTGGACAAAATTAATTTACTACCGTGAGAAAAATTATTTTTTTATGAAAATAGGTATATGGGAGTTTTCGGTGTCCCTGAGTAAGAATCCGTTATCAGATTTTCAAAAAACAAAATGGCGGATCCAATATGGCGACCAACTTTATGAAAAATTAAGCAAATTTGATGAAAATCGGTATATGGGGGTTTTCGGGGTCGCTGATTAAGAATCCGTTATCAGATTTTCAAAAAACAAAATGGCGGATCCAATATGGCGACCAAATTTATGAAAAATTAAGCAAAATTGATGAAAATCAGTATATGGGGGCTTTCGGGATCGCTGAGTAATAATCCGTTATCAGATTTTCAAAAAACAAAATGGCGGATCCAATATGGCGACCAACTTTATGAAAAATTAAGCAAATTTGATGAAAATCGGTATATGGGCCTCAGTCGTGATTGGTGACGATGATTTGTAAGTCAAATCGAAATGCATTGCGGTTTTATTATTGAGAATATAAAATATTTTTAGATTCCAATAAATTGCGAGTACAATCATTAAGGTGTTTTTGTTTAATTCTATTTGATATTATATCGATTCTACGTAGTTCAGTGTTTAAAAATGTCTTTATCTGATCACACATTCGTTATTTGTTACTTTAAAGAACCCCAGATACCGATTTTCATTGGAATCGGAATACAATTGGCAAATTCGTCGGCCATATTGGCGTGGCCATTTTGAATTTTTTAAGTTTTGACCACAAATTCGTTATTAGCGACCTTAAAAACCCCTAAATACCCACTTTCATTGAAATCGGAACACAATTTACGAATTCATATTTGGGTGGCCATTTCGGTAATTTGTCAGCGGCCATTTTGAATTTCGAGAATCGGACTTCGAGATGTTTCATGGTACTGGTGCGCCCGCTATAGCGCACACATACAGAATCTTTCTTTTATTAATATAAGATGATATAGATGAAAAAAAAAGTTAATATATAGCCCCTGAATAGGACGCTCAAAACTATACATTGAGCAAATATGTAGTATATCGGGGATAGAATGACATGGAGCAAGCAGGAGCAGCTGATTTTTTTATATGTTTTGCAGAGATGATTAATAAACAATTACATGCGTATTTCGTAGTGGAAGTCGGTGGAAGTTTGTACTTAGCCATCAATTCATAAGCCGAATCGTTATTAACATACCACAATTTACTACATATTTGATCATAAATAAACGATACAATTATTTATTTATGTTCATTTCAATAACACAGTATAATTGTACTTACTCTCTGGAAAAGAATCCATTTTACACAAAAGAAAACGGGTAAACGTACTGCAATATACACGCAAAAACGTAACACGTGTTTTTGCTCGGAGAAAACGCGCTGCGTGCAGCGTGTTCGACGCTCACTTTCCAAATGGAATACAAAAGAGATTTCGAACATCTGCCTCTTGCCAAGGGCCTTGAAATACCCCAGGGGACCACTATACCTAACCCACGTGAAGAAAGTCGCTAAATATAAACTTTCGTTTTGGTACTTTTGTCCAGGTTTTGGGGATTTCAGACCACTGTGTGGCGGGGCGAAAAAATATTTAATTTTAATTGTCATGTACATATAAAAACCGTTAGCTTTAAAAAAGCACTCCGATTTTTACGAGTTACAACGTATGAATTAGTGTATTGAGTGTACTGAGTGTACTGAGAGTATACAGTGTGTACAGTATGTGCAGTGTGTACATGTACAGTGTACTATATACTATGTACTATGGACTGTATACTATAACTACCGGAGCCCGCAAAAACACACCTGTTAAGATAAGAAACATATAATTTATATACAAAATAAAAATATTTGTGAACATTGGGAAACCTGTAAAATATTAGCATTCATTGTTTTTTATATACTTCCACCGAAAACTGCGTAAAAGCTTTTAATTGGTGCGATTAAATAAAGTGTTAATAAGAATATATATAAATTTCGAGTTTTTGCATTATGCCTCAGATTGCCGTACATCTTGAAAACGATCAAAGTGAAGAAAATGCTCTCCAACGAGCTTTCCGGCCACCAAAAACTACACTTACTGAATTTTTTACACTGTGCCAAAAACCTGATATTTTCGGACAATTCGCAACAACATTGTTATATACCCACGTCCCTCGCTATTATACATGGAACAAATCAGGTAAAAAATGGAAGCCACGTAGACAAGGCGAACCACATCCAACTATTGCACGCGTATTGAAAACAAAGACATTGGGACGACTTTGCACAGTACATTCAAAACAACGTGAATGCTTCTTTTTGCGTTTGTTGTTGCTGAAAGTTCCAGGACCAACGACTTTCGAATTTTTACGAACAGTCAATGGTCAAATATTCAATACATTTCAAGATGCATATCGCGAGTTGCAATTGCCGGAAGACGACAATCATTGGGATCTGACACTTACTGATGCAGCATTTGCATAACATTCGTCAACTGTTCGCAATTATATTGACGACATGGTACCCAACAGAACCATCGGTTTTGTGGGAAAAATACAAGAACGGCATGACTGAAGACATACTTCGCAGAATTAGACAAACAAACCAATATCCAAACTCTCGAACTTTTATAGGAATAATTGGTTTTTCCTTAATGGTTATACATATTTGTTGAAGAGTTGAATTTTGAAGATTTGGATTAATTTTAAATGTCTTAAGGTTGACTGCAGCGAGTTGGAAAGGCATCATCTTTATTTATTTACGCCCCGGAAAACAAAACCAAAAACAAAGTTTACCAGCAAGTTTTGTAAAAGAATACATACATAGGTAATTTTGGTCACACTTAATATGAAAGCATATTGATACTAATGTCTCCAAATTTTACAGAAATAACTATTGGTTCTTTCCTTAGATATTGCGAATAGTTTGATTTTCAATATTTTCATTAATTTCACATGTTTTGACGAACACAAATTCGCAATTTAAGAGAAAATAAAAGTTGGTTTTCGGCATTGGTTTTTCCAACTATAAAATATTTTTTTCATTTTTCGATTTTGTTTTATTGTTCTCGATAAAATGTTGTTATTGAAGACTTCTAGATTTAAATTAAAAAAGCTATAGAAAGTGGCCCTCGAATTTCAAGTGCTGGATGCTGCTATTTGCATTAATTTTAAATCTTTTAACGTTTATGGTTTTAGCAGAATACACAGGCAATTTTTGTCATAGTTCAAATAAATGCCAATGGATGGTTTTTATTGTCTCGATCAAAATGCCAGATCCCTAATAGTTTCACATTTTGTTATTTGGAATCAAAAATTCCAAACAATTGCCTTTTTCAAACTCTTCTACTGTATATTAAAATTCATATCACCTGATTACTACTATTGGCTTATGGGAGCAGCATAGGCGCGCCGGGTTCCAACTAGTCTTTTATATTTCAAAGCTTCAAACGAACAAAAATTAGTTGCATTAGTTGCGTATTATTGTGCTACAAAATAAAGACATTTGTTAATACAATCAACAATAAAAACTTTTTAAAATTTTGATTTATTCATACAAATATATTTAGTTCACGCTTACAAAGGCTTATAAATTCAAGCAGAAGACTATAACTACCAGTTTCGTCTATCGCACCCAAAGACGTTGATAGCCCAATGAGAAAAATTTAGGATCATCGAAAAAAGGGGTCGTGAGTTCGACGCGCAACGGCGGCGCTTAAACTTTTTTTTATAAATATTTGACCGATTACAATAGAAGAGGTAAATAATGGGTTTGTACTTTTTTGGGATCATTGAAATCGACTTCCAAATATATACTAACCTTGAAAATGTCAATCAATGAACCAAATTACACGGCGTATCATTTCTTTCATCAACACTTCCAATAATTCCAATAAACCGGTTTTAAAGGCAAGGGGTCGCAGGGAAGTTCCTGACTTGTGCATCCCAAAATAATTTCGACTGCAGCGATCATCACACTAACCCAAGCATAGCTTCGTTCTCGGGGGCTGCGCAAACTATGAGAATTTTTGTTGTTTTGTACACAGCTAAATAGACAATAGAATAGAGTAACTTCAAAAACTCATCTCTCCCGCATAACTGCAGAATTCAGCAACAGACTTCCAATTGCTGAATTCTGCAGTGATGCTGCCATGATGCGCTTGGAAGATACCCAGTAGATATTTCGAAGTCGATTTTAATGATCCCAAAAAAGTATAAATCCATTATTATTTACCTCTTCTGTTGTTAGTGTGGTATTTACTTCGTATCACCACCAAAATGAAACACTCACTAACTCTATGTATCTATACACTTTTATTTATTGAGTAAATTATTATTTAACATGAAAACGCTTATAGTTAGCGCACTGACCAGCAACGAAGTTTTTATGAGACTGAATTCACTGACGATCGCTGCTGATCATTCTGGTCGGGATCATGTATTTTCACCTCTTGGTGTGGTGAGAATTGCAAGGGGCTTTTTAGGACGGAACTTCGTTCGATGTCACTACAGGGCTCCCCCTTCATTGGAAACGTCGTTGATTGGTATTATCTAAATCTTACTGATTTCTTTGGGCCAGAGGCTGTTCTCTCTGGCATAGTAAAACATGGTTTCAATCTGTCTATGGATACAGAAATTGATTTTCCTTTTATGTCGAGAACATATTGTTTTCGCAATCTTCTAATCACTTCGTAGGGACCTTCGTACGGGGGTTGCAAACCTGGTCTAATCCTGTCGACTCTTACGAAGACTTTCTCGCAAGTATGTAGTGATTTCGGGATAAAAATCTTTGCTTGGGACGGTGTCCGTGGTTGGGTTGCCCGAAGAGAATTGAAATTTTTCCTTAGTCTGTCAGCCAAATGTGTTGGGTCCTCTGGACTCTCCAGTGCGGAGCCTACGAAAAGTTCACTGGGCAATTTTAGCTGTTGTCCGTATACCAATTCCGCTGGAGTGCATTTTATATCTTCTTTTGTGGTGTTTCGTATTCCGAGTAGAATCAGGGGTAGTTCTTCATACCAAGCCGGTGTATTTCCTCTAGCTCTTAATGCCTCTTTTAGCTGTCGATGAAACCTCTCAACCATCCCATTAGATTGAGGGTGGTACGCAGTCGTTCTAATCCTGTGGACTCCCAAGAAGTTTGTTAACTGATTGAATAACTGGCTTTCAAATTGTCTACCTTGATCTGTGACTATAATGTTTGGTACTCCAAACCTTGATACATATTCGTTGATGAACACCTGGGCGACCGTTTTGGCCTCCATATTTTTTAATGGGTATGCTTCGGGCCATCGTGTGTAACGGTCCACTATCGTGAGGATATACGAATGTCCTTTTGACGGAGGGAGTGGGCCTACCAGATCCATATGGATCTCTTCAAAACGTCCTTTGGGTACTTGGAAGCTGTTAATTGGTGATTGAGTGTGGCGTGTAATTTTGGCTTTCTGACAAGAGATACATGTTTTTGCCCAATTTGTTACATCCCTGTATATGTGAGGCCAAAAGTATCTTGTTGCAATTAGTTTTCGGCTTGCCTTGATACCCGGGTGTGACATGTTGTGCAATGAATTGAAAACTTGCCTTCTTAAATTTCTAGGTACATAAGGTCTAGTGACTTGTGTCGAGGTGTCACACCAAATCTTGTTTTTGGAATGTGATAAATTCAATAATTGAAGTTTGAATCTTGAGTCCTTATTGTCATTTTTGATAAGATGTACGAGCTCTTCATCGTTTTCCTGTTCGCTGGTCAAGTTCTCAAAATTTAACGTGTCGCTTTCTACCTTACTTGATTCTATTTCAAAACTTCGAGATAAGGTGTCGGCTACTAAGTTATCTGTCCCTTTTATGTACTTGAAATTGGTGGAAAATTGTGAGATGAAGTTAAGGTATCGTGTTTGTCTTGGACTTTTTTCCGCCTTAGCCGTTATTGCGGTAATTAATGGTTTGTGATCGGTAAAGATGATGAATTCCCGACCTTCAATGAAATATCTGAAGTGTTTGATCGCTAAATATATTGCAAGCAGTTCGCGATCGAACGTGGAATATGATTTTTGCGCTTGCGACAGTTTTTTTGAAAAATATTCTAAGGGTTCCCACACATTCCTGTTTAATTGTTGTAAGACTGCTCCCACTCCTACGTTTGAAGCATCTGTTACTATACTGTAGGTGGTGTTTTCTATGGGATAATTTAACAAAGTTGCCTTCGCGAAGGTGTCTTTAATTGTGTTGAAACTTACTTCGCACTTATCGGGCCATGTGAAAGATCTTTCTTTTCGCGGTCTGGTTTCTAGGTGTGAGAGATGTTCATATATTGGGGTTAAGATTTCGGCCATTTTAGGTACAAATCTATGGTAATAGTTGATCATTCCTAGGAATTTTTGTATCTGTTTTATTGTGGTAGGTTGGGGGAACGAAGTGATGGCCGTAACTTTTTCTTTTGATGGTTTGATCCATTCGGGTGAAATTTAGTGACTCAGAAAATTGAGTGTTTTGACGCCGAAAACGCATTTGGAAGCTTTAATGTTGAGTCCGTATTTTGCGAGTCGCTCGAAAACTTGTCGTAAATGCATTTTGTGGTCTTGTTCTGTGCTGCTTGCTACCAATATGTCATCTATGTAGGTAAATGTGAAATCCAAACCTTGTAGCACCTCGTTCATAAATCGTTGAAACGTTTGTGCCGCGTTCCGCAATCCAAAAGGCATTCTTGTAAATTCAAAAAGGCCGAACGGCGTCGTAATTGCCGTTTTAAAAATATCTTCTTCTGCGACGGGAATTTGGTGATACGCTCTTATTAGGTCGATTTTTGAAAAAATAGTTTTTCCTTGCAGACAAGTGGAGAAACTCTGAATATGTGGAATTGGGTATCTGTCGGGTATGGTTACTGCATTCAATTGCCTATAATCGCCACATGGCCTCCAGTCTTGACTATCTTGTTTCGGTACAAGGTGTAAAGCCGATGCCGCTGGAGATGAAGAAGGTCGGCAAATACCTAGAGCAACCATATGTTCGAATTCTTTTTGGGCTTGTCTATATTTTGTAGGGTTTAGTCGTCTCGGACGGCAGTAAGGCAAATGGCCTTTTGTTACGATCCGGTGTACCACTGTGTGAGGTGACTTTATATGGTAATTCGGAGTGGAATGTAATTGGGGAAAATCTCGGAGTATTTCTCCATACGTACCGTCTACAGCGTACAGCAGAGGGGTAACAGCTTCGATGTTGGTTACGACTGTTAGTGTTGAGCCGGACTTACACGAGGCAGTACATTTGTCTCTTACATGATGTAAATTGTACTGAGGCCTCAGTTTTTTTAAATGTCCCGGTTCAAAAATAATGTCCTACTGGTATATGAGCGTGTATCAAGATAAATGAAGCGAGGTGTGATTGTAAATTACTTAGTGGAAAGACATTTCTTCCTTCTTTTGCCACAGTAAAATTTCCAATGTGAATTGTGGCGAGGTGAGATTGTAAACGCGAACTGGAGAGACATTTCTCACTTCTTTTGCCACAGTAAAATTTCCAATGTGAATTGCGTCGAGGTGAGATTGTAAAGACGAACTGGAGAGACATTTCTCACTTCTTTTGCGGCAGTAAAATATCCACTTTAAGCTGAGCCGTGGTGAGATTGTAAATACGAATTGGATGGAGAGGCATTTCTTACATTTTTCGAGGGAGTGAGGTTTTTTCATGAAGAGACAATTCTTACATTTTTCGAGGGAGTAAGGTTTTGTCATGAAGAGATATTTCTTACATTTTTCGAAAGAATGAGGTTTTGTCCTGAAGAGACAATTCTTACATTTTTCGAGGGAATGAGGTTTTGTCATGAAGAGACATTTCTTACATTTTTCGAGGGAGTGAGGTTTTGTCATGAAGAGACATTTCTTACATTTTTCGAGGGAGTGAGGTTTTGTTCTGAAGAGACAGTTCTTACATTTTTTGAGGGAGTGAAATTTTGTGCTGGTGAGACATTTCTTACTTTTTTTGCAGTAGCAGAATTTCCAACTTGAAATTAGGCGAGGTGGGATTGCAAAATATAAATATATGGCCACGGACAACTAATTAGAAACAGTTTCATAAAAATTGCATTTATACAGTTTTTATGTAGGAATCAAATTAAAGAATTCCCCCCACCTCCTCTTAATTTTTTTTAAATATATAATGATTGAAGGAAATCAATAACAATATTATAATGAATTCCTAACAGGATTGCTACATAAAAAATAAAAAATGTATAAATGCAATTTTTATGAAACTGTTTCTAATTAGTTGTTCGTGGCTGTACATTGTGGAGGCATAGATTTCTTACTTACTCTAAGGCAGTTTAATGAATATTAGAATTAAGCTTGTAAAAATGCACTTCATTGGTATTTATTTTCTTTCTTTTTTTTAATCTGCTTGTTTTTGTCATTTTGGCATTACAATAGAACCTCGCCTCATTTGAAGTATGACATTGTACTGGCTCAAAAGAAAAAAGAGGCACCTCTTACAAATTCATTTTATAATCGTGTCCTACCCAACACTATCTGTTGTAATCTTTCAAATATTTATAAAAAAAGTTTAAACGCCGCCGTTGCGCGTCGAACCCACGACCCCCTTTTTCCCGCCGATCCTACATTTTACCCATTCGGCTATCAACACCTATGGTCTACATCAGGGGTGGCCAACCCAAATGGTATCGCGGGCCACTTTGAAAATGCCTTATGATCCCGCGGGCCGGGGTCATATATTGGGTGATTCAAATTTAATTTAATATAATTTAGGGAGAGAGTTCTAAAGCTGTTCTGCGAAGACAAAGAAAGAATGCTGACCAATTAACGTGCGGAAACGCGGAATTATAAATTATCTGTGAGGGATTGCAAAAGCTGCACAAACTGTTGAGGTATGAAGGTAAGTACACAGTCGTTAAACGCTACTTCAAGTTTATGGGCGCAAAAAGAATCAAGAGAGGACAGATGGACAGCCCTTTTCAGCAAGCCACAATGGTAACGAAGTTTAGACAGGAGTCCGAACGTTTTACTTACAATGAAACTAATGTGATCGCAGCAGGTCATGCTGCTATTTAGTACTAGCCCAAGATTTCTTGCTTTATTAACGCAAACAAGAAGAACCGAGTTTAACGCGATAGCAGAAAAGTCAGGACGAACAGTATCAGAGTGAGAGAGATAAAAATGAAATGGGATTTCGAAGGAGCTGCAGTAAATTTAATGTCGACTATAAGGATACATGACGCAAGTCAACAGCAACCTTCTCCACACACATAATGTATTTGATCTCTTGGCACAGGGAAATAAAGCTGCACATCGTCTGCATACATATGAATCTTAAAATATCGTTAATAAAAATACTGAATAAAAGTAGCCCAAGAATGGAGCCTTGAGGAACGCCAGCGTGGCGTAGGGCACTTGAGGTACTTTAGCCACCTGGTTTAAACTTTTGAGAGCCGATACGAAACTTTTCAAAAATTTAAGGGCAGAAAGAGAATAATACTGATAGGACTGAGAAGGACACTTGGGAATAGGTATGATTGAAGCATGCTTCCAAGTCGAGGGAAACTTGAATACCGCGAGGCAGGAGTTAAGAATGTGAGAATGTGAGTAAAAATAGGCAATAGAAGAGGTATGAGCATTTTTAAGAAACTAGGTGAAATGTAATGTAATTGGTGGTGCAGGTTTTCGTCAGACAAGGTGGCGGGGTATTCATTTTACGTAAATTCAATTTTCGAAAAGAAACGATTCGCAATCACAACCTTTTGTCCCAGACATCTCAATTTACAAAACTTTTCTTTTATAACAAAAAATCATGTTTTGAAAGGGTTTTTCACATTCAGGTCCTCAAAAATATGTTAAACAATTTAGTAGCAGAAAGTAGTTCGACAGGCTTAAGATTAAATCCGATTAAAACTAAAGAAATGTGGATACAGCGCTGACTAATGGTGACGTGGAATTGGTAGATTAATTCTGTTACCTCATTAGTTACGTCACTACCAGAATATATAAATCATATGGAGATCGACGGAGATCTCAACTAAATTAAGGCTGTTCAACTCCAATGTTAAGGCAATTCTGTTGTATGTGCGAAACATTGAAAGTGGCCCAATCTATCACCACGCGCCTTCAAGTTTTCATCCTAAATAAAAATCGGCTGGCAAGATAGAATTACAAATGAAAAGAAACGATAGATGACCAAATCGTGCAAGGGAAATGGAATGGAATGGCCACACCCTGCGAGGTTCAAACGTGAATCTAGCCAAAAGACCCTTGACTGGAAACTGCAAGGAACCCTAGAGTTGGAAAACCTAGAATAAAGTGGAGGAGAACCCTACCAAAAGACGCCAAAACAAGGAGGGCAACTGTTTCCGCCCTATGTCCGTGCGGGAATAAAGGAGCAGAAGAAAAAGAATCCTGCACTCATAACACACTAGCTGGATGTTGACCAAAGAAGTGTACTTCCTTGTAAATATGCTTGTTTTCTCTGCCAGCTCCATGACACTAAATTTTTGTTGCCGATGCGGTATTTATATTGAATTGTTACCGAGAAAAACAATTAATTGGATTTTTATCCATCAACCCGGTTACCCCGAGAGCCAATTCTCTATGGCAGGCTGTGAATTTTAATCATTGCTCATAGCTGACTCTTTTTTTCACATGTTGGAACCTTCTAGCACAAAATATTTTGTTAAATCTTGTTGAATCTCGCGGGCCGCACAGTTTCTTGCGAAGGGCCGCATGCGGCCCGCGGGCCGCGGGTTGGCCACCCCTGGTCTACAGTGTACGAAACTGGTAGATATAATCTTCTGCTTGAATTTATAAGCCTTTGTAACCGTGAACTAATTATATTTGTATGAATAAGTTAAAATTTTAAAACGTTTTTATTGTATTAACAAATGTCTTTATTTTGTAGCACAATAATACGCAACTAATGCAACTAATTTTTGTTCATTTGAATGAATTTATTTATTTTCAGGCCTATTCTGAACTTTGCTGGAATTTTCTTACATCGGGAGCAAACTATGTAAGAAAATTCCAGGGAAGTTCCGAATATACTTCCCAAACGCAACATTTCTGTGTGATAAAAGAGTTCCAGAGCTGCTTTCCACTTGGCCTTTCGCCAAAGATGTTTCACATCTTTCCCGTGCACTGGGTACACGCGTGTTTTTTGGGTCGCTGATTATGAAAATCACGTCATCCCTAAAAATGCAAAAACACCCCTTTTTAAGGGTTTTTGGCGATAATTACAATAATAATCAAAAATAATCCAATTAAATACACCTTTTTCAATATTTATTTCCTAATGTGGTTGATTTATACCATCTCAAGCCAAACTTTATAATACTAAAAGGTTAAAACCACCCCTAAATAGTTTTTCCAACTTTATGCTTCAAATTCGATTGAATGCATATTATCAGGTAAAATAATTTATTTTCAACTCTTAAGGGGAAGTTCTCCTGCTCAGGCCATGAAAATGGGTGATTTTCAGAAATTCTTTCTGATACATAGAAATAAAATATCAAAATGCGGTTTTTTGCAAAATGTTTGTTTGATATAAAACTATTAAAATCAATTTTTTCAAAAAAAAACGAAAACAAAATGGCGGCTCCCTTCAAGCTTCAGTATATCCGTGCGCGCCGCGCACAAATAACTTTGAGACATCCTAGGCTCGTAATCTCATCGGATACCAAAATCGTGCAAGTACCAGTTAGTTCAATGTATTTAGGGTACCTTGACCCTTATTCAAGAAAATATGTAGCTACAAATTGAAATGGTACAACTGCGAAATTTGAACCTTCCTTTTCGCTTGTTTTTTTTTACTTTGACCGGCTTGAAAAATTATGTATTATTAACCGTTTTTAATAATCAAGGGTCAAGGTACCACAAATATGGTGTACTAAAAGTCCTCAAAATTTTAAGCCGATCCGATAAGCGGTTTTCGAGACATCGTGTCTCAAACATTTGAAAAAGTAGTTTCGAGAAAAACGCGTTTAAAGTTTGGAGACGAGTAATTTTTACGTGGACTATATAGTGCACGCTCGCCTTCAATGAGCTGTAACTTTGTTAAAAATTAAGTAACTTCAGAATCGCTCTGGGGACGTATTCTAGACATGCTAAGGATGTGAAAAATGTAAACAAAAAAAATTCGATTTTTTTGATCCTGAGCAGGAGAACCTCCCCTTAAGGAGTTAAAACTACCCCTACAATTTAAAAAATCAATAGGTATTATAATCCAAAAAAAATTATTATCAACCCTTAAGGGGCTATACCAGTGTGATACTTTGAAAAAAATGCTTTTTTGCGTATTCGACAGTTTATACTGTCAAGAACATCCTGTAAAAATTTCAAGGCCGTATATATAATTCTTTTCGAATGGCAGTCTTCGAAAGAGCAACGGTAATTTAATTTTACCTTGCAAAAATCGATTGTTAAATCTTTAAACGTATTTTCCTTGAAATGAGATTTTTCCAATTTGCTGCCATTCTAACTCGAAGTGTACTTATCCGATTGACTTGAAATTTTAACTGAGTACTCTTGACTACATTTGCCATACAGCCAACTAGGATATTTTTGATTGGATGAAAATTGACAATTTGGCATTGAAAAAACCGACCATTTTATAGGCAAAAGAACAGAATATTTATTCATAACTACGCCATTTTGTTAGATTTCGATATTTTTCAAAAATCCTAGTTCACTGTATAGGAAATACCTTCTGTTTTAACACCTTTTTTGTTTTTTTTATTTCTGTTACTCAATCGACCGGAATCGTGGCAGCAGTGGGGGGAACTTTTTTTTTTTGCACTTCCGAAGCAGCGCATAGGTCGCTTACATCTCAATATTTTTCAACGAAAAAATTATGTAATATTGGTCAAGTATACCTAAGTACATTCTTAATTTCCCAAAACATTTAGTTAAGTAGTTTTATTTAAAAAAATTCTCGAAAATCACCTAAATTTTAAGCCCTCACACTGGTAAAGTAAAACAACCTCTAGATTGAAGTTGAATTTGAAAAAAGGTTGAAATTTGTTTTTTGCATTTTTTTCGCTCCCTTAAAATTGGCTCCATAATAAATTGTACAGGACGAAGAAAACGGGCTTGGTGACCATAAAGGGTGCCATAGCATAGTAGGTAATTGGACGTCGTTAGTGCTTAGTTGGGGAACTCCAACACTCGCGTTTGGAATGGTCTATGCCAATGCGGATGCATTTATAAATGTTCATGCCTGTAGCGGGAGCGTGCATATTTCTAGCAGGCGAATTTTTAGATTATCGTGCCTGTGGCGGTAGCATGCATGCCTGTGGCGGGAACGTGCATATCCGTGTGCATGTGTACTTGTTCCCTAAGCGTGCTAGGTGCGGCACGTGCATGCTTTTAAGAAAATTAACCAATTAAATTATTTTAACTCGGGCTTGGATGAAAAATGAAGAATATGATGAGGCCTCCGCTAATGTTTTAACATCTCATACGAACATACCAAAAACGCTATCGCTTAGTCATGCTAAATCACAATGAAATGTATGTAGGCAAATGTATGGCAGAAAATGGACAAATGAATTTGATGGTAGTTATTTATGTATGTATGTGTAACTTTACGGAATTCATACATGACAATCTCCACCCCTGAAGGTTCCAATTTCACTAGGTCGAAACTTCAACCAAATCCGCATGATTTTAAATGGTGATTTCAATATTATTTTTCAATCAGAAACGCGTCGTGGATGATGGGAGGTACCACCGCACTTCTCCCTTCATCCACAAAGTTCGTGAGGAAAGAGGAACGTTCCTGGGAGCGAAGCAAACAGACGCAATACGGACGAAAGTACCACGACATATGGAACCTCACTTGATGCAGTTTTTACGCGATTTTTAGACCAGTTTCAATCCAAAATATTCCAGTTATAATGAAACCTTTGCTTCGTTTTTAGTAGTCTAAGATCCGGCTGCAAATTTCTGCACTCATCTGTTTTTTAATCAAAATGCAATTTTATTGATAGTTTTAAGTAGAGAAATATATTTATGCAGGGTTGCCTATAAAAATATGGCCGCAAGTATTTTTAAGCCAGGTGTAAGCTCTGCTAAACATATACGTTCATAACGTATCCTCTTGAGTTATAGATTAAATTAAAGCTAATTTTTTTCTTTACACGATAGAGTAAGGTTGCCTCTGTCAAAGTGGTCGCAAATAGGGGTTGCCAGCCTGTATTTGGAAATTATTTTTTATTTTTTTTAGGGCTGGCAACTCCTATATGCGGCCACTTTGACAGAGACAACCGTATTCTATCGTGTAAAGAAAAAAATTAGCTTTAATTTGATATATAACTCAAGAGGATACGTTATGAACGTATATGTTTAACAGAGCTTACACTTGGCTTAAAAATACTTGCGGCCATATTTTTATAGGCAACCCTGCATAAATATATTTCTCTACTTAAAACTATCAATAAAATTGCATTTTGATTAAAAAACAGATGAGTGCAGAAATTTGCAGCCGGATCTTGTACTATAGGTTTTAATGTAATTCATAAGTAAAATATATAATAATTGTACTTGTGTCAAGTCCCTCAGTAGGCTCGTCACTATACTTCCAGCATCTGTCGTCGGCCTGACTTTTCTGAAAGCGTAATATTTTTCCGACAGACCTTCCACTATATCTATTGCATATTACTAGCTGGTTAATATTTTAATAATGGCGGCAGTTGTTGGGCAAAAATGTTTTACTTCTAAAGTGTGGTCTTAAGCACACTCATATTTTTTAAGCTAAACGGGGTATAACTTTATCCAAGATATAATCGGGCACAAATCTCGTAACTTATAAAGGAGTCTATTCTATTATTAGAGAGCATATTTACATTATAACCATAAAAATGCCATTAATTTGGATGGGAATTGCCATATCCACCGCATTTACCCGATTCAGAGCCTATTGATTACACAGACGTCTTTTAGTTTGAACTTGAGGTATGCTACCTTATTGGTGTGCTGAAAACGAATCCGAGGTCAGAATTTGGACCAAAATTTGAGCAGCATAAAAATTCAAAATCAGCATGTTATTTCCCGTTTTTGGATGTGCTGAAAACGAATCCGAGGTCAGAATTTGGCCATCACCCTCACATTTTGCCCCACAAGCCCTCTCCCCACCCCGAACTTGACCCGAAAATTCAGGGGCTCAGGAAGTCAACCCAGCATGTTGTTCTCCGTCTTTGGGTATATTGGGAACGAATCCGGGACCAGCCGTTCTCCATCACCCCCAGATTATGCCCCACAAACTCCCCCCCGCCACCGCGAACTTGTACAAAATTCCAGAAACATGAAAGTGGGAAACAGCTTGTTACACTCCGTTCTTTGCTGTGCTAGAAACGAATCTGGAGTCAGTCGTTTCCCATCACCCTCAGATTTTGCCCCCGAAACCTCCCCCCCCCCCCACCCTCAAATGTGACCCAAAAATGGAGGGCCTCAAGAATTCAAAATAGCATGTTATTCTTGAACTCTTGAAACTCTTGAGAATGTGCGCAACATAAAAAATAAAAATTCGGGGTGTTATCGTCCGTTTTTCAGTATACCAGAAAACAAACCGAGGTCAGAATCTGTTTCAGTCTTCGCCCCAGTCACTCGAGCCTCCCTCCCCTGAATGAATCGAATTTTATTCACCTCAAAGATTGAATTGTAATTCTCTTTTGGTCGAATTTTTCGGGACAATATTGGCAAATGTCAGGTCACCAATCAACGATCCGCTGTTCCAAATATTGAATTCACACATTTTCGTTGATCTGTTCTTCTCAGAAGACACTCAACTGTTCCTTTCAGAACAACACTAACGGTTCTTCTGAGACCAACACCAACTGTTCTTCTCAGAACAAAACCATCTATTCTTCTCAGAGCAAATCATCTGTTCTTCTCAGAACAAACTCAACTGTTCTTCTCAGAGAAAATCATCTGTTCTTCTCAGAGAAAATCATCTATTCTTCTCAGAACATACTCAACTGTTATTTTCAGAACAACACTAACCGTTCTTCTGAGACAACACCAACTGTTCTTCTCAGAACAAAACCATCTATTCTTCTCAGAGCAAATCATCTGTTCTTCTCAGAACAAACTCAACTGTTCTTCTCAGAGCAAATCATCTGTTCTTCTCAGAACAAACTCAACTGTTCTTCTCAGAGCAAATCATCTGTTCTTCTCAGAACAAACGCAACTGTTCTTTTCAGAGCAAACAAAATTTGTCAAAATATATTTAACGTTCCCTTAGTTACAATGGCAACTTGTATCAATGATCCGGACAGCTTTTGCTGTCTGCGAAAAATTTGAGGATTCCAAATACAGGAAAAGTTTAACAGACATGATAAAACATATTTACTTTAGGGGGCGTCCATAAATTACGTGAGGTGGTAAGGGGGGGGGGAGGGGTCGAGCCGAATCTCACCAAATCTCACGTGGGGGAGGGAGGGGTCTCGGCAAATATCACGTAATTTTTTTCCCGCAAGAAACAGTGTAAAATTGCGTGAAAACTGAGTTAAATTAATAGTACAGGTAAATTAAGCCGAAAAAAGCGATATAGCGGAAATAATTAGGTACAGGCTGAAAATTGGCAGAGAGCTTCTTTTTAGGCTTTTTAATAAGGAGTTATAAAGTCTACCGATTTTCTACCCCGAGAAGCCCACTCAGTGGGGGGGGGTTATCCCTCAAAATGGGTATATTTTTCGATTTTTCTGTAATTTTTTTTGCAATATTTCTTAATATCTTTTTGTTTTTTTCAATTTTAAGTACAATATCCGTAAATGAAACAATCTTTAAAATCGTTTTTTTGGACCCGCACTTAGAGTTCATTCACGAATGGTGCAGTATCAGATGAACATGGTGAAAGGTTTTATCAATACATATTGCAAATAGAGAAGGAATAATGAATTCATTACATAAAAAGTATACGTGATACTATTACTATATTTCGACTCAATAGCAATTGGGTATAAAAATTTAATTTTGTTTTAAATACCATCCAACTGGAACATCCAAAAAAAAGTAAAGAAAATAATTTAAATATCTGGGAATGAAGAGAGTATGACGTGATGAAAAATTCTTATCATTTTATACAATGGGCTGGGAAAAACTGCGAAAGTAATGTATACATTGACTTATACCACCATTTTTGGACAGATTGCGACCCTACGATGAACTAGTGTGGGGGGTCTAAGCTTAAACAAAACAAAAAGGCCTAGAAGCCCAATTGAAAAACCTGGAACTTAATGCCCTCCTAAGTATCTCAAGTGCATAATGTACTCAACCCTACACTGATAAAAAAATTGTCTCGATTCCAGCAATTCGATAGTCTTCGTTTCGTTGTCTTGAGTAGAAAAATTTTTCAGTCTTATCATGAGAATGCTGTCTCAGAGTAAGACACTGGAAATTCTTGAGCCAAACAATTGTATTTCTTCGCTCAATACTTATATTTTTCGACCAAGATATATTTTTCTCGAAATAAGATTGTTTAATTTTTTACTCAAAAAACTAAATTCTTAATTCATCGGACTTTTTTCGGTTATCGGACTTTCAAGTTCTAAAAATGTATCACAACCAATAAGACCGATTTTAGAACTTGAAATTTTTAAAATATATATCATCGGTTTCGTACTTTATTTTACTTCAAGTCAACTTTTGTCTTCATCCAAGACAATAAAATCAAGACTATGAGAATTGCTTATCTCGAGACAATTTTGTTTTCGTTATATCCAAAACATGAGTTGCTTGGTTCAAGAAAAAGTGCTTTAAGCCAAGATTTTTTTTTATCAGTGTACTGCAATCATAGAGATTATATTAAGAATCGGCTCTTTTCACTTCAGTCAGAACACATGCTATCCTCGGTGCATTGTCACTACAAAAGGCAGACATTTGCACCAGGCGACATAATTAGTTATCTAAGCATCTTACAGGACTCGAATTTTGAATCGACGACCATCTGCTCTGACATACCTACTAGAGGCCAAGATAGATTTTGAAAACCTTTTGTTATCATTATCGAGAGTTGTGAAGAATGGAAGTCTAACAGATCCGCACTTCTTGAATCTATATCCTGATGTACAGGCGGCTCAAACGTCAATTTTAGAAGCTGGCTGTGACTTCAGACTCCGCTTTTCTAAGGCGATACGAAAGTAGGAAGCAAACGGAAGCTTGTAGCGATGCCTGATAAATCTTCGAAAAGAAATTGTTTTCAGCCAACCAACTTCATTTATTAACTTAATTTGACATTTTGATGCGAACAATAAATTGTTTCAAGAATATTTAAAGACTTTTTAGAATATTTTAAAACAAACAAATAAATGCAGCGCATGGGGCAATGGCTTTACTCGCGGACTGAAATCTGATAACAGGCGGACAAATTTAATTCGAATTCGCATTGGTGGAGGATACCATTTTCTTATTTCCGAATTTCATGACTTTCGAATCGCATTCCAGGATAACCCCCCTGGGTCATTCAGTCACAGGTTTTTACCCAAAGATGACATCTATAGAAGAATGCTCCGAAGTTTGTACATCTCCAGAGTCATAAATGGCTCTACCATTACTATTCAAACAGTCAAGTCGTTACTCTCTAAAAACGAATCAGCTGATGCCAAAGTCAACCTTCGTATGTATATTGTAAAATTCTAAATTTTTTTTATATTCCATATGCTTGCTCTACAAATACACTAGTTGAGCTCAAACTAGAATCGAAATTCTTCTGTTCTCTTGTTAAGAAGTCATTATCCCTGTAAGGCACCATGAGGTTGGTTTCCAAAGGATAGGCAGAATCACCTGCTAAATGGTAATCCACAGGTATTCTAGTTTATATTGGGTGCATGCCGAGTTGGTGCTGTTATGATTTTGTAGTACTGTTCTTCAACACAAATTATGTTTTTTTAAATAAATCCAACGCAATCAAGCACAGATTAAGGTATTTAGACTAAAAATACGCATAATATTGTAAATCCTACAAATTTTTTAAAATTTTAAAAATCTCACGTGAGATTGCGGGGGAGGAGGGGGTCGAGCCAAATCTCACGACATCTCACCAAGGGGGGAGGGGGGTCGAAAAATAGCCAAAATCACCTCACGTAATTTATGGATGCCCCCTTAATTGTTTTGGAATGCATGTCATTAATCAAGATTACAGTTTGGTTCCTCATTCTTGTTGTAATAACTGCCATAGTTCATTAATACGGTGGAATAAAGGATCACTCAATGCCTTGAAACTTAATGAACCTATTAAGTGGAGAGAACCACGAAATCGCGAGGACTGTTATTTCTGCAAAACGAACTTAGTTGGCTATAATTACAAAAACAAAAACAAAATTGTCTATGCACAAGTTTCATCAGTTACTTTTCCCGTCTGGAAGACTGATAGCGAAGTTTCTGGTCCGACTGAAGATCCTACAGTTGACATTCGCATGGAAGTAGAAGATCTATTTGCAGAAGATGACGGCGAGTCAAGTGAAAGTGACGAGGCAGATACTGAATCAAAGACCCCACGACTCTTCAATCAACTGGAGCTGAATGATCTTGTTCGATATTTGGGTCTATCCAAAGAGCTTTCTGAGTTATTGGCTTCAAGATTTAAAGAAAGAAATGTGTTGGCCCCAAAAACCAAAGTAACATTTTACCGGAATAGGGAAAAAGATTTCGTACAGTATTTTGAAGAGGAAGAATCTTTGGTTTATTGAAAAGACATAAATGGCTTATTCAAGGAAATAAGTAAACTCCCTTATGAGCCAGAAGAATGGAGGTTGTTCATTGATTCATCAGGGTTTGAAGGCAGTTTTACTGCACATCACAAATATCCTGGCACCCATACCAATCGCCCATTCAACAGTTTATAAAGAAAATTATGCAAATGTACAGAAAGTTCTAGAAAAAATAAATTATAAAGATCACCAATGGCAGGTTTGTGGAGATTTGAAAATTCTGACCATGATTTTGGGCCAACAATCTGGCTTCACTAAATTTCCCTGTTTTTTATGCGAGTGGGATAGTCGGGATAGAGACAATCACTGGATCAAAAAGACATGGCCAAAAAGGGAATCCCTTAAGCCTGGAGATAAAAATGTTGTTAAAGATAGTCTGATTACCCAAAGTAAAGTCATCTTACCACCTTTACACATCAAACTTGGTTTAATGAAACAATTTGTGAGAGCTCTTGATAAAAACGGTGAGTGTTTTAAATATTTGGGGAAGAAATTGCCTCAAATATCTGATGCAAAGTTAGAAGCAGGTGTGTTTTACGGGCCTCAAATTAGGACGTTGATGAAGGACTCTGAATTTATGAAACACATGACCGATACTGAGAGAGAGGCATGGTTGAGTTTCAAGGATGTTACTCAAACGTTTTTGGGCAACAAAAAAGACGATGAGTACGAAATCATTGTGAAAAGGATGTTATCGGCATTTCAAAAATTAGGGTGTCTAATGAACATCAAGATACATTTTCTTGATTCCCATCTGGATTATTTTCCCTACAATCTAAGAGATTTTAGTGAAGAGCAAGGGGAGCGTTTTCATCAAGACATAAAAGATGTTGAAAGAAGATACCAGGGCAGATGGGATAAAAAAATGTTGGCAGATTTTTGTTGGTTGCTGAAGAGAGACACAAAAGATAGGCATAAAAGAAAAAGTCAGCGGAGATCATATGAGGATAAGAAGACTCGAAAACAGCGTTAATGAGTAACCAATTCATCAATTTCATAGGGAGTGAGGGAAAACCAAAACACCACCATCTAATGATAGGAGACAAGTGTGATCCCTAAATTAATTAACACTCTCAATTAATGGTGAGAGGCAAGGGGACTCACATTAAACAAGAACCCCGAAGAAAACAGAAACCTACTACGTCCACGTCGTTGTTTTTGGGTAATGCTAAATGTAGGTTATTGTAATTGTATCGTTCTGTAATTTTGATGTAAAAACAAATGACAATTTAGACTTTTTATCAAGAAAACAAAATTCCCCAGACCGCAGCTTACCATGCGCGCTTCGTTTCAGAAACCGCCCTCTGACAAAAAAATCAGATTTTCCTCGGTTTCTGACTAGGGATCAAGGTGAATCGCAATCCAACGACTGACTCCAGATTCGTTTCTAGCACAGCAAAGAACGGAGTGTAACAAGCTGTTTCCCACTTTCATGTTTCTCGAATTTTGTTCAAATTCGGGGTGGGGGAGGGGGTTTGTGGGGCAAAATCTGGGGGTGATGGAGAACGGCTGGTCCCGGATTCGTTCCCAATATACCCAAAGACGGAGAACAACATGCTGGGTTGAATTCCTGAGCCCTTGAATTTTCGGGTCAAGTTCGGGGTGGGGAGAGGGCTTGTGGGGCAAAATGTGAGGGTGATGGCCAAATTCTGATCTCGGATTCGTTTTCAGCACATCCAAAAACGGGCAATAACATGCTGATTTTGAATTTTTATGCTGCTCAAATTTTGGTCCATTTTGGGGGTGTGGGGGGCTTGTGGGGCAAAATCTGAGGACCTCGGATTCGTTTTCAGCACACCGAAAAACATAAGGTAGCATACCTCAAGTTCAAACTAAAAGACTTTTTTTTATGGGCCTGTGTTATCATATGCATTCCGCTTGGTACTGAATTAATAAAACGGAAAGCGTATCGAATGGGGGAAGTGTCTAGATTCTGTACTGATTTTTTTGTTGCAATAATGTTAATATGCATTATCAAAGAACGGAATATTCTTTTCAGTTTAAAAGAGTTTTTTTGTTTAATATCCTTCTCTATTTGCAAAAATATAAAATATTATTAAAATTTTCATATTTTAATGATACGTTTACAGCATTACAATAAAAAACGATGACATTGTAAAACTGTTAACCGAGTAATCTTATCACGAATTTTTATTAAGTACTATCTGATACTACGAAAAAGGTAAAAATAAAATGATTCATACCTTTCGGAAATTATTATATTAGACTCATTCGTCGCTTGATGTTTTGAAGAAGTTTCAAGCGTTTTTATTATTGCATAGAAAATAACTGATAAATATGCATTTACTTCATAATTAATCAAAAAAGATTTTTCTCCACACCCTTTTTATGACCAAATATTTTTCTTAATACATAAAATGTCCTCAAGGTGTAATTATCAGGACATTAACCTATATTGATCGAAGAAAGAAATTAGGTTAAAGTTCAGGGTATTAGTGATATGTTGCTTTGATATTATCAAAAGGGAGGAAAATACTTGACCCCACTTAAGCAATGTGAAAATGTGTCGTAGGCTGTCATTGGACGACGTTAAATTGCCAGAAATAAGAAATGCTCGTGTAAACCAAATCAGAGACAAATTGATGACTTCCATCTATCGACTTAAATATATTCCGCAAAAATATCCCAATTTATATAAACTTTTAATGAAAGAAGATTGTTTCCTTAAGAAACAGTATATTGGACGATGTGGTGAATAGAGTGAACGCACATCTTAATAAGTTGATGAATTTCCTTTACCTAAGTTGTTGTAATGGGTCCAAAAACCGAAAACAGAATTTTCAAGACGTTTTTATGTTTCAAGGTCAGTAGAATCTTTTGGCACTATTTTTGTAAGAGGTTTGTATGGGTACGTATGTGCCTACAAATTTTTTCGTGCCAGAAATCTCGTGAACAGAAAATTATATGAAATTCGTCAGGCTACCAATCGAAGAATATTAATGCCAAAATTATCTGAAAAGCGTTAGACTAAATTGTGTACAAGCAGTACCTAGATCTTGTTATTGAGTTGAGAAGTCAGCCTCGGAACAATCAGGCTTTACGGCAAAGACCTTAGTAACGTCTCAGGACTAATGATTTTAAGGAATTACGATATAAAATTCACAACTCAAAATGTCAGAACATTATGTATTTGGAGACCTGGAGCAATGGCGTAAGTGATAGATGACAATATAGAATACTCATCCTTACACTACAAGAACTAAGATGGACTAGTAAAAGAGCCCTAGAACCACGAGACGACAGCAGAAGGAGCTTCGGATAGATTTCTGTCTGCTCGAGGCTCTAATAAAGAACGCTATTTCTGCACGCCGAGTGGCGAGCGGATTGCGACCTTAAGACCCCTTCGATGAGCGATCTGTGAGTCCCCCAAGCCAAACCAAAACCTTACCGTTGAGGAAACTAGGATGTAATCGTGGCTTAGAGACACCGAGTAATTTTTTCAATCAATCCAAAATCCATGAGACGTCTACAGAGAGAAACACCTATTACTCCCAAGTTGTTCGGTTGGGAAGATGGGGGGGAACTAGCGACAATAATCAAATAAAGTGGCATCTAGAAAAATTAATAAATGAAGAAACTAAACAAGAGTATGAAAGAATATTAAAGTTAGAGGAAATAAACAAGGAGTCTGAAAATGTTGACCCAGAAAAGGCTACGCCAGAGCCTACAAATGCAAATGTCACAGCGAAGGCTCAATTTCGACATGGTATACCCACAGAAATCTTTAATATAGAGGGGAGAAGCTATGCCATGGCTCACATAGGCTAATTTGCAAACTATGGAGAATCCGGAAGAATGGCTTCTAGGCACAATTGTTTCAGACTACAAAAAAGGTGAATTGATGAGCTGCGAAAACTACAGACCAATCACGTTGCACAAAATAGGAGATTACCAAGATTTAAGCTTCGTTCACACGGTGACACTGATGTCGTGGCTTTAATGTCGCGACGTGAATGTAGCAAAGTGCCATCGTCTGAACCGCTCCTGCAGATACAAGTTCCGCAACTTTTTTACACGAGTGTCGCAACACCATGCGTGGATTATGTGAACACTTAGTGCCGTGACATCAAATTTCGAGCACTGTCAAGAGCTGTGCAAAACAACGACAGAAGAGTGTAGGACACAAGTGAGAATATGAGGTTTTAATTCTATAAACTTCCCTCAAAAACTAGGTCTGCGACAAGGACATGCGATCTCACCTTTCAAGGATTGTAGAATGCTCAGCAAAGTTCAATATAAGTATAAATGACACGAAAACAATGTATGTACACGATCGAATCCGCAGAGAACAACGATTAGGACATAGCATTAGCCATGACGATCATAGAATGGAAATTGAAGACAACAGTTATATATTTAAGGAAAATGCTTATCGCAGAAAATGCGATAAAGGATGGCTTTCATATACACATTGTTGCCGCAAATAAAACCTATTTTGTTCAAAAACAAATTCATTCGATTTTTTCCAAATAGAAAACATTACATACATGGGTTTCATTACTTTCTTCTTATCAAATAATATTCGTATATACATATAAAAAATAAACTGAAATTGTTGGTAAAATTTTGTTTTGAGATTGTCCTTTGTCCAGTGGTGCAGGTAAGAGAACTTCAATTTCGACAATTCAGTTGTTACGGCTTATTCCAAAGTCGAAATCTTTAGGAAGTTGTGCTGAGGATATGCCAGGAAATACCCGGCCTCGTATTTTTTTTATCATTCACGATATTACTGACCCTTAATCATTTAGAGCCTTAAGTTTAGGCAGTCGCTATGGCAAATTTTCCATTGAATTGAGGGGGTGTTTTAGTTTTGTCCACTGGTACAATACTTTATCATTTCATTGTAAAGTTTGAATTGTAAGACTGGAGTATTTATGTTATTATTTTTGATTTTTTTTTTATATTTTAGATATACACTCTGTTTCAAAGCTATAAATGAATTTGAAATTTCGCGTTTTCTCGAGAACGGTTGCACACCATAATATAAAATTTTAACAATATGCAGTCACACACGAGGTGAATGTCTGGACCTAGCGGTACTTGACCTGGTTGGTCCAGACGGTTTTAAAGGATAGTGGCGCGATTTAAGAAAGGAGCCGCGTTTCGCAATTTCGGCGGTGGATCGTTGATGGTATGGCGAGGGTTTAATAAGCGCGGTACCTTAAAACTCGTGTTTACATCCACTAGGATGAATAGTTTAGACTACGCGGAAATACTGGAAAACTATCTGCTACCATTTTTCCACTGTTATCCTGGAGAAAAATTTGTGCTCCAGCAGGACAATGCTAGAATTCACGTGTCTGGATCCACACGAGAATGGTTTTCCGCTTATAACATTAACGTTATAGACTGGCCTGCTTGCTCTCCGGATCTAAATCCAATGGAAAACATCTGGGATTGATTTGTTTGCAAGGTATACGCTGGTTACAGACAATTAAATGCCATCAACGAGCTGAAATACGCCATCAAAGAGTCCTGGAGTCTTTTAACACCGGAAGTCCTTAAACCATATTGGGAATCAATGTCCAAAAGACTGAGCGAAGTTTTGCGAAATAGCGGGGGCACCATAAAATACTAAACATGATTGTTATTTTTATTTTTTTTTATTTTTTCTTGAAATAAATTTGTGTTCGTTTATGGCAATGAAGCAACGTTCTTGGCCAACTTTTCGGAGTTTCCTTTACTGTGCTCAAGTACCGCTATGTCCGGACAATGTGCCTAGTGCATTAGTGCCACCTCGTGTGTGACTGCTTATTGTTAAAATTTTATATTATGGTGTGCAACCGTTCTCGAGAAAACGCAAAATTTCAAATTCGTTTATAGCTTTGAAACAGAGTGTATAAATAAATATTTAGATATAAATTTTGTAATATTGGATAGTTGTTTTTATTAAGTTTTTATCAAAATAATGAAATTATGAAATATTGAAGGGGGTGCTTTAGTATTGGCCAATACTGTAGTTTACAATGAAGCAACTATTGGCATCATCGAAGGGTATGAAACTGCGGCCTTAGATATTACCTAGGCACAATAGGATGGTTTTCAAGAAACAGGCTTAAATAAGCGATTTTAAAAAGCTGAGGGTAGATGTATGATTTGTTTGTATATTATAGCCCGAGCAATCCGCTTGAAAACAAATAGACATAATTTAAGAATGACAAGCATTGGGATGCTTGTTCGGAAATTTAAAATTGGTGTTTATTCCATCGCAGATCGTGGATCAATGTTATGGCTAGAATGTTAAAATATGTATTAGCCTAAAGTCCCTTTTTCCTAGGACAATTCTCGTTGCGAGTAAAAAAAGCGTTGCGAAAAAAATCAAAAATCTCGCACCTTTAGTGCGAGAAACCATTCTTTCTCGTTGCGAAAAAAAGAATGAATTCGACCATTCCTTCTCGCAACGAGATATTTTGTGTTTATGTAGTCCCGACAATGTACAAAAAATTTCAACAAGATCGGTTCATTACTTTTTGAGTAATTAACGATCTAGTTTTTTTTAACTTTAATTAACAATGCTGCCATTTTTTGTAAGATCAGTTTATAATTGGAAAACTCGTTTAGAAAACTTAAGAAACAATTGAAAATGAAATCCCGTTGGAATTTTTGAAAAACCGCAATTTTGATCGATTTTATGAGGTTTTTTAGGTGGTACCTTTTTATTGGCGACATAAACAAATTTCCCTTGCACCTAGCGACCTCTAACAGGGCTTATTTTATTAGAGGATTTCATAACGAAGAGCTTTCCCAAAGCATATGTTATACTAAAAGTTAGCAGGAACGGTCAACCAAATTGTGGGCAAACTTAGGGTGTTTAACTACACCCTAAAACGAAGCGATTCCAACAATAATCTCGCCTATGGGCCAAAATTGTAATGAAAATGCCTCACCGACTAGCCTATTATAATTAAAAGCAATTATGGATTATTTAACTATAAGTCTTTTTTTATAAATTATTGTCTCGATACTTTTGATGAGAATGAAAAAAATTACTATTCGGTACTTACAGGGGTTGTTGCTGTTACTTTTCTGGAATATAAAATGAGCTAGTTTTCAATAATTGGAGTAGGCTCTGGAGAAGTGTGCTAGCGCAACAATGAAACGAACTTCCTTATGGGCACAAGGTGTACATATATTTCCCAGACCAGTAAATTGATAATTGTCGAGCTTTTCGAGAAACTTGTGCACTTCACAAGTGCTATTCAGTGAATGATTTATTCGGGCACTGCTATCCCTTGCACCAGCGTTGAACAAAGTAGAATTCATTGCCTGCAGGAATAGTAATAATTCGGCCGCCTTGAGTTTACTTTCGCCTTTACATTAGTAAGAAAAAAAATATGAGTGTGCTTAAGACCACACTTTAGAAGTAAAACATTTTTGCCCAACAACTGCCGCCATTATTAAAATATTAACCAGCTAGTAATATGCAATAGATATAGTGGAAGATCTGTCGGATAAATAGTACGCTTTCAGAAAAGTCAGGCCAACGACAGATGCAGGAAGTATAGTGACGAGTCTATTGAGGGACTTGATACAAGTACAATTATTATATAATTTACTTATGAATTATATTAAAACCTAAAAACGAAGCAAAGGTTTCATTATAACTGGAATATTTTGGATTGAAACTGGTCTAAAAATCGCGTAAAAATTGCATCAAGTGAGGTTCCATATGTCGTGGTACTTTTGTCCACATTGCGTCTGTTTGCTTCGCTCCCAGGAACGTTCCTCTTTCCTCACGAACTTTGTGGATGGAGGGAGAAGTGGGGTGGTACCTCCCATCATCCACAAAGTTTGGACGCGTTTCTGATTAAAAATAATATTGAAATCGCCATTTAAAATCATGCGGATTTGGTTGAAGTTTCGACCTAGTGAAATTGGAACCTTCAGGGGTGGAGATTGTCATGTATGAATTCCGTAAAGTTACACATACATACATTAATAACTACCATCAAATTCATTTGTCCATTTTCTGCCATACATCTGCCTACACACATTTCATAGTGATTTAGTGTGACTAAGCGATAGCGTTTTTGGTATGTTCGTATGAGATTTTAAAACATTAGCGGAGGCCTCATCATATTCTTCATTTTCCAACCAAGCCCGAGTTAAAATAATTTAATTGGTTAATTTTCTTAAAAGCATGCACGTGCCGCACCTAGCACGCTTAGGGAACAAGTACACATGCCACACGGATATGCACGTTCCCGCCACAGGCATGCATGCTACCGCCACAGGCACGATAATCTAAAAATTCGCCTGCTAGAAATATGCACGCTCCCGCTACAGGCATGAACATTTATAAATGCATCCGCATTGGCATAGACCATTTCAAACGCGAGTGTTGTTTTAGCAAGCAGTTCCCCAACTAAGCACTAACGACGTCCAATTACCTACTATGCTATGGCACCCTTTATGGTCACCAAGCCCGTTTTCTTCGTCGTGTACAATTTATTAGGGAGCCAATTTTAAGGGAGCAAAAAATGCAAAAAACAAATTTCAACCTTTTTTCAAATTCAACTTCAATCTAGAGGTAGTTTTACTCCCTTAAGGGTTGATTATAATTTTTTTGGCTTATAATACCTATTGATTTTTTTAAATTGTAGGGGTAGTTTTAACTCCTTAAGAGTTGAAAATAAATTATTTTACCTGATAATATGCATTTAATCGAATTTGAAGCATAAAGTTGGAAAAACTATTTTTTACAAATTTTTATATTTTCAGTCGATTTAGAGGTGGCTTTAACCTTTTAGTATTATAAAATTTGGCTTGAGATGGTATAAATCAACCACCTTAGGAAATAAATATTGAAAAAGGTGTATTTAATTGGATTATTTCTGATTATTATTGTAATTATCGCGAAAAACTCCTTAAAAAGGGGTGGTTTTGAATTTTTAGTGGCGGTCGTAATCAGCGACCCACAAAACATAAAGGGAACGATCTTCATAACGGTGTTATATTTTGACAGCCCCTCCGCCGGCTTCGCGATTTGAATGGACTATAACACCATAAAAACGCATAAACGGTTCGTCGCGTCGATTTGATGTTAGTTACAAAAATTTGTAATTTTAGAATTTATAATTTCCCGCACCTCTCAAACCAAAAACACCTCACGTATTTAATTGCTCTGGGGTGTATATATACGAACTATTGCACACACATATGAACTATTGCACACACAGACTCGAGTTTCTTCGCCGCTGGTGCCCCGTTCTTCCCATTGCCCAGGGTACGCGCACAATCTGACGATTTTTCAATGTGTGAGAGCCTGACACGAATAAACCAATTCACTGCCATGGAAATTTTTTCGGCTAGGCGCGCCTAAAGAAATTATGAAATTATTCATAGTAAGAAATAACCAAGAACGAGATGTTTTTATAGCCAGAATTGAAGAATTTTTGTAAGAATAAGCGAACTATTCAGTTTAGTCTAAAGCAAAGTGCAGTTGATTGAGACAAGCAACTGAATAATTTTTTACGATATCACAACATAGAAATTAAATAAAGAGACACTAAAAAGAAGAACCGGCTTAGGGGCGATACCAGTGTGATACTTTGCAAAAATTGTTGTTTTTGTTTTTCTTATTCGACAGTTTATACTGTCAAGAATATCCTGTAAAAATTTAAAGGCCGTATCTATAATTCTTTTCGAATGGCAGTCTTCGAAAAAGCAACCGTAACTTAATTTTACCTTGCAAAAATCGATTGTTAAATCCTTAAACGTGTTTTCCTTGAAATGAGATTTTTCCAATTTGCTGCCATTCTAAGTCGAAGTCTACTTATCCGATTGACTTGAAATTGTAACTGACTACATTTGCCATACAGTCAACTAGGATATTTTTGATTGGATATTGCCTTTAACATTGATTGGTTTTGCCTTTAACAATAACCTAAGCCCGGAGGAGTCAACCTTTACTTTTAACTTTAAAAAGGCCAACCTTGAAGTACTGTCATCCAAGCTCACTTCGATCGATTTCAATAGCTTGCTTTCCTCTAATGAATTGGATGACGACGTAACAAGATTTTACTCCGTCCTGTATGAAACCTTCGCATCCTGTGTACCTATTGAGCCTCTAAAGTTGACCAGATCATCCCCGCCCTGGTACAATAATGAGTTGAGACACACCAAAAACCAGAAGAATAAACTCTGGAAAACCTACCTGAAGAGAAAATACACTGCGAGCTTCTATGCTTTTCTCAACTGCTATGACCAATTCCATGCTCTGTCCGAGGCTCTCTATAAGGAGTACCTTAGCAACATGGAAGGTAAACTGTATGGGGATCCCAGAGCATTCTTTCAATTTATCAACTCTAAGAAAAAAGTTGATAATTACCCTAACACCATGCAATACGAGAACTCTGTTAGTTCTAATTCATCCGAGATTTGTGACAAGTTCGCATCGTTCTTCCTCAAATCTTTCTCGTCTCCTGTCTTCCAACCTCATGAAGACAATTTTCGACATATCAACGCATACAAACGGCTCAAAATTTATCTCTGTCTATAACCAGGGAAGATATCTCGAAACATATAAATGATCTTCCACAAGATTTTTCGTCCGGCCCTGATGGTGTCCCTCCTGCTGTTCTAAAATCCTGTGCAGGGGCCCTACTGTCTCCTTCTTCTTCTTTAACGGCTCTACAACCGGGATCCGGTCCTGGCCTCTCGCAACTGTTCTCTCCACCGGTCCCGATTCTGAGCCGATGTCATCCAATTTGTCCTGGTCTACGCCATCCTTCCAGCGGAGGTTGGGTCTCCCTCGCTGTCGCACCCCATAAGTCTTACCGCAGAGAACTTTCCGAGCAGGCTCATCTTCACTCATACGAGCTAGATGTCCTGCCCATCGGAGTCTACCGAGCTTTATTTTCCTCACAACATCTATGTCGCGATAGCGCTCGTAGATCTCGTCATTGTAGAGTCTCCGGAATCGTTCTTCCTCACATACGGGGCCAACAATTCTCCGAAGTATTTTCCTCTCGAACACCGCCAAGAGGTTAGAGTGCTTTTTGCTAAGCACCCACGTTTCGGATGCATATGTGAGGACCGGCAAGACCATCGTCTTATATAGTAAAAATTTAGACGTTATGGTTAGATGCTTGGATTTGAAGAGCCTTGACAGGCTATAGTAGGCTTTGTTGGCTTTTAGCAGTCGTGCGCGTATTTCAGGTTCCATGCTATTGTCGGCTGCTACTATTGACCCAAGGTAGGTAAATGATTTTACCACATCAAACTCGTGTTCCTCTACTTTGATTGTGGGACCAATGTTAGGTGTTCTTGCAGACGAGGCCACCATGTACTTTGTTTTGCTTTCGTTGATGTGCAGTCCTAGATTTCCTGCCGCCCGCTCAATCTGGATGAAAGCTTCTTGTACAGCTGTTGATGTTCTTCCAATGATGTCAATGTCGTCTGCGTAAGCCAGTAATTGGGTGGACTTGTGGAGGATTGTGCCCCTTGATGTCACGCCCGAATCTCGGACCACTTTCTCCAACGCCAGGTTGAAAAGGAGGCAAGCCACACCGTCCCCTTGTCGGAGTCCATTATAGATGTTGATTGGTCTGGACAGTATTCCGGATACCTTTACTTGGCTTGTCACATTGGTCATGGTCAACCTACATAGTCTTGTCAGCTTATTGGGAATGCCGAATTCTCTCATGGCTTTGTAGAGTTCTACTCTGGCTATGCTATCATAGGCGGCTTTAAAGTCTATGAAGAGGTGTTGGATTGAGTTTTGAAACTCTAGACATTTTTCCATAGCCTGCCTCAAAGTGAAAATCTGATCGGTTGTTGATTTGCCTGGGCTGAAGCCACACTGGTATTGGCCTATGATGTTTCTAGGGTATGGGGCCATCCTGTTTTGTAGGATGACGGAGAATATCTTATACGCGGTACTCAACAACGTTATACCACGATAATTGCTGCACGTTGTGATATCTCCTTTTTTATGTACCGGGCAGAGGATGCCTTTCCTTCAGTCTTCTGGCATCGCTTCCTGCTCCCATACTTGCACAATTAATTCATGAATCGCTTGGTGTAATGTAGGCCCTCCATATTTAATCAGCTCCGCAGGGATGCCGTCTGCACCCGAGGCCTTGTTGTTTTTGAGCCTGGTGATGGCACTGCTAACTTCTGCTAAGCTTGGTGGTGACAGCATAGCATTATCGTCAGATATTGGTGGAGCCTCCAAATACTCCGTTAGCTCGCCATTTAGCAATTCATGAAAGTGCTCTTCCCATCGCTCCAAGATGCCTTGAGGATCGGTGATCAGATTCCCTTCTTTGTCCTTGCAGTATGTGCAACGAGGTGTGAATTGCGTCATACCGCGTACTCTTCGGTAGAACTCCCGCGCCTGGTGCGGCCGTCGCTCTCTGTAGCGTTCTAGTTCACAAACGAGATTTTTCTCCCAGGCTTCCTTTTTTCGTTTGTGAATTCTCTTTTCTTCTTTTCTGAGCTCTTTATATTTCTCTTCGCAGTATTTTTAAGGCGGGTCCAGCTCTCGTCGACGCCCGGCATCTCATCCCCAGGACTTGCTCTTCTGAGTGCGAGTTCTAACGCCTGACCGTAGCTGTTTCTGGCCATTTCGTTGCGAAGTGCAGCTGTGTTGATTCGAGCCTGATCAGCGGATACAAAGCTTTTCAGCGTTGTAATGCGCTCTCGGAGCACCATACCAACAAGATAGTGATCTGAGTCGAAGTTTGCACCTCGGTACGTTCGTACCGTCATCAGACCCGAAAGGTGGCGGCGGTCTATCAACACATGGTCTATTTGATTGCGAGTTGCCCCATCAGGAGATATCCAAGTGGCTTTATGGATATCTTTACGCGCAAATCTGGTACTTGCAACGACCAAGTTCTTACTTGCTGCCATCTCTATAACTCGCTGCCCATTGTCATTAGTGTTCTCATGCAAGCTGTGGATGCCGACATATTGCCTGTATACGGGCTCCCGGCCTACTTTGGCGTTCAGGTCTCCCAATATGATTTTTACATCATATCTGGGGCAGGCATTAAGTTCCCGTTCAACTACTTCGAAGAATTCTTCTTTTTCATCGTCCGGGGACTCTTCTGTAGGTGCGTGAACGTCTGTCTCCTATCCTATGTTTATTTCAGAAATCCCTCAATACAGGGCGCTTCCCAACCTTATGGAAGAACTCTTTTATAATCCCTGTTCATAAAAAGGGTTGTAAGAACGAAATATCTAATTATAGACCGATTGCGAAGTTATCATGTATACCAAAACTTTTCGAATCCATTATTTATTCTGCTGTTGCCCCTATCTGCAAGAGACTTATCTCAACTAACCAACATGCCTTTCTTGCAGCTCGTTCCACTACTACTAATTTACTAGGGTTCTCTTCTTACACTGTTCGAGTCTTTGTCACTGGCTGTCAAACTGACTGTGTTTATACAGACTTCAGTAAAGCTCCTTATTTATGCCGATGACATCAAATTGTACCGCCACATAAGGAGTATCGAGGATTGCAAACTTCTGCAAGCAGACCTAAACACCTTCTATTCTTGGTGTTCCAACAACAACCTGGTCCTTAACATTAGTAAATGTGAGGTCATGACTTTTTGTAGAAAACGTGGAGTTATAACTTACGACTATACTTTTCTTGATAACAAGATCTCCCGCACTAACTCTGTTATCGATCTTGGGGTTAGGTTAGAAAGTAAGTTGGATTTCTCCACCCACATCAATTATATCTCTTCCAAGGGCAATTCAGTCCTGGGATTTATAAAAAGATGGTCCAAGGAATTCAACAACCCCCTTATCACAAAGCACTTGTACATATCTTTAGTTAGGCCTTTACTTGAATACGCCTCCCAGGTATGGTCTCCTTACTACTCCTCCCATGTCGATAAAATCGAATCGGTTCAAAGGAAGTTCGTCCGTTTTGCACTCAATCACCTCCCGTGGGATGACCCACTTATTCTTCCGCCTTATGTGAACAGACTTAAATTGCTCAACTTGAGCTATCTCCATAAGCGTCGCGAGGTCGCTGACGTTATATTCGTTCATCGTTTGTTGAATGACAAAGTTGACTCAGGCTTCCTACGAACCCGTACGTCATTTAGAGTGAACAACTACAACCTGAGAGGTCCACCTCTCTTGTACATTAATTCCTCTAATACCAATTATGGGATGTACGAACCAGTTAACCGCATGCTTATAAATGTTAACAAAAATGCGAGTGCTTTTAGCATGCAAGTTAGCGAAGATGTCCTTAAAAGGACTCTTTTTAATGTGGCGTGACTCCTTGTGTGTCCCACGTTTTCATTGTCTTTGCACGCTTCTCTGTTTTGTGCTCTTAAATGTTGCATTGTTTTTTGTTTTGTGTTTGCATGTCTTAGCCGAGCCACTGTGCAGTGGTAAATGTGACCGCGTTTGTGTGCAGGGACCGGACCGGCTCGGTACAGGAGTGCCGGGGAGGGTTGAGAAGGAACCCGCATTTTCGGTCGCATGCTCGTTTTTGCGGTGTTTTTTCTTCTTATACCTTTTTTGGTGCTTTCGGCCGGATTCGGTCCCTGCACATAAGCGTGGCCCGTTTCTCAGCCCAGCTGAGAAGTGTACTTCTGAGCTAGAAGATTAACTCGATTAAATCATAAAAATTGACAATTTGGCATTGAAAAAACCGACCATTTTATAGGCAAAAAAAAACAGAATATTTATTCATAACTACGCCATTTTGTTAGATTTCGTTTTTTTCAAAAATCCTATTTCACTGTATAGGAAATACCTTCTATTTTAACGCCTTTTTTGTTTTTTTTATTTCTGTTACTCAATCGACCGGAATCGTGGCAGCAGTGGGGGAACTTTTATTTTTTGTGCTTCCGAAGACAGCGCATAAGTCGCTTGCATCTCAATATTTTTCAACGAAAAAATTATGTAATATTGGTCAAGTATACCTAAGTACATTCTTAATTTTCCAAAACATTTATTTAAATAGTTTTCTTTAAACAAATTCCCGAAAATCACCTAAATTTTAAGCCCTCACACTGGTATAGCCCCTTAAAAAACAAACAAGTAAGTCATGCAAATTACAGCCAAATGTGACTCTAACTTTTTGTAATAATTAATACCTTAGCTCAGGGGTGACGAACTTGCCGGTGCAGCGTTTACGTTAACAGATGCCCGCTAGCGCATTTCGCGAAAAACATCGAGGCAGCACTTCTATAATACGCCTAGAATGTAAATAAGACTGTTAAGGCCCTCATGTTACATCCCAAACGCAAAGTGGAAACGTACATATATTGGAGCTCTTTCATCGCACAAAAATTTGTATGTTTTTCTCCCTGTTGGACGAATGTGAATTCCAGACACAGAGAAAACCATACAAATTTCTGTGCGATAAAAGAGCTCCAATTTGCGTTTACACTTTGTGTTTGGGATGTAAAGGGTTTTGAGAGGAGAAGTGGGGTGCTTAAACGCGGACTGAAAATAAACAAACAAGCCGTCACCACCAGTATTCCATCCTCCTTAAAATCTCCTTTCATTCACAAAATGCACCGTAGCCTTATTCAAGAGCTTGGCACCTCAGCAATTTTATAAAAATAGATTGTATTTTTTGGGGCTGGCATACTGAAAAAGGTTCGCAACCACTGAGCTTATTGGATATTACCAACTCTACTAAAATAGAAATGCACTGAAAAGTCCAACCGAGGTGCCCATTAATTTAAAACTGCAAATCAAATACAATATTCAAGATTAACAGTTCGAATGTGACTGTTGGAAAAAATTAACAGTTTGCCAATAGACTAGGGCCTAGTCACTAGGCCAATAGTAATTTTTTTTGCTTCAAAAATTAAAACTCGAAATGGAAAGCAATAAGGGTACGGGTAGGGTTTTTCAAAAATAATGGTTTTCAAAAAACAGCTGTTACTGTTTTTAATTTTCAAAAAAAAACAGCTGATAACAGCTGTTTTTACTGTTTTTCGAATTTACTCAAATTTTACAAGTAATTAATAGTTTTTTTCATATAATATCATTTTATTATACATTTTTACTTCAGGATTCACGAACTCCATCGTCCACCTTTGCCTGCAAAAATTAGTGTGGTTTTTGATGGAGTGGCTGTGGGATCCTTGACGCATCGCAATAATTTCACGACATCCTCGTACATTCGGTCATCTACACGAATTTTTAAATGTTGCATGAGCTTATTAATAATGTTGCTGTTAATGTCAGAAAACTTCTTGAACATGAATTGTAAAAAATTTTCGGCGATCACCAATGATGGGCCTCATGACTAAGATTCGTGACAGCTAATTTTACGGGCTACATTGCCTTGACAGCAGAAAAGTCCAATGACATATTCAACGCCTTAAATTCGCGAATTGCTGTTTTCGTCTTGACCTCCTTGGCACAATCATAGATGGAATGGAGGACATCTGACGGCATTTGTAAAAATTATGGTACATTCACCTTGTATAAGAGCTACTCTGGATAATGTATATTAAAAGATCATTCTATATTTAAAAAACTCTGCATTAGTGTTGGTTACTAATATACAATTTTATATTACTTTCATACGGCGTTGTCGTCTTCATATTCCTTTGGCTGCTTCTACAAGAGCAACAACAACGCAGGAATCGTCAAAATGTTTGTTCAAAAGGGTCCATTAAAATTGTCCGCCCTTCCCATCACCCTCTCTCACCCTCTTCGTTCGTTTTGTCAGTCAGGTGTCCGGCCGTGTAAAAGGGCACTTTGTAAAAAACCAAAACAATATAAGTGTTAGTTACAAATTTCTTTTATTTTTATTTTACGCCAAATAGTTTGAACCAAATTTCAAAAACAGTAAAAACAGTTAAAAGAAAAACAGCTGTTTGTTGTTTTTCGATTTTAGCCAAAAAACAGCTGTTTTACTGTTACTGTTAAACAGTTTGAAAAACCCTAGGTACGGGTGAGGAAACTAACAACCTTTTGTCTTTTTCAATATTAAAAATTCGATGAACACAGTGGCTTTGAAAACAACCTCATTATATTAAAATCAATATTAAAATGTGTTTCCTAAATGATATCTGCCTATAATTATTATTCAACTATTATTTGAGTTTTATAGCATAAATTTACCTTAAAGAAAGAAGATTAAAATCATTGCATTATTTTATTGTGAGCTTTTTTCCTCTTGACAAATTTACAAATGTTTTTTTCTCGATATCATATCTTGTATTTACCTAAAATAGAATAAAATAAGTATTAGTATTTTTATAATTCAAGTATATATATTTTTGGAATAAATTATTTAAAATATAAATAATTGCAAGAAACCCACGTGCCCATGAACAACATCTGAATAATCATAATTCTTAGAAATATTCACCTAACCAAAGACAAAAATCTTAGCAAAATCCACATTGCACTTACAATGAACTTGACCAGACCATAATCGTTGGTATATAATTGAGGGAACGTTTGAAAACTCGCCAAGGCACGAAGATCCAAAACTTCTTCATCCGGATCAACAGATCTCACCTAATTGCTAAATCGACCGTTTGAGCTCTACTGAATCATTTCTGGATATGAGAGGAGGAATATGATATTGGAGATCCCGAGACTGATAATTGGGTTGCATTGTGAAGTACTTAAAGAGATGAAAAGATATGAACGGGATTGATATTACTATGAAATAGATGATTTGGTCTTTCTCTATATTATATGTACATATTTTGCGAATAAAAAATGTCATTGACATAAACATAGCATGGAGTACATTACATGCATAGAATACTTTGCGCCAGTACTTTCGATGGATATTATATATTTTTTATTGATAGCAACATAATAGGAGGATAATTTTATATTATTATCTGAAAATGAGCACGCAAATATAAACATAATACACATAATAATTTTTGGGTAGAAATTTATTGCTCTTTTCGATTTGCATGAACCTTTTGAACATAATTTTCTATTTCTTTCAATGTATCGATTGAATGGGAAAAATGCTTGTTTTTCCTTAAAAGGCAATTACATGTTTTATTAGAAATTCGCAATAACTTTGTAACAACTTTTGGTGGATTTTTAAATCAGTGGAAAAAGTTAAAAAATTACTCACCTAAGCGTGGCATTCGCGAGAATTTGCTGTTCATAAGTGGGTTCATGCTCGAAAAGAAAATGGACAAAAACATTTAATTGATTTGAGATTTATCAAGAAGAGGGCATAGTTGTAAAAAATATGTTAAAAGAAAAGTTCCCAGTATAGAACTTGGATTAATCACTAGAAGTGGATTAATCACTAGATAATATTAGAGATTCTTCCGAACAAGACATGAATAATTCAATTTCGTTTCCGGAAATAAGAAATAAAGTCATTAGGAGTCGATGATTACATATTTTAAAGTTTGCAAATTCGTTGTGTGAGAGTTATCTGTGGGAACAAGCTGATTATTTCACAAATTTAAACCACGTCTGGGTGTGTGCAATAATTGTATACTTAGTTATCCGAAGATAGCGTGATCTGAGGTCTGATAATGCAGTGTAGTTAATGACTTATGGATTGGAGCCATTCTATACTAACTCTCTTACTTCAATCTGATTCAATTTCAATTTGGCGTTTCTAACTCTCATGAGTTGTGGCTTTAGCTATATATCCTTTTAACGCTAGTCATATTAAGAACTTAGCTCACCTTATTAGCAGAATTGTGGGAATATGCTAAAAATTAGTGGTAAGAAGACAAACAGTTTCAAAACAGAGAAAAAGAATTATACACGATCCAATCGTTTGTTTCGTTTATGCTCCTTTAATCCCTCATGGGACTATGGCGTTTAATGTTACCGAGGTAACAGAATTTGTCTACCAATTCCACGTCACGGTTATTCAGCATTGTGCATTCAATGGTATTTGCATTCATTTGCTTTTTTTTAGTTTTAATCGGATTTAGCCTTAAGCTTGCTGAACTACTTTCTGTGGTTAAGTTGTTTAACATATTTTTGAAGTCCTGATGTCTTCGGGCCAGCAAACAGATGTCATCAGCGTAGTCGAGGTCCTTAAGGCTGGCCAGCATTCCCCATTGTATGCCACCTGTTCTACTCTCTTAAGCGCTGACAAGGATGTCATATTTTGTTCGGCATTCCACGTAGTGCCTGCCATATAAAGCTCTTATTGACCGAGTCGAACATTTTCTCCTAGTCTATGAAAGCAAGGTAAAGGGGGATCGGAATTCAGTAGACTGCTCCACTATGATTCTCAAGGTGTTAATATGGTCTATGCAGGAGCGGCCCTTTCTGAATCCAGCCTGCTGCCTTCTAAGCGTTTGGTCTACTGCCTCTCTTATCGTAGATAGTAATATATGGGACAAGATTTTTCCCACAGTAGATAGTAGACAGATGCCTCTCCAGTTGTCACATATTGTTAGGTCCCCCTTGTTGGGTATTTTGACTATGATACCTTCCACCCCCACTCTTTACGGCATGCTTTTTAGTAGAGTCCTTTCCCGAGAGGTCCTTAGTAATTTGGTACAGCACATTACTGCTGCTTGTAATTGCCGCATCTTCCGATTTTTCTGAGAGCTCGTTTATCTGCCGCCTTTTGTCACACTGACATTTTTCTTTACCTTCCGGTGTAATTTGGAGTATTCCCGTTCAAGTTGATAACGTTTTTCCGATTACATAAAAGGTACTAATTGTAACAATGGTTTTAACTTTCCTTACTAACTAATTGCTCCTTTAATCCCTCATGGGACATAGGGCGGAAACAGTTGCCCTCCAGCGGACTCTGTTTTGCGCGACAGCTCTCAGCTCTGACCAGGATCTCCCGGTTGTTGCGGCCTCTGCTAATAGAGTTCTCCTCCACGTTGTTCTAGGTCTTCCGACTCGACGGGTTCCTTGCGGATTCCAGTCGAGGGCCTGTTTGGCTAGATTCTCGTTTTCGCGTCGCAAGGTGTGGCCAATCCAATTCCATTTCCTTCGCCTGATTTGGTCGTCTATCCTTTCTTGGCCGGCACGGCGCCATAGTTCTTCATTTGAAATTCTATCTTGCCAGCGGATTTTTAGGATACGACGTAGGCATCTGTTGATGAAAACTTGTAGGCGCCCTGTGATGAATTGGTTGACTTTCCATGTTTCGCAACCGTACAAAAGAACTGCCTTAACGTTGGAGTTGAACAGCCGCAATTTGGTGTTAATTGAGATCTCCGTCGATCTCCATATGTGAAACAGGCATGCATATGCGCTTCTTGCTTTATTTATTCTGGAACTGACGTCTTCTTCTGTACCGCCGTTTTCGGTAATAATACTACCGAGGTAACAGAATTTGTCTACCAGTTCCACGTCACGGTTATTTAGCGCTGTTCGTTGAAGGGTGTTTGCATTTATCCGCATTTCTTTGGTTTTAGTCGGATTTAACCTTAAGCCTGCTGAACTACTTTCTGTTGCCAAATTGTTTAACATGTTTCTGAGGTCCTGGTGTCTGTGGGCCAGCAAACAGATATCATCCGCGTAGTCGAGGTCCTTAAGGCGGTCTAACAATCCCCATTGTATGCCACCTGTTCTAGTATCTAGAGCGCTGACAAGGATGTCGTTTATTACTATAAGAAATAGTAATGGCGAAAGTAGGCATCCTTGCCGTACTCCTGAGCTCACTTCAAAGCTGTCGGATAGTTTTCCATTGTGAAGAACTCTGCATTTGGAATTGTTGTATAGAGCTTTTATCAATTCTATTATTTTATCCGGCAGTCCACGTTGCCGTAGAGCTCGCCATATAAAGCTCCTATTAACCGAGTCGAACGCTTTCTCATAGTCTACGAAAGCAAGGTAAAGGGGGGATCGGAATTCAGTAGAATGCTCCACTATGATTCTCAAGGTGTTAATGTGGTCTATGCAGGAGCGGCCTTTTCTGAATCCAGCCTGCTGTCTTCTAAGCGTTCGATCTACTGCCTCTCTTATCCTTGATAGTAATATGTGGGACAAGATTTTGCCCACAGTAGATAATAGACAGATGCCTCTCCAGTTGTCACATATTGTTAGGTCCCCCTTTTTTGGTATTTTGACTTTCCTTAGCCGAACTTAAAATTTTGCGGAGTACATTTTCCATAAATAAATTTTCTACAACATATTTGGCTTTATTTCCTGCTGCTGGTTTGCATAGCAAGTGACGACTCTTTAAGGTCGCTCCACACATATCCGTGACGGCACGGCAACGATGCTTTCCGTGTAAATGGCTTCCCTGATGAATTTTTCACTGACATTCAGACTGCACCGCCTTTTCCGTATCAGTGTTCAATGTTCAATGGCATCTGTGATTATTTTTAGTTTTGAAATTTGGCCAGTGATCCCAAGCGGAATTTAGCGTGGAATATTTGCTGCAATAACATTGCTCTTAGACGAGGAGGAAAAGAATAAAAAAATAGAGTGGGTTCATTCTACATGTTCCGAAACTTTTGTAGTAACGATTCAATGGTTGTTGCACTATCTACGAGAATGTATATGTAGTAGGAGGATGAAATGCATTTGCAAATGCAAAAGCAACCTTACATCAAAGCAATCTTTACATTTCTTACTTTTTAAACATATGTACTTTGTTGGGAAATGTTGTTATATTCCGCATATAGAAAATCCCACAAAAAAGTTGCACAAAAAAAGACTGCACAGAAACAGGTTTGAGTGTATTTCAAATAAACTTTACCTAAATTTCTGTTGAATTCTTATAAAATTTTCCGTTGAATTTAAAAAAAAAATTTTTTCACGTCCGCGATCAATTAAAAAATATCGGTTGCAACGTATTTGTTGTGTTTTTCATGGACGCCTGAAGGGTACTGAGAACGTCGGTGCCTCACTGCGTCGGATGTGTGGAAACATGTCGAGCTTTCCCAGTTTGTTTCCATGGAATTACATCGCATCGATATTTTTTTTTGCACTGATGCTCCCGGTACTGCACTGAAGTCGCCGTCGGGTCATAGATATGTACGGATCCACCTAAATGTAGCACCTTACGCCAAACTTGATCGCTAAACCCTGGTCTACGATATCCTTTTGGCGTTTACATCGCCCTCTCATCCCATAAATTGTACCATAAAAGATTTCGAGGCACCAATGATACCATCAAAAGGTTTTCCTCTTTAAGGCCGGGACACACATATTCGCACGGCGTCCGCGCCGCATGACGGCCGCGTGTTGGACGACACACGGAGAAATTAAACAAGTAAAATTTGACGCGGTGCCGACACGGAGGTGCGGAAAAGTGGGGATTGACTGGAAAGATTTTACTTGTTTACTTTCTTTCCGTGTGTCGCCCAACACACGGCCGTCATGCCGAGTGAGCGTAGGCTGAAAAACTTGTTTTTATTCGTCACAACTTACCACTGATAAATTTTATGTATAAAGTTTTGTAATTTGTGATTAAAATCCATATAATTTTGAGTGATATGTGTGTTTTTTTTTATGATTTAGTATTAGTATTAGTATTCGGAATACCGAATATTAAAAAAAGTGGCCGAATAGGCCAAATACCGAATAGCAGCCGAATATTCGTGACATCTTTAGTTGATATATTTTTTTATATTCCCAAAATTAACGTAAACTCTCTACCGAAAAATTCACAAATGTTAAAGATTGGCTGGAAGGAGAAGTTTTGTTTTTACTATGAGAGAAGCACAATGATTAAAAGATGGATTATCTCATTTAAACATTATTCAAATTCAAACGCTTAACAATGACAAAGAGGCTTTTAACATCATTACAAACTATATAGCAAGTTTTTCACAAATTCATCAAGGTTAACACTCCCTATGCATTATTGCAAAATACATTCTTATAGAATAGACAAGTTTAAGCTTCTTCAAATTTAAAAAGCAAACCATCACTTTTATTTACCTAGTTGATGCACTACAGAAAATTTTTCCCTTCATATTTTCATAGAGGTGACATCCCGCAGACTAGATAATGACCTAATTTTATATAATGGAATAACCGAAATCCTCCTAGCACGCAACCGAAAAGGAGTGAGTCATGAGTTTATTAAGTTAACCACTGACATGGACATTCGCAATTTCACAGAAGAGAATACATGGCCAAGATATATACTTTGACGGACTAAGATAAGGATCACAAAATCGTCATCCCACTGTAAGCCTGTATGTATTTACGGTCAAATTTTTTACCTTGTAGATAAAAAGGCATAACAAGTCACTCCTTAAAAAACATATGAAAAAATATAAATTTAGAAGATTTACTTGTTGAAGGTCTGGTGATGGTGAAAAGTAAATTAGATTTTTATTTTATTTTTATATTAAATAGCATTTTATTGGGTCGAACGTTTGTTAACTAAAAGATTTATTCGAGTTTAATTAAATATTTTTAGTAGGTAGTAAAAGCTGAACGTTTTGCACGTAATAGCTTTATCAACATAAGAACCAAAAACTAAAATATAAAATATTTGATTTTCGCTCTTAATAATATTCGTTTCTCAATTACGTTCAACTTTCGTAAAGTTTGTTTTTTTTTCGTTTTGAACAGGAATCACCCTTTTTATACTTGTCCGTAATCTCATTCAGGTCATTCCAGGATTAGTTGAAAGGAGCGAAAGTTTGGAAATACTAAGTGCGAAAGATGAGCCGAGATGTTCTATTTATAAACGAACTTCTAGACCTTAGAATGAGCGAGAAATAATGCAGTGGGCGGGAGTAATAACATTTCTGAGCAGCCAGGGGAGCTTTAATATCGATGATTTTCGGGACGTGATTTTGGACCTTGTCCAACTACAATAGAGCCGTTTTACACTGCCTGGATAAACAAATTGTATTCAAGATGGAGCCGAGTGTAGGATATTGTAGAAATTGCATTCCTTGTTTATCGATTTGCAATATGTGTAAAACATTCTTCTTCTACTTCTATAGTCTTTCTAAGAATTGAGCTTATTGAAGTCCCTTCTTCCATTGGTCTCTACGTCTTGCTCGTGTTCAAGTCATTGTAGTGTGCTTCGAAGATTTTGCCCTTATATTATGTTTGCTTGGTCAATGTTCAAGCAACAGAACCATAACATGGAACAAGAAGGATTAATGTTTTATGTACCGGCTCCTATTCCCGAATCCAGCGGATCTGATATTCCCGCCGCGGTTAAGTGATTATTGAATCCAACGAAAGAACTGCTGCCGTTCACTTCCACTCCGAATATTCTTTCATACACTTGTTTTGTTTCTTCATTTCTTAATTTTTCTATGTGCCCTTTTATTTGATTGTTGTTAGTCCTTCTATGTCTTTCCCAGTTTGTTTCCATGGAATTACATCGCATCGATATTTTTTTTGCACTGATGCTCCCGGTACTGCACTGAAGTCGCCGTCGGGTCATAGATATGTATGTACGGATCCACCTAAATGTAGCACCTTACGCCAAACTTGATCGCTAAACCCTGGTCTACGATATCCTTTTGGCGTTTACATCGCCCTCTCATCCCATAAATTGTACCATAAAAGATTTCGAGGCACCAATGATACCATCAAAAGGTTTTCCTCTTTAAGGCCGGGACACACATATTCGCACGGCGTCCGCGCCGCATGACTTTCATACACTTGTTTTGTTTCTTCATTTCTTAATTTTTCTATGTGCCCTTTTATTTGATTGTTGTTAGTCCTTCTATGTCTCTTCGCTAGATGCCCTTCATCTTCCCAAGATAGTGATCGGGTCCACATTCTAGCTAGTATTAACTAGAACATGGTCAATTTGGTTATTGTGTCTGCCATCTGGTGCGTCCATGACATTTTGCGTGACTCATTTTTAGAATACGAATGAATTCAAACTCGCCATTCATTGAATTGGACAAGCCAAGTTTTGAAGTGGTTGAAGAGGATTGAAGGGCTTGAAAGAGATTAGGAAAAAAGCGAGTGATAATATTGAGCCTTGCGGTTCACCCTCTCAGATTTAACATAATCCAATTTTACCTTGATTTGAACAGCAAGAAAGAAAACTCTAAATCCAGGTCGAAACCAAAATCTTGCAGCTTAATCATCAGAACAGGGTGGCATACTCTATCAAAAGCTTTGAGATTTTAAGAATAACAGGACTAGGCTTACCAACGCGATGCTTACTTCCTAGTAGATCCACTTCCTAGTAGACCAATAAACTTACCCGTAAAGCAAGCTTTTACGGACGTTCGCTCTATATACAGAGCGACACCTGCGCAGCCCTATCTGAGTAAAACGCTGGTATAACAGCAATTCAAGCGATGCGATGTACAGGGAATTGGGTCTCGCAAAACCCGGATTAAGATGTGTATTTCAGCTCATATAAGACGATATATGCTCGCGATATGTTTTATGATCAGCAAGAGGAATTGATCGAATAAAGCGATAAGCGAAAACTATGTGATCCAAATTTCAGAAGTTAGCTTCATAAATTTTAGTTGGCGATGTTCAGAACAAAATTAGCTCACAATCAGTTTTTATGACTGAGCACAAAAACGTATTGTATAAAAACGTACACAAAATAGCTGTGTTCCAAAATTGCTCCAAAGTGCTCGCAAGCAGTTGGCTTTCTCTCTCTACTCATGCCTTGGTTGAGAAGTAGGAACGAGTGGGCCAACTGCTTGCGAGCACTTTGCTCGAATTTTGGAACCCAGCTAATAATTCTAATTCACGTTTCTTCACGTACTGTGTCTCCATGCAGAGTTAAGCGCCCATGGAAACGGGGATTGAGTAAAGTGTCGTTAAATCCAAGTAAACTCAACGAAGCCAGTCCGATTAAGCCGGGTTTTACATATGTGTTTGTGTGTTTCACTATCGTTTACTGCACATATACCAACGGCGAAGCAATGTAAAATTAAATATCTGTCACTTTAACCCAGAACCGTCATGAAAACAGCATCGAGTGATCTTGAGAGAAAAAGCTTTCTGTTTACTTAACGAAAACTCTACCCTGGTTCATGGAAACACAGTAACGGTTACTAAAAATATTACATCGTATCGGTCAATGTTAGCTGGAACGGCAATAGCCAAAAAAGAACCCTTTTCTCGGTCCTCTTCTTCTGCTTTGATCTGGTACAACATTGAAGACTTTCTTTTGTACTTGTTTCTCGTTTCTCTTAGATGGCCTAACCATTTGAGTCATTGTCCTTTGACATCCTGCTCCCTATCTTCTTTTCCAGTCAGCGTATCTAACTAACAATTCCGTCTTCTCACGTATTTGCCGGTTTCCAGCCTTTTTGCACCAAATATTTTGCGGAGTTTATTTTCATCTTCGTGTGCAAAGTAGGCACGGTTTCCCGTCTGAATATATGGGAATGTGCATATTGCTGGCACTGGATAGCACTGCTTCAAGGTAAGCGAACCTTGAGACGCCTATAATCCAATGGTAATATTTTGTGGTCTCCTTATGTGCTCATCTGAGACCATTTTAAAGTAATAAATTTTTCCCTCATTGATCTAGAGGCCTACCTTGCTCGTTTCGTTTCCAAGTTTCACAAATGCTATCATACTCCTGTAGTTTCTTGAGACAATTGCTATGATCGGCATAATCTATTATTTGACATGACATGTTGAATATAGTGCTTCATCTGTCTAGTTTGCCAATCGCATAATTCAGGGGTCTAAAAAGGCCACTTTAGGTGTTTCATAATATGTTTCATTTCATAAATCACAAAAAGGCCAAACAATATGATTCATAATATGATTCATATTAGATATGTCGTTTTCCTATAGGAAAGCGTAAAATGGCCTAATAATATGAATTACATTTTTGACAAACTAGGTGAAATTTTAGCAGTTACTCAGAGAGCATTTTTAGTTCATATTTGTGTTTTATTTGATTTTTGTTAGTTATTCAGTGTTAAAATTTTATTTTATTTTATTTATTTGCCAAACAAGGCATACTTAAACTTACTACAGAAAATCAAATAAAATGCAGAAAATACAATGCAATACCATATTATGACTAAGGTACAAAAGGGCTGTATAGTGAATTTATACTTGTCAGCTTAAGTCTATGGTTAATTCATGGTAATAGTGATGTCAAGAGGGATATAATATGTTGTTTAAGGCCCGTCCTCACTACGCGGACTTAGATCCCACGCGCTTTTGGCGGAAAGGCTTTTTAATTTTCTGAATCCTGGATCCTAAAATAAGAACTAATCTGAAACAAAATAATTATTTAATGAATATTGATTAATCTACATTGAGAAAAAAATCAATTTTCATTTAAAAATCCCGTATTGTGTGGAAGTACAGTGCACCTTTTAAGCACAGCCTTTTGTCCGCGCAGTTTGGTCGTACTGCCTTTGCCGACGAAGCTATTTCAATTGCAATCGCCGAAGAGCAGGTACAAAATATGTACCATTCAAGAAACAATTCTACTAATCACACTCGAACATGAAAACTCCTCACAAGCCCGGTAATCTAGTAAGAGTCATTCAAACAAATCACACAACCCAACGTTCTTCTCACACAACCCAAGGCTCTTCTAATCACACAACTCAACGCTCTAATCACGAGCCTGAAAATCGTCAACAAATTAAAGTGTGTAATTACTGCAAATCAAAGGGTCATTTAATTACAGAATGTTGGAAACGACAATACAATAATAGTCGTAAAAAACAATACTTTCATAATTCAAAAAACATGAGTCTAAGACCAGCAGAGGTTGCCCTGGTGGAAAATTCTCTTTAAATAATGGTAACCAATACAAAGTTCTTCTCTTTACTGAAAAAACGTCATCCTTTATTTTTATATCTTGCACTGAATCAAAAACATTAAACCTCAAACTCCTCATCGATACGGGAGCTCACGTATCAGTTATCAAAGCGAATTCTCTTGCTCGAAAAACGGCAATAAATAAAAATTGGCAAATCCATATAAACGGAATTAGCCCGAATCATTCAACTAAAACTATTGGATGGACCGACTTAAATTTCAATAGAAATACATCTTTTAATCACTGCTTCCACGTTATAAACGAAAGTTCGAATATTCCCGTCGATGGAATATTAGGAGCCGATTTTCTTAAACCAAATAAAGCTATCATTGACTATGAAATACAGGCTCTAAGAATAAAATACAGCTCAACTCCACTCATTTGTAACCCTAATCATAATCATATACAATCCCTAGAACCTAGAACTGAAACTTTAATTGAAGTAAAGGTTCTTAATCCCTCTATAAAAGAAGGAAACATTCCCGACAATTCCATAGGAAAAGGTATTTATCTTTGTAGGGCTTTCACTAAAGTCAATTCTAATTCAAAAGCTCTTGCATCTATTTTAAAGGCGGGCCTCGATTTACGTCGCCTCGATATAAGTCGTTTCGATTTACGTTGTCTTACTTTTTAATTCCCAGTTTCGATTTACGTCGGCAAAATTTCAATTTACGTCGGCATCTTTTTCTTGTGCATGAAAATTTGTAGGAATTTCCTTCGTTCTTCATTCTTACTACCCGAAATGCACATCTGTACGTATTTTCGTAGAAATATCGTTTCACCGCTGTTTAAAATTCATGGTTATGTTTTTCTACACGGGTTCATATGTGCATGTACTACTTACATTGTATAAGCCGGCTCTACACGATGCTATAAACACCCTCCAACGTTAGACCCTTGATGGTGGGACGAATCGTGTGGCCGATGCTCGAACTACGAGTGCCCAATATCCACGGCCCAACGTTCTTATTTGGACACGTTCGGGCTGATGTCGGTGTTGACTCAATCGTTTGAAGCCAACATTCGAATGAAACGTTCACCGCATAAGCTTTGAAAAATATCCCAAAGGAGAATCTGCCGGTTATCTGGAGGTCTAATGCAAAAGCGTGGGTCAATTTGTATTTTTGCCTTAAAGTCGAGGAATATTGCCGAAAAAACAATTTAGCTGAAAAAGCATTGCTCGTAATTAGCCGTGTTCCTTTTTTGCTCTTTTTTACTCGTATTTACTTGGAACTACTCCTGCTCTCACAGAGAATTCATAGGTTTTACTCAAACGACAAATTTTGCGTTCCTTTAATTTTTTACTCCGGAGTACTTAAAAGTAGAAAAGGAACACGGCTATTGACAATGCTCCCGGCCATCGCGCTAACTTAGATGTAACTAGTGGCGATATAAAAGTTATTTTTCTTCCACCCAATACCACTGCATTATTGCAACTGATGGACCAAGGGGTCATTGCAACATTCAAAGCATACTATTTACGACTTACTCTGAAACAGTTAATTGAACGAATTGATAGGGGAGACGACAGCACAATCCAACGGTTTTGGAAAGAATTTACAATTTTGGATGCTCTAAACAACATTAAAAAATCATGGGATGAAGTAAAAGCATCGAATATGAAGAGAGTTTGGAAAAAATTGTTGCCAGAGGTGGAAGCAGATTTCGAAAATGACGACCTTGAGCAAATTCGGAAAGAAATTATGGAAATGGATGTTGAGAGTTGTTTTTCCGAAAATGATGTGGACATTTTTTTAACTTCTAATGAAGAACCCCTATCTACCGAAGAACTTTTAGAATTTAGCGATCATCAGAATCCGGAGAACGCAAGTTCTTCACCTTCAGAAGTTGAAGACCAGAGTTGCACATTAACATTAGGGAAAAGGTCTAAAGCCTTTAACTTCTTCGATCAAGCGGTAAATATCTTTGAGTCTTGCGATCCGGATAAAGAGAGATTTAGATTATTTTGCGAGGGTGTAAATAATAGTCTTGGAGATTACAAAGAAGTTTATAAAGAAAAACTAAGAACAACACTTGTTCAGCAGCAAATAAGGAAGTACTTTCAACCGTGCTCTTCAACCCAATTGCAAAATTCTGTGGAAGCGGAAATGCATGAAGAGGTACTTCTTACTGGAAACGAAGAAATAAATCCACTCAGTGGCGGACTTAACTCCAATCGGACCCGGGGCACAAATCATGGGATGCCCATGTAAGGGCAGGAAAATCGGATTTTTTTTTGGGGATACGAGTAAAGGATCAGCTAGCATTTTTATAATATATATATAAATTTATTAACGTACATAACGGCAATATAAATAACGATATATTTTTTTTCTTATAACCATGGATATATATTATAGGATATTCTCAATTTTTGGTACATATGATTAGATTATAAACAGTTATAAATATTGATATAAATAATTATTTGGTTTTCACATTTACAAGAAAACTTTTCGAGCTTTAGATTATTTTGGGATTTATGGGAATAAACTGATTGACTCTTATTCTCACCGTGTTCTTTTAATGAACTGGGTTTTAAGAGCTTTTGAGGAGCTTTTGAGTTCCCATACAAAATCGAAGAACCAGAAGAGCCAGATAAAACCTGGGTTTTCGATTTTGTATGGGAATTAAAAGCTCTAAAAACCCAGTTCATTAAAAGAACACGGGGTCTATCAGGATCGGATAAAACAGCTTCTGGAGCTCTCGCATAATCAAGCGGGTTGAGTCTCACATTGCACGAGCTTGTTTATAATTAGCGTGTCCAACAAATTCTACACCTTGTTCTTCATATAAAGATGTCCCGCTTTGCAGAAATGAATTCTCTGAGTGATTTTACAAGTGCTACTGCAGTATTAAAATCTAGCGTGGGAGTTTGCAGAGTTTTACTAGTCTTATGGACGTTTGGAAGTATATCTGACCAGAATGATGCCATAATACCCATCTCAAGTTCATGCATTTGATCTCGCAATCCTTGATGCTTCACACCGTGTTTTGGGATTTTGATTTGAATCTTCTGCGATTCCATCAAGAGTTTCGCTAATAGCATTGTATCCTTGCTTAAATGCTCTGGCACTCTCTGCATAACTGGACCAACGGGTTGACTCCACTCTCTTCGGGACTAGAATATTTTCTCCTTCTTCCGCGTTTGCTTTCAGGGCGACCACAAGCAACTCCCAACGAATATCCGACGCAGAAAAAAAACGAATACACCCTGTCCGAGGGCAAAATATCTAATCGAAAATTCTGAGGCATTAGAGAATTGCTTTAAAATTTGAGATTCGGGCGGTTTTGCTTTCGGGAGAGGAGTATGTACGTGTGCGTGCACATGCAGGAAACGCAGCCGCGGAGGAAATTTAGCTGGCGTCGCAGTAGTTAATCCTGCTCTTAAGAGTATACGCCCAGTAGGAATTCTAGGTAGCACTTACCGATGGAGTACTGATATAAGTAGTCATCTGGTAAGGGGTACTCATATTTTCTTAGGTGTTAGAAGAGCCCTTATATAACGCATTACAAGAGAAGGCAGATGGTAAGGGGTAATCTAGAATTCGACCCAAAGAAGTTAGAAATTTGCCCGATGACTCAAATATCATTACAAAAATACGAAAACAAATGAGTCTTCGGGTAAATTTCTAACTTCGTTGGGTCGAATTCTGGATTACCCTTTACCATCTGCCTTCTCTTGTAATGCGTTATATAAGGGCTCATTGATGAGCAGTTCTGTAAGTACTCAAAGGTAAGTACTTATGTAACTACCCTAAGGAAAGTTAAAAGTAAGGCCTTACCTCCTATGACATCGTGTGTAAAAATTATTACTTCTGTAAGGGGAATGGTAAGGCCTACCCCTTACTAGTAAGAGCTTATTTCAGTACTTCTGTAGGCTTACAAGTCCTACTGCCCAGTAGGACTTGTAAGCTTACAGAAGTACTGAAATGAGCCCTCACTAGTAAGGGGTAGGCCTTACCATCCCCCTTACAGAAGTACTTATTTTTACACACGGTGTCATAGGAGGTAAGGCCTTACTTTTTACTACATCGATGAGCCCTTATATAACGCATTACAAGAGAAGGCAGATGGTAAGGGGTAATCCAGAATTCGACCCAACGAAGTTAGAAGTTGACTAATTTGTTTTCGTATTTTTGTAATGGTATTTGAGTCATCGGGCAAATTTCAAACATCTTTGGGTCTAATTCTGGATTACCCCTTACCATCTGCCTTCTCTTGTAATGCGTTATATAAGGGCTCTTCCAGCACCTAAGAAAATATGAGTACCCCTTACCAGATGACTACTTATATCAGTGCTCCATCGGTAAGGGCTACCTAGAATTCCTACTGGGTGGGCGCATGCGATATGAAATTTAAATTTTTTCGAATCGATATCGAATGAATCTCGAAGTCGTTTTTTCGAATCTAAATGGGCCAATTGTAATCGTTTTTTAATTTAATTTCTTTTAGTTTTAATTTTGAATGTTTTTTTAAATTTTATGTAGTTGTTTGTTAATATCCCAGTAGGGAAAGCAAGTAATTACCCAATCGATTACGAAAGTAGTTCTAAGGAGTAGCAACTAGTTCTCGTTCAGATTACAGTAAGTGGAGATAAGGCATTACATTTGCATGGCGATGTCATAGGCGGTAACCAATCGCCTGCATTCTGCATTACATAGAACTGGTACCTTCATTGGTTACATGTAATGCAGGATGAATTAAATTGCATGTTAAGTCTCTTTCGAATTTTTAAGAGATGTGCCGCATCAGCTGCGATTGCATTACACTTTGCATTACTTTGGCATCAATGTAATCAGACAAAGAACTACTTCATTAGAATTGGAAAATTTTACAATTGTAATCTTATTTACTTTATTGTCAATGGATTACAGAACCGATTCTGTCGGTAATGTGTTCCAAATTTCCTACTGGGATATCCTAGTAGGAATTCTAGGTAGCACTTACCGATGGAGCACTGATATAAGTAGTCATCTGGTAAGGGGTACTCATATTTCCTTAGGTGTTAGAAGAGCCCTTATATAACGCATTACAAGAGAAGGCAGATGGTAAGGGGTAATCCAGAGTTAGACCCACAGAAGTTAGAAATTTTCCCGATGACTCAAATACCATTACAAAAATAAGAAAACAAATGAGTCAACTTCTAACTTCGTTGGGTCGAATTCTGGATTACCCCTTACCATCTGCCTTCTCTTGTAATGCGTTATATAAGGGCTCATCGATGTAGTAAAAAGTAAGGCCTTACCTCCTATGACACCGTGTGTAAAAATAAGTACTTCTGTAAGGGGGATGGTAAGGCCTACCCCTTACTAGTGAGGGCTCATTTCAGTACTTCTGTAAGCTTACAAGTCCTACTGGGATTAATTAATATATTAACAAACAACTAAATAAAATTTAAAAAACATTCAAAATTAAAACTAAAAACTAATAGAAATTAAATTAAAAACCGATTATAATTGCCCCATTTAGATTCGAAAAAACGACTTCGAGATTCATTCGATATCGATTCGAAAAAACGAGCCTTCGAGATTCCATCTAAAAAGCGATTCGTTATAGCGTTCCTTTTTTTATCATTTCAGATAACGCTTTCGAATCGTTATCAAAGAAAGCTTTCGCCTTTTATGAATCGCTCTCGCTTCGATATCGAGTCGGAGTGTTTGCAGGGCTTGTTCAAATAATCGACTCGATTAAAAAAAAATCAAAAATTTATTTTAGGAGTGTGGATGCCCCCAGAAAATGTCGGCAGGTGGATGCGCCGGGGCCGTGCCCCAGGTGCCCCGTCATGTGTCCGGCACTGAATCCACTTCCCATCTTATTTTAAAGAGACATATCGTCGTTGCGACCTTAAGATCTCCTATGTGCAAAATGTAAAACTTTAGGAAAACTGAAAAAAACTGTTTTCTGAAAAAAATTACTTAAACAACTAGTTTTGCTTTAAGTTGTATACTAACAATGGAATTTAATGTTATGAACAAAACCTTTGAGGTGGACATAAGATATTTTTTGCTTTTTCATTTATGCGGAAGTAATTATCACTTTCACATAAGAGATTTCAAATTGCCAACTTTTTAGGACTACATAGGAGTATTTTTAATAACTGCAAAATGAGTTGAAGTATCAACATGGGAGTTTTTGTCATCTATGGAAGACATCATGAAGTTTACATTCAATTAAAAAAGTTAATTTCGATAAAAGTGTCACATAGTAGATCTTAAGGTCACAACGACGATATACCAACATTTCAAGTATATGTATGTTCTGTACATACATACTACATACACATGTAGTACCTACTAAAAATAATTTCTTTTAAGTTTTTATGTTACTTTAGCATTTTATGTTAAATAACTGTTTTTTGTTACGTTTTTCTGAAATAATGTTATTTTGTACTTATTTTTATTTTTTATGTTTTTTTTTTAAAAAAAAATTCTGCGAGAGACGCTTTTCATTTTCATGGACTACATTTCTATTAGATTCGAAATGCGTCGTTTCGGTTTACGTCGCGTTTTCCCGGTCCCGAAAACGACGTAAATCGAGGCTCGCCGTACAACGAAAGAAAAATTTGAATTAAACCAAATCCAATTAAAACTAGAACCTATTCCAACTGAATTCAGCAGCGTCAATCCAACGGAATCTGATCGGTATCAAACATTAAATGCTAGTACCACACCGCATTTTAAATCTATTACATCAGCTGAATCAGCTGCCAAATCAAAATCAATCTTAAATCATAAACCTACTATTTCAAATTCTAATTCTACAAATTCAAAATCTATATTCACTACTAATTCTCAAACCCTTCCTATTGCAAATGAATCAAATCGAATAAACGAACTCATGCAGAATCTTCGAATATCTCACTTAAATTCCGAAGAAGGGGAATCACTACTTAAAGTATGTAAAGAATACAATGACAATTTATTTGAAGGGAGACATCCTCTCTTCAACCTCGGCAATAAAACACGAAATCATTACTAATAACTCCGCACCATTCGCTGCGAAAACTTACCGCCATCCTCAAATTCACAAAGAGGAAGTAAACTCTCAAATAGCTAAAATGCTTCATCAAGGAATCATTAAACCCTCTGTATCTCCTTGGTCAGCTCCTCTATGGGTTGTAAAAAAGAAATTGGATGCCTCTGGGAAACAGAAATGGCGCGTCGTAGTAGATTACAGGAAGCTCAACGAAGTAACAGTTGGAGATGCCTATCCGCTCCCCAATATCTCTGACATTCTTGACCAATTAAGTCATTCTTCACTACATTGGATTTAGCTTCAGGCTTCCATCAGATTGAGATGAAGGCAGAGGATTGTCAAAAAACTCATTTTCTGCTCCGACTGGGCACTTCGAATTCGTTCGAATGCCATTTGGACTACAAAATATATTTTTTATAATAATAATAGAGTTTATCCTTCTAGCTCAGAAGGTACACTTCTCAGCTGGGCTGAGAAACGGGCCACGCCTATGTGCAGGGACCGAACCAGCCGAAAGCACCAAAAAAGGTATAAGAAGAGAAAACACCACATAACGAGCATGCGATCGAAAATGCAGGCTCCTTCTCGACCCTCCCCGGCACTCCGGTACCAAGCCGGTCCGGTCCCTGTACACAAACGCGGTCACATTTACCACTGCACAGTGGCTCAGCTAAGACATGCAAACAAAAAAAATGTTAAAAACATATAACTTAAAACAGTAAGAAATGCAATACACAAAGAAGCGTGCAAGAAAAGTCAGTCAAGTGAGATTGAAAAGGCTCCTTTTAAGGACGTCCTTACTAATGCTCACGCTAAAAACATCAATATTTTTATTCACATTAATGAACATGCGATTAACAGGCTCGAATCTGCCGTAATTCGTGTTAGAGGAGTTGGTGTGTAAGAGAGGTGGTCCTCTCAAATTGTATCCACTCTCTCTAAACGATGTACGGCGATTCAGAAAACCTGAGTCGACCTTTCCATTAAGGAGCTGATGAACAAATACAACATCGGCTACCTCACGACGCCTGCAAATTGTGCTTAAGTTGAGTAACTTAAGCCGAGATTCATATGGTGGAAGAACTATTGGGTTATCCCAAGGAAGGTGATTCAGTGCGAATCGAACGAACCTCCTTTGAACTGACTCAATTCTTCCAACGTGCGAAGAGTAGTGAGGAGACCAAACCTGGGACCCATACTCGAGTAATGGTCTGACAAGAGAGATATAAAGGTGTTTAGTAATCAAGGGGTTATTGAACTGTTTAGACCACCTTTTTATAAAACCCAGGACTAAACTACCTTTGGAAGCAATATAGTTAATGTGGGCAGCAAAATCGAGTTTACTATCAAATCTAATCCCGAGATCTTTTACAAAATAAACACGACGGACACTCTCGTTAGAAAAGGTGCAGTTAAAAATTATAGGAGTACGACTTCTCCCAAAAGTCATGGTTTCACATTTACTAATATTGAGAACCAGGTTGTTGTTCACACACCAAGAGTAAAACGTGTCAAGGTGAGCTTGCAAAAGTTTGCAATCCTCAATACTCTTTATGTGACGATACAATTTGATGTCATCAGCGTAAATCAAGATTCTACAGTGTCTTAGCAAGGGAACAATGTCATCAATTGATAGAATAAAGAGCAGGGGACCGAGATGACTTCCTTGAGGAACACCGGTTGACGCTTCAATGGTTGCCGATTTGGATCCACGAAAAAGAACTTGGTAGGTTCTGTCAGCTAAGTCAGACTGGAACCATGCTAGAAGGGCTCGTGGAAAGCCTAACATCCTTAATTTAAGAAGTATAATGGAGTGGGAGAGCTTGTCAAATGCCTTACTAAAATCAGTGTAAACACAATCAGTCTGGCAACCGGAAACGAAGCCCTCGACAACATGAGAAGTGAACTCAAGAAGATTGGTGGTAGTGGAACGAGCGCAAGAAAGCCGTGTTGGTTTGTTGATACCAACCTCTTGCAGATAGGCGCGATTGCAGAATAGATAATCGATTCAAAGAGTTTCGGAATGACAGACAACTTCGCAACTGGTCTATAATTCGATATTTCGTTCTTGCTACCACTCTTGTGAATAGGAATTATGAACGAATTCTTCCAAAGAGTAGGGAAGTACCCTTTGTCAAAGGATTTTTGAAATAAGATTTTCAGAGGAGACTGGAGAACCTCTGCACAGGACTTAAGGACAGCAGGAGGAATACCGTCGGGGCCAGAGGTGAAGTCAAATGGGAGTTCGTTTATATGTTTGACGATATCAGCACTGGTAATTGAGAGAGGTAAAACATTAGCCTCACGGTTAGTAAATATGTGACGGAAATTATTGTCATTAGGCTGAAAGTCAAAAGGTGAGAAAAATTGACGAAAGAATGACGCAAACATGTTGCAAATCGCAGGCGACTCACTACTAGACGAGTTCGTGTGCTGCATGGTATTAGGGTAGTTATCAACCTTTTTCTTAGAGTTGACGAATTTAAAGAAATTTCTCGGATCGGTAAACACTTTATCGCTCATACAGCTAAGATATTCACGATACAGAGCAGAAGAGAGTGAGCGAAATCGGTTGTAGCAATTTATAAATGAATTGAGACTCGGAGTATCCTTTCTCTTTAAATAGGTTTTCCAGAGTCGGTTCTTCTGATTTTTCAAATGCTTGAGCTCATTATTGAACCAAGGTAGAGATGAACTGGGTAATTTTTGAGGCTCATAAGGTACACAAGAAACCAGGGCTTCGTATAGTACGCCATAAAATCGTGCCAATCATTTCCAGAGTCGGTTCTTCTGATTTTTCAAATGCTTGAGCTCATTATTGAACCAAGGTAGAGATGAACTGGGTAATTTTTGAGGCTCATAAGGTACACAAGAAACCAGGGCTTCGTATAGTACGCCATAAAATCGTGCCACGTCGTCATCCAACTCATTTGCAGAAAGTAAACTGTTGAAATTAATCAAGGCAAGTTTAGATGACAGCTCATTAAAATTAGCCTTTTTGAAGTTAAAGGCATGGAATACCTCCTCCGGATAAGAATTATTCTCAGAATTGAAGCAATGAGGAGGATGGTAATTGTCAACAGACGATATGACTATTGGACTGGGTTCAATAGTCATGTTGACTGAGTCCGTAAAAAATACAAGATCCAACTGCCTCCCCAACATATTAGTCACCCCACTCATTTGGTTCAAGCCGAGTGAGAATAGGGAATTGAGAAAACAGGACTCTTTAAGATTAAAGTTCCCTTCAGGGAGGTAGTTATCGTCATCTTCGACATATACCCATTGAATATTGGGTAAGTTGAAATCGCCTAAAAGTAGTAGTTCATCGCCGGTGTCCATTATACACTGGATATGATCAACACAAGAGATGGGAATATCATAAAGGTTCTTACCTCCATCGTCAAGTGTGCTTATCATATCTGGTGGGATATAGCAACACAGCAGGTAGAGATTAGATTTAGAAAAGGAAATTTTGAGAGCGACAAGCTCAACGTCAAGTTGGTTGGAGAAACTAGGAAGCGAAATTGGGTTACAATTAAGATGGCTGCTGCAAGCAAGAAGTACGCCACCCCCCGAGCTTCCGAGTCAGTGAAACGATCCGTCCGAAACACTTGGTAGGAGGAATCAAAGAGTTCAGCATTAAGAATGCCTTCATGGAGCCAGGTTTCAGTGAATGCTATGACATCAAACCCGGGAAGTGGAATATGGTGTGGATTTCTATTCAGTAGATTTCGAGAAATCAATTTTTTTTCCTGTCAGGCATATATGAAAACGCTCGAAAATTTCCATCGCAGGAAGCTCGGCCGACAGAAAGCTTGCCCACACCATATTTCACTTCCCCTTCGCTGAAAGGTGTTTTTTCTGAAAATCAAGAAAAGTGCCTGTTTTCAAACGCGTTTATGAGGTATTAAATCGAACCGCACCAACTTTTCATGAAAATGGGTTGGTAGAGCAACTCTTCGAGAATAAATAAGGCTTTTCAAAATAACTCGAGCACCACTGTAGGCCTTGTTCAAACTTTTTTCCTGAAACGGCTGTTTTTACATTTTTGAGATTTACGCGAAAAGTTGTAATTATTTTTGCATGAAATTTTTATTGTAGATAGGCACTAACAGAAGCCACAATTTAAGCCATGAAACAAGGTTGTACAATAATTACAGTCGCTGTAATTAAATGTCAAAAAATGGCCATATTTCGCGGTTTTTATTTTTTTTTGCAAAAACCTGTTGACCGATTTCAATTGCCCAAAACTCGTAATTTTCGTCTTTTTAAGCGCAATTACGTACTATTTTTTGTATTCCAAAAACAAAATTTTTTCGCACCTAAAACGTTGAAAAACGTGTTTTCGCTACCATTATTAGCTTTTTTCCACCTGTTCTCCTGGACCGATTTTTTCCAAAAGACATTCATTGAATTCCTACGATTTTTCTCTTAATTATAGCGTCAAAAAATCGCAGGGTAGATTTATTTCAACTTTTGAATACTTTTCCGCTATCTCTCCTGGACTAACATTCCGAAAAGAAAGGGAAATTTTGAAATGTCCCAAGACCTGGATAAAAACCTCGATAAAACCTGGGTTTTCAGATTTGTATGGGGAAGAACTATATAGTTCATTAAAAAAACACGGCTATAATCAGCCAAATCAGCATAAATTTCTTCATTCAGTCCATTTTTAATTTTGTTTAAATTAATCCAAAACTTAACAACGTCATCGTCCTGGCATTTTTCAATAATATCTGTTTCTCCTATCAAACCTCTCCATTGATTATTTAGAATTTCTAATTTTACTTCGCTATGAGGAAATTCAAGAAATAATCTACAAATGGCGGGTACTTGTCCCGAAGCAATTTTTTTGGGATCTATAAAGCTCAGTAAATTTAATTTTTTATAATCTACACCGAATCTTCTTTTAAGTTGCCTGCAGAATTCGATATAAAAATTGCACATATTTTGACGCATTTCCAAAACGAAGCTCTCATTTAAAGAATTTTTGAAGGCTAATGTTTATTATATACACTGGGGCAACGTAGACTAGTCATGATTACTATGTAGTAAAACCGATTTTTAAGAAGAGAGAGGTGAAGGGGCGGCATGCTCACCCCGCCCCTTCACGTCTCTCTTCGTAAAACTCGGTTTTACTACATAGTAATCATGACTAGTCTACGTAGCCCCACTATGTGGAAGAATTTATATTTACATGATAGTAATACAGATCCAGTTGAACTTGTCTGAAACTTTTTGAGTCGGAATTTATCTACAGTTTGACAGCTAGCTCTGATGACGCGAAATATGTAGCAAATAAGAAGCCAAATGTAGTAAAATTTTGAAAATGCGAAATGTAGTAGATCTGCTACTATTGTAGTAAAAGGCGCAACACTGCCTGTATGTATGGCTGCATTCGAAAATTCAGCCAGCTGCGCAGAATCGGCAGTAACGCAGTATCGGCTGCAGGGAATATATGCCCGGCTGCAGCGGTTTGATTTTTTGAATGATATGCTGCCAATTCTGCGCAGCTGGCTGAATTTTCGAATGCAGCCTATGTGTCTCTGTAAGTATGCATGTATGTCTGTTTGTATGTTTGTAGGTATGTATGTTTTAGCTTTATATTAGCTTTACCAGATGTATGTATGTATGTATGTATGTATGTATGTATGTATGTATGTATGTTCTATGTAAACAAATCTTGCAACTTGATTTTGACCCATTTCTATATAACCGATCAACTTCAAATTTTGCACATATGCATAGTTCGCGTGCAATGCAATCTGACCATTTTGTAACAAAATCAAGATGGCGGTTCCAAGATGGTGGTCGATTTTTGCTATTGTGTTCCCCGACCCCCCGACATGGGTATCAAATGAAACGGCATGACAGGTAGAATACAATTGGCTGTATGGCGTCAATCCAAATTCAAAATGGCGGCAAACAAAATGGCGGACTACCTCGATATGGGTATCAAATGAAAGGGTGTGACAATTAGAATACTATTATCTGTGTGGCGTCATTCCAAATTCAAAATGACGGCCAACACAAAATGGCGGATTATCTTTTTCTTTACAACCCACTCGGTATGAGTATCAAATAAAAGGATGTGATAATAGAATACTTTTCGCTGTGCGGCGTCTTTCCAAATTCAAAATGGCGGCCACCACAAAATGGCGGTTTACCTTTTTCTTTACAACCCACTCGGTATGGGTATCAAATGAAAGTGTATGACGAGTATAGTATAGTAAGCTTTGTGATGTCGTTTTAAATCTAATATGGCGGTCACTACAAAATGGCCGAACACATACATATAATAGACTAAAAAATAGAAAATAGAAAATATAGTTTAAAAAAACTAAAAAATACGCTTTTATTTTAAAATGAACTAAAAAGTAAAAAATAATTTTGAATGTAAAGTTTTTATTGCTCCAGCCAGTATAAGAAAACAACCTACCTTTCGAAATCTAAAAAAGCGTGGGGCGCTAGCTAAAAGTTCCGGTGTTTATAAAATAAGAATATAGAGAGCCCCACGCTTTTTTACATTTCGAAAGGTAGGTTGTTTTCTTATACTGGCTGGAGCAATAAAAACTTTACATTCAAAATCATTTTTTAATTTTTAGTTCATTTTAAAATAAAATCGTATTTTTTAGTTTTTTTAAACTATATTTTTTTCTCCAGCGATTAATTTCTTGTGAATCCGACAGAAGTTACGGTACACAGTTTTGTTTTTTGTTTACTTTTTTTGGGAAATTCCTTTTCCTCCTGAACGGAGTTGGAGATTTTGTGAGTCACCTATAGACAATTTAATTTAAACAAAATTACATAAAGACCAGGGCATAACTAAAACTTGTTGCATCAGTGCTACTACTAGAGAAATGGCGCCCGAGTTAGGAATTCGTTACCACGGATTCATAAAAAAAATAATATTTAAATTTATTACGAACTTTATTTATAAAAATTACAACTGATTAGTTTGATGAAAAGTCACAGACTGACTTCTTACAACAATTTTAGAATATTGCAGGTGAGAAAAAGACTTTAATGTTTCACAATTTCTGAAGGAAATTGTCTAGACTGAAATCTGAGCTTTGGATTTTTCTATGGGAATTAAGTGAACTGAATTAAGACTTAAGAAGAAAATGTATGGGAAAAATGGTTTTTTGGCGGCATGTGTATGTGGAGTATGTGAGTATGTAACTCCCCCCCCCCCCCTTAGTGTAGCGATGGCCAGAGGAAAATAGGCCTCTGGGCTCCTTCTGTAGGGATGGTGGATGCTGCTGTTATCTGGATCTCTGCGTTGGGTAATTTGTATTTTCTTCTTTGGATTAGATATGTTGCTGTTACTGCCAAAATGATTCCAACTGCTATTATGATTGTGGTCCAATTTAAGTGGTTTAGTGTTGATGACTTTGATAGTAAAACTTCTATGGCTTCTTTATTTTGAATATGGTGTTTTTAGTTTTTGCAGGCTCAGATGTTCCGTTAAGGATGAAACGGTGATGTTGCTGAATATGGCTGGAAGGATGCGGATCTCGTCCCAATGGATGCTGGTTTTCCCTGGGTATGTAATACCATTGATTTGAATGCTGCAGTTATCGATGTGCAATAGAAAGGTTCCTTTTAGGCTTCGGTGGTTGAATTCGCATGTTGAATTTATCTCCGTTTCGGGCACGTTGATGAGGACAATGAAATTAGGTTCTGGTTCCAGGATCTCTGTTGTGACTGAATTTTCGACCATGTCGCATTTGGCTGCTTCGTTTTTTAAAAGTTTCCCGATGCATACTGATTCGCTAGTGTTCTCTTTTAGGGTGGAATCTTCACATATGTAAATTCCTTCTGTTTTTCTACACCTTTCATCAAAATATTGAATATTTTGCTGGTTATGGATAATATAGGGTTTGGTGGATATTTTCTTTGTGGTATTTATTGGCAATGGGATTACGTGTAATAGGGAGTATGTTTCTTGGGAAAGTAACGGGCTTTGGATGTTAAAAATGATGTTAGTATGGTTATAGTATGCCTGGAGACCTAGTAACTCATATAAATGTTCAACTGATATTAATTTTAGAGACTTTCTTTCGAGAATCTGAGAAATTTCTAAGATTTCGTCAGGATCTAGAATTTGCTTGGATATTATATTAAGTCGGGCAAGTACTAATGTTTCTGCTAGACCAGTTAAGTGTGAATTCAGTAAGTCTATATTGTAATTTATTACGTTTATATATTGTATATATTTTAAGGATTCTTCTTCAGATTTAATTTTGTTGTTAACAGTTTCGTGATAGTGGTTCAAATATTCTTCAATAATTGTTTGTTGTTCATTTATGTGTGTTGTAATATTTTCAAACCTTTTTATCATGGCATTATTTATACTAATTTGTTTATTTAGATCAGTTTTTAACATATTTTGGTTTGTCATTATGTTATCTATTTCTTTGTTAAGTCGGTTGGCATCTTCAGCGTCCATGTTCCCTGTTATCCCTTTTATAATTGAACCTAACCCGTTAATCAACCCTCTCTTCTGTCTGATTTGAGGCATTAGAGATACTAATTTTTGTTTCAACTCCTTAAGTTTAATTTTTGTTATTTCGAATGAATCTTTTATTTCTTCAATGCTTCCTAACTTTTCTACGGATGCTGATATTCTATCTATATTCTCTACGTAATTACTTAATTTAACTATGTGTAACACATTATTATAGCCCTTGATAGTCTTAGCTTGTCCGAGTCTAATAGGTAAAAGTCCTTGTACGTTTGTGAGGTCCTGTATTTCAATTCGTTGTCCTTTAGCGGTTGCCAGTGCTGTCAGTATTGTCAGTACTATTGGCAATTCCCGCATTTTCCTGTAATTTTTTTATTTTAATCTTTGACTTATGAATTTTTTGTTTCTTACTATCTATGATTTTATTTGATTTATCTCGCTTAACTCTAGTTTTAGAAAATCTTGGGGTTAATTTGTTCCTTCTATTTTCTTTTCTATAAACTACAATCCCTCTCTTCTTATATTTAATTTGTTTATATTCTTACTTACTATTTCTTGTGCCCTATTTTTAATTGAAGGGTATAGTTCCGTTTGAAATTGATTAAGTTTTTCTAGATACTCATGTACATTATTATGCTGTAGATTATTTTCGAATTTATATGTTCTTCCATAGAATACTTCATAAGGAGTGAGCTTGGTTGTGGAGTGAATAGCGTTATTGTACGTTATAATGGTTTCATTTAGAATATCGTCGTGATCTTTGTCTTTATGCTGACTATATATGATTCTATATATTTCGGTAAACGTTGAGTGCATTCGTTCGACGGGGGAATTGCTTGTAGTTTGTTGGAAACAAGTTACATGGTGTACAATATTGTATTGTTTGCAAAAGTCTTTAAATATAGTTGAAGTAAATTCAGCCCCTTGGTCGCACACGATCTTTTTGGGGATGCCGTGAAGGCTCATGAAGTGTTTTAAAGATTTTATAATAGTTAGACTATTTCTGGCTGTGAGGGTGTAAGCTGCCGCAAATTTAGAAAATTTGTCAATTATAATTAGTACTTCTTTATTATTGCATATATATCTGTATGTAGGACATCTAGAGGCAAGTCAGGGGTCTCAGGTGTTTGAAACTTTACCCTAGGTGGCCTTCTATCATATTTGAGCGTTTGACATTGGTCACAATTATTAATAACTTGTGTGACTTTACCTTTCATGAAGGGGAAATAATATTGCCGTTTTAAATGATTAACCGTTTCGTTGATTCCTCTGTGATTACTAGTAATATGATAATTGTTAATTATTTGATCTTACTCATCGCTATCTTTTATGTCTATCAGAATTTCGGTGCACCGGATGACTTTGAATGTTTTAGACTGTGAGAAATATTTGGAATATACATTTTGAACTAGCTTAAAGGTGTCGTCGTCTGTATATTTTGCATTAAGTCGATTTGGTCCTAAATATTGTTTGAATAGGCTAGTAATGTTTTCTTCTGTAAATTCCGGTAATGGGAAGGTTCAGCGGAGGCGATTTTTAAACGGAACTTCTAACGAGGACGTTTATCGGTTTTCTCCAGTATTACCTGAATATTGAACTCATTGAGGGGACGTTCAGAAATTGGTATCCTGTCGTCGAGGTTTTCCTCGGCGGAATGTATTGTGGTACCCGCAGTACCTTGAACGGAAATATTCTCTGTTTCATTAATATTGAGTTCGACGTTTTTACTATTACTTTCATCTATTTTAATTCGACTTAAGGCATCAGCATTAGAGTTTAGAGTGCCCTTTTTGTATATGACTTCATAGTCAAATTCTTCGAGCTTTAGACGCCACCGGATTAATTTGGAGTTTGGGTCCTTCAGACTCATTAGCCAGAGGAGGGGCTTATGATCTGTGACGATCTTGAATTTATTGCCATATAGATATGGGCGAAAATATTTTGTGGCCCATACGATCGCTAACAACTCTTTTTCAATTGTTGAATAGTTAGTTTCTGTCGTTGTTAGAGTTCTGCTAGCGTAGCAGATGGGTCGATCACTGCCGATGGGTCCTTGGGATAATACAGCACCAAGCGCATAATTACTTGCGTCTGTGGTTAAAACGAATGGTTTAGAAAAGTCGGGATACGCTAATAGTGGATCGTTCATTAATATATCTCTACAGGCTTGGAACGCTTTGACATAATTTTCTGTAAGTTTTATTTTGCTTCCCTTTTTTAAGCAACTTGTCAATGGTTTGGTCATATTTGCGAAATCCTTTATAAATTTTCTATAGTACCCTACTAGACCAAGGAATGATTTATTTTCCTTCTGTGTCCGCGGTATAGGAAAATTTTGAATTGCCGAAATTTTATCTGGGTTTGGTTTGACTCCTTTGTCAGTGACTATGTGACCCAGGAAGCTGATTTCTTTCTTTAAAAATTCCGATTTATCTAATTGCACTTTCATATTAGCCTCTCTAAGTTTGTCAAATACCTTCGTGAGATTTTCGAGGTGCTCTTGGAGCGAAGTGGAAAAAATAATTATGTCATCGAGATATACGAGACATATCTTTCCTTGAAGGTCTCTTAAAACGTTGTCCATGACCCTTTGGAAAGTTGAGGGGGCATTTTTCAGCCCAAAAGGCATTCTGAGGAACTCATAGTGTCCTCCTTCTATAGTGAAAGCGGTTTTCTGGATGTCATTAGGATTCATTTCAATTTGATGAAATCCAGTCGCTAAGTCGAGAGTGGAAAAATACATGCATTTGCCTAACTTATCGAGGATTTCATTAATGTTGGGAAGTGGGTAACGATCGCTTATTGTTTTATCGTTTAGTTTACGATAATCGATCACTAATCGCCATTTAACCTTACCGGAAGCGTCTCGCTTTTTAGGAACAATCCAGACCGGAGAGCTCCATGGCGAGTAGCTATGTCTGATTATGTTTTGGGCTAGTAATTCGTTTATTTGTTTTTTGATTTCCTCTTTATGGGTGTAAGCATATCGGAAAGGTTTAACGTATATGGGTATTTCATCGGTAGTAGGGATTCTATGTTTTATTTGATTTGAGAAACTTAAATTTTGTCCTTGTTTAAAGAATATATCATCGTAATTTCTACAAAGTTTTTCGATCATCCTTCTTTCTTCTTCATTTAAATGAGACGTTCCTATGAGATTTCTGATATCTTCCATGTCCACTGGGTTTATGTTTTCTTCTTCAACTTAGACATTAAAATTATGGAGCTCGCAGAATTCTGAAGACGGATGGATTTCAACTTTTAGGGGTTGTTCTAGAAATAGATCTAAGTCAGAATCCGACTTATTGATGACTAATACTGTGCTAAACCAATTTTCGGCTCGATACAGCCCTTCAGCTATGAATAAATCGGGTTTAATTTCTGTGGTGATAATAATTATATTACCCCTTTCCGCGTCCACTGGTAATTGGACAGTCATTTTTGAATTAGGAGGAATCATATAACGTTTGGACTGGAGATTGGGTTTGAACTGAAGTGGTATTATAACCTTTCTTGTTACTAAACAGTTAATGTCTAAATCGACCTTAGCTTTCAATATTGATAATAAATCAAGACCTAAAAGTCCGTCAAAATACGCATGGAATTTAAAAACCAAAAACTTAATTATACCATTTTGCTTAAATTCTACGAAAGTGGGCAGTGTTACTTCTTGATTAACGTCATGGTTACCAAAGGTTGTTATTATAGTAATAGGATTTATAATCTTAATATCTTTAAAATTAACAAGTTCTGGATTAATAAATGAAGACGAGGGTCCCGTGTCTACTAGGAATCGTAAAGGTCTAGTTGATCTGTTTGAAATTAGAATATAGGGAAGAATGGATCCGTGTCTGTTAATATCTATATACCCGATTGTTTGGTCGAGGCGGGAAATTGAAAATTCGACTCATCTACTTGTATGGATTCATTATTGCCGTTAAAATGATCGATGTTATAGAATCTATCTAACTCTTGAATGTGGTTATCGCCAAAATTATTATCATTAAGAGGAGTGGTATTTAAGTTAGAGATATTAAATAATTCTTCACTTATGAATCGGGGTTGTGTGGATTGCCTAAAAGAATTATTCTGTACCATTCTACTTTGGGGTTGATTTGGTCGGTTGTATCTAAACTGGGTATTAGTTGAACTTGTGTCCATAGGCTCTGGAAGGGATTGCCTTTGTGGTGGTCTAGAGACCGCTTGATTATTGGGGAATGGTTGGTTATTGAATGGACGATTATTATATTGATTGTACGAATTATTTCGATTAAAACTGTTACCGAATCCTGGATTACAATTATTACCCGTTGGTGCTCTTTGGTTAAAGGAATTAAATCCGAATGAATTACGTTGGTTTACGATTGGTCTCGGTTGGAAATTAAACGACCTGAGTGTTGAAACTGTATTTAATATAGAATTAGGATTTCGCGACATTTTGCGTAATGTGTTGGGACACAGATGGACCCTGAGATGCTGTTCCGGCGTTATCGTTACTCATTTCGAAAGAATTATTGAAAGAATTTTCTCAACTATTCACCGTTTCACTATAAATTTCACTTTCACTTTCTGTTTCTTCACTTATTTGGTCTAAATTAATTATAGGTATGTTGATTAAAGTTCTAATACTACTTCTATTAGGATAAGGAGTTACTCTTGGTCTCTTTGTTTTATTGTTATTAGTAAACATAGGAAATTTTATTAAAGGAAAAATATTCAATAATCGTGACTTACAGGTGGATTACGAATTTCATGTTTTATTCTTGGATAGGCAATGGTGGTTGAAAGAAACCTTCAAGTCCTAGTGTCCTAGCAGTCCCTCGGCGATAATCCCTCGACGAAAGGAATCCAACGATGTACCTTCGTTGATCTGCTTCAATTCACTTTCACTGTTTTCATTTTTCGCGAAAGTTGAACTACACTCGGTAAGCAAGCGTTTTCGTCAATAAACCGTCGACGAGCGTACAAATCAGGACGATAAACCGTCGTTCTAATTTTCCGCGAGCTTTACTTTTTTTAAACCGCGATAGGACTTTTGCCTATCCTACCGACTGCGCCAGTTAGGAATTCCTTACCACGGATTCATAAAAAAAAATAATATTTAAATTTATTACGAACTTTATTTATAAAAATTACAACTGATTAGTTTGATGAAAAGTCACAGACTGACTTCTTACAAAAATTTTAGAATATTGCAGGTGAGAAAAAGACTTTAATGTTGCACAATTTCTGAAGGAAATTGTCTAGACTGAAATCTGAGCTTTGGATTTTTCTATGGGAATGAAGTGAACTGAATTAAGACTTTACGTTAAAAATGAATTTATATTTTTGCTAATATGACAATTTCTGAAGGAAATTGTCCAGACTGAATTATTAAGAATTAACTAAGAAGAAAATGTATGGGAAAAATGGTTTTTTGGCGGCATGTGTATGTGGAGTATGTGAGTATGTAACTCCCGCGCCAGGGCCCAGCAAAAATCCATTTGCACTTCTCGATGACAAACCAAGGAAGAAACAAAGAAAACGGAAAAACAATGACACTGAAATATGCAACCCGACACCAGCAGAAACGCAAAACTTCTTCGCACTAGGGAATGATCCGAAGTACATAACAGTGGAGTTAATGGACAAAGAAAAAAAAATTACAGACTTGAACCCATCCTTGGTTCAAAAAACACTGCAAATATACTCAGGTAAAGTGAAAAGCTGCAGAGCCCTTCGTGAAGGCAAGTACCTGCTGCTACTACCAAACGAGCTGGAAGCAAAAAAAAATAACTAAAAACCTGACAAAAATAGGGAACTATGAGGCGCAAGCATCCTTCTTTGACAGGCTCAATGAGTCGAAAGCCACTATCCGAATGCCAAACCTCAAGAATATCAGTGAAGGAGATATTCTAGAAGGAATAACAGCGGACAACCCTATAGTGAAAGGCGTGAAGCATTATTCAAGGACGGTAAACAACCAAAAGATTAATACTGGCACGCTGCTAATTACATTCACTACATACCAACCGCCCAAACATGTCTTCATCCTCTATGAAAAAATTACCATACAAAGATGGTACCCAGCACCACTTAGATGTCGCCGATGTTATCAATTCAGACACCACGAAACCAGGTGCAACGAAACACCTAGATGTCCCACTTGTAACGAGGTTAAAGCCGAAGGGGAAGATCATACTTGTACCAGAGTTTACTGCATCAGCTGCCCGACAGAAGGTAATCACTCTACCCTCGATCGAAACTGCCCGATATTCCAAAGAGAAAAGGAGATTGTGATGATCCAATTCAACCAACATATTAGCAGATTTGAAGCTGGAAAACAGTGGTATTCAGAACATTCGCAAAACAGCGCACAGGTAAAAAATACAGAGCAAAATATACTAACACAAAACACAATAAACAATAGTAGCTTAACACCTAATAAAACCTATTTGGAAAAAAAATGTAAACAGCAACCAATCTTGGGCTGATGTAGTTACTAACAGCAAAAAATTAATAGAACAGAGACAGAAGGACAACCTAAGGATTATGCAGCCAGCAAAATAAAGATAACAAACAACGCACAAAAAAAAATTGTGACAATAAAGTCACCTTACCCTAACACACAAAAAACTCAAATACAATTCACAGCAGAGAACAAACCTACAGACACAGTACAATTAAACGCACTACTATCCCTTTCACCAAACTCCCTCAAAAATACCATCGCAGCAGAATTATACACGGAAATGCTATCCACTAATGCCACAACATTACGCAGCACTAAACAATAAACAATAATACAATATGAGAACTAGAAATAATCAATCGCAGCATAGAACTACAAACAACTACAGCAAACAACTCACACTCATACAGTGGGACATCTCAGGACTCTACGCAAACTCAGCCTCACTGGACATACTAATAGCACGCCACAGCCCAGACATTATAGCACTCCAAGAAACACACTTACCACACACAAACGTACCCCGAAAATATCGACAGTATGACTTACATGCACACAACACGCACTCCACAAGAGTCAGAGGAGCTGCCATCATGGTGAAAAGAGGCCTAGCGGTAGAAACGCTTCCGGTAGCAAACCAGAACAGCACTGAGAGTGCATGCTGGAACAACAATGGACATTGCATGTATATATGTCGAACAAGACTTGGACAACATAACAGAAGAACTTGACAAACTAACTGCACCTCTAAAAAGACCAGCAATATTACTTGGAGACTTTAATGCGCATCACCAACTCTGGGGATCGGAATACAATACGCAGCGAGGCAATCATATAAGCAGCTGGCTTGACAACACTGAATACGTATTGCTGAACGACGGCTCGCCAACACTTTTTACCACCAGAAACACCTTAACGAAAATAGATCTCTCGTTAGCGACGCCAGACATAGCCCCACGACTAAACTGGACAACGACTGAGCATCCAAAACAAATCGATCACTTTCCGATCATTCTACACATCAACCAACCCATAGAACACTCCAAACATATCCCACAGTTCATAGAACATCGCGCTGATTGGAAGAAATTTCAATCAAAAATTGAGGAATATCTCCAACAGAAAAGGCTTAGGCCCAAAATAGATGATGAAGCAGCTATATTAACAAAATCCATCAGGTATGCTGCGAACACCAGCATGCCCACAACGCAAATCCTCAGAAAAACCACCCCTACTTGGTTCTACAACGAGATTCGGCAGTTGGTTCGACACAAAAATCAAGCATGGAAACGCTTTAAAAAGATCTCCTTCCATAGATAATGCAATCTCTTATCGCAGCGTCAATGCGCAAATGCGCAGAGCGATTAGGGAAAAAAAGCGCGGGTCTTGGGAAAACTTCCTTGATGCAATCAACCCCGATAACTCAGTAAAAGAAAACTGGCGCTGCATAAGAGCGGTTTTTGGAAATAGAAAGGGCACCATGATCCCTACGAAATTGTAAACCTGATAGGGAAGCAGCTCTCGAGCTATGCAGATTCAGATTCAAGCATACACGATGAAGATGGTAGCGACATAGAAATAGAGCTGCAGGCTCTCCGAAATCTACCCCCTCTCCCTTCGATAAGCAGATAACCTTACAAGAAGTCCAAGATGTGTTGGACTCTTACAAAGGTTCGACACCGGGCCTAGACAAAATAACATATCAAATGATGAATAAAGCCCCATCACTCTATCTATGGAGGCTAACTAGGCTCTACAACATAGTACTAAGCTCGGGCACATTTCCACAGGCATGGAAACTAGCAGAGATCCGTCCCATCCCTAAAGTCCCCAACAAAATCCTTCCTACAACCAAAATCAGACCAATTTCACTCCTACCAACTTCCTCCAAAATCCTGGAAAAAATCCTCAGCAATAGATTAAATTGGCTCCTAGAGCAAAGGCTCCCAGACGGAATTGTCGGCTACAGACCTGGAAGAGGCACTATGTCACTGCTCCAAGAGACTGAGCACAATCTAGCCACTGCAATCGGACGGAGAGAGCATAGCATATTGCTTTCCGCAGATCTGGAAAAAGCATATGACAGACTCAGAAAAAAAGTCGTAATCCAACAGCTAGCAGAATGGAATGCAGGCTACAACTTCGTAAAAACAGTCCACTCCTTCCTCACGTAACGAAAAATAATGGTTCGAAACAAAGGCTTCTCTTCTAATGTCCTTCCCCTAGCGAATGGAACTCCACAAGGGTCGCCATTATCTCCAGCGCTTTTCAACACCTACATATACAAGCTAGCTTCAGCACTAAAACAAGTCCCCAAGTTATACTTCCACATATATGCAGACAACATAGTACTCTACTGTTCCGACAACATCCCCTCCGTCGAAAACACACTGCAAACAGCACTCGACATCCTAAAGAGATGGTGCCAAACAGTTGAGGCGATCAACGCAGAAAACAAGCTTGAAGCCTTACACGTCTGCAGGAAAACCAGCTGTACCACAACCATTATGAACTGGGAAAACCAAATAATACCACTACAAAAAGAGTTGAGGGTACTAGGTTTACACCTAAACAAAACTCTACGGTGGAATAAGCAAGCTAATGAAGTGACTGAAGACCTCAAAAAACGAAATAACATGCTTAAAGTAATTTGCCAAAAAAGCATGGACCACCCGTTAACCTGGCTAGGAGAATAGCTAAGCAAATAATAATCGGAAAAGTGGACTACGGACTGACGATATATGGACATGGAACAAAGACAGCACTCGACAGGATCCAAAAACAAATAAACAATGCTGCACGTATTGCTCTTGGAGCTTTACGCACAACACCAATAGAAGCTCTATTAATAGAGGCTGGCCTACCAACAATGACGGAACGAACACAAGAACGAACGGCACACATTATCCTCAAGAGTATGCACTACTCCAAATCTCCACTTCACCAAACTATAACTAACATACTTCACACTGACACAAATAGATACAGAAAGCCATCGGCTCTATTGCTAGGCTTGAAGAAAATTACAATAGACCTACGGTACACCCCAAAGGATATACAAAGCCAGTTACCATCGACACCTCCTTGGCTTTTCAAACAAGGTAGAATCAACACAGAACTGAAAAATTACATCAAACACAGTAACACAGTTATAAGACGACAATTCAACAGACTTATAGAATAACAAGGAATACAGCTACAATACTACACAGACGCATCTAAGATGACAGATCTGGTCTCCTACGCGGTAGTAGATAGCAAAAGAAACGTGGTGAGCCTGGGAAGAATGCCTGAATGGACCTCCATATACTCGGCGGAAACGGCAGCCATATATAAAGCTTGCTCGCATGCTTCAGAACCGGCATTTATTATAACTGACTCGCTATCTGCTATCCAGTCTATCAGAAATCTTAGAAACCGGCATCCCACAGTTGAAGAGATACGAGACGCAATTACAAATAAGGACATACAGCTTATTTGGTGCCCCGCACATATTGGCATTAGCGGAAACGAACACGCAGACAAGACAGCAAAAGAGGCACTAGGGGTGTTGCTTACAAGGCTAAGGCTTGGGCACTTCCTTGCCGTAAAACGACATATATTTCAAAGAACCTCTCCACCCAGTTGTCCACATTGTCTCAACCACCAAATCCTAACAGCTCGACATTTTTTCATCGACTGTCCCAATACTAATACCTTACTTCGACAGCACATATAATACGAAAACAACATACCAATACTGAACACCAACAAAGAAAAAACAAAAACATTAGGTCTGTTCCAATAGAGAATGCGGGATCCCGCGGGTCCAAGAAATCACCCAATTCCTGTTCCAATAGAATCTCATGCTCGGAAAAGTGGGGAAATTTTTACTTCCCCTCGACCAAGAAATCACAGGAGATTTTTAGGTGGAGTGAAATCTTACGACGTTTTCAACATGTCAAAACAGCTGTTACTTTTCATGTCAAACCAAAATGATTACGATGTGCTGAAAATAATTTCTTCGATTGGTGCCTTACTACAAGATTTTGAATAATTTCATAAATAATTTATTAATTTCAATAGTTTTATGTCATTATTTTGAAGACACAAGTGATTTTTAGGTTATGGTCTTCTTGATTTGCACGAAACATCCCAGAAAGCGTTCCTTCACTTTTCGGGATTTTTACTAAATTTTCCCCCACCAATCAAGTAACTTTTCGCAGGCTACGACAGGACAGGTTTTCTATTGAAACAGACCTATTATTAGCGACTGTAAACAGACTCATATCAGAACCAAACCCAAAAATTTGGAGTAAGAGTAGAATAATTACATTATGTACATAATTTAGAAGTAAGGCAATATACAGCCCGCTAGGATTAAGCTCCATGGGTTAAAACCACTTTGTTAGTTTTAAGTAATTTTAGACTAATAAAGGAAGAAAAAAAAATATATTCCACTCGCGATGTTCTCTTACAACGCACACGTACATGCGTCTACTAAATTCAGTCCTTACGAGCTTTTGTTCGCACATAAACCACTTTTACCTACTTCTATCACTTCAACCCCGGAATTCAAATACACTTACAGGGTTGGGTTGATTTTTATCAGGTGATTTAAATCATGATTTTAATCATGATTTAAATCACTTGATTTTTTCAAATAAAAATCATGATTAAATCAAAAATTGTGCTTTTCAATTCTTTTTTAATTGGACCCATAAAACAAAACAAAATAGAAAATTTTTAAAAATCACAACCAGAATGCCAGAATACAAATGCAATGCTTATCAACAGAAAAAGTCTTAAAAAAGAAAAAAAACTCATTTCTCTTCATTTTCGTTGTAAAGTCTTAACAAAAAAAACTAATTTCCCTCCTCTCTCTATTCCCAACCTATTTCCTATATCAGAGTGTTCAAATCCAAAAGTGCTTAACATTCTTTCCACTGACGCCGATGAAGCAGTTGCGCACAGGAACTGTTTAATTATTGGCAGTTGATTTGCGATTTCTGGCTCATCACTCTGTGACAACCTCCACTGGATTCCATTATTTATTATTTCGCCCGAAAATATAATGATTAAATGGGCTACAACAGGCGTCAATGGCTTAAAAAAGCACATTATTGAGTGTTTTAATTAAAATCAAAAAAATCATAATTTTTATGATTTTTTTGAAAAAATTATTGATTTTTGATTTTTATTAATTAAAATCAAATTTTGCCCAACCCTGTACACTTATGAATCTGACCATGACCAAAATATAGATTAAACCGAACTCATCAAATAGCAAGAGAGAATTTACTCGACGCTAAACAAAGATCAAAGATCAACCATGATCGGAACATTAATACTCCTAGCTTCAAGGTAAATGATTACGTTTATCTGGAAAATACCCAAACAAAAGTAGGCCTATCAAAAAAGCTTTCTCCAAACTTTAAAGGACCGTATAAAATAATTAAACTTCATAATAATCAAAATGTTACTATTCAATGTAAAGGCAAACAAACTACGGTTCATAAAAATCCCTTAAAACTCGCCTATCTCGTTACAGGTGCCTCATTACCCTAATTAAAGCGGAACACTTCAAAATAGAGCCCGTAATTAAAGGCAGCGCCCAGTGTTTCGTCTAGAACAAGCCAGCTGGACAAAATTATTTTTCGATTGATCTGGATTCTATTACCTCCTTTAAGTATTATTATGAGGTTTTCAGACATATTTTATAATAATTAGGAAAAATATGGGGGCAAGCTTATGATACACAGAATTTTCATATAAACATATTATATTTTACATAAAAATCAATAAAGAAAATAAATTACAAAAAGAAAAGTCAATTACAAAATGATTTAAACAAAAAAATACCAATTAAGTCACAAAGGGCTTTCTCTGAGCTCTAGTCTTCCACATAAAAAAATGCATCAAACAGAGTGAACGTAATTAATTAAATACAAAAAGTAATAAAAAAGCTAATTAGACTATTTTTAATCCTCATTATCGGATTCGTCCATTGTATTAGATAAATAATAGTCTTCTTGGTATTGGGAAACTACCGTTGGCACATGGTCGAGGGTCTATAGTAGGATCTACTAAAAGCTTTAACACCTCTACAGGTAATGTATCTTCTTTCTTTTCGGGAACCTCTTGAAGGCTATTGATCAGTGGATCAGATGTGACAAGCAACATGGAGAGTAAATCTCTATTGTGGCAATACTTAGTGTAGCATCCAATCCTGTGATCTGAGTACTTAATTCAGGGTTCCCAAAATAATGGCGAGCAGTACCGTCATTAGTTGAACTAAATTCTGGCTTTGGTTTGCCCACAATTAGACCCATTTCTTGCTTGAATTTTAGTCGAATAGCGTCCGATCTCTGTTTTACACGCGCCTTGTCATCATTGCTTCTAGGAGCCTGCCATTTTTTTATATCCAGTTTATAACTAATGTGTAATAAACATTCGAAAGACGTATCCACGCATGAAGTGTACAAACCAAAGTTAAAATTACCATGGTCGCTGTCAAAATTATCTGATTTCTCGTTCATCATTTTAGGGGTTCTACTCAAGTCTGCTCGATGAAACATATATAGAACTAAATATGAACGTTGTAGTTAAATAATATGCAAAATCTAGACCGTTGGCAGGCGGTGGCAAGTATTTGCCAGTCCATGAAAGTTGCAAAACTAAGAAAAAAGATCACGTGCTTTGACATGTTTTTAAAACCTTCCTTTGCATTTTTGTAGTCGATTTTAAAACATTTAGCACTTACTTTCAAATATAATATCCATCATTAAAACTTTCCACAAAATAACTTATTGTCAATCATAAGAAATGTTGTAGCACGTGTCACAGAAATGCAAGTGTTTAAATCGTCCAATTACAATTATATGAGTAGCTGACCTTATTTGCTGACTTCTTCACCCTATTACTTATCACATTGAAGTGTGATACATAAACATTTATTGAATTTGGCGGTTTGAATGTGTTATTTACTTTATCTAACTACTCATTTCTGGAAATCTGACAATGACTTTTGTCCACCTAGCTTGTTCTAGGCGAAACACTGTGCAGCGGACTTTTCTACGAACATTTGGGACAAGTAAGATTTTACTCTCATTTCTGGCAAATCATTACATATACAAACATATTCTTTTATAATACGAAACTCTCTTTAATTGAAAACATTTACGAAAAATCACTTCATCTATGCCACGGTGATGCGTTAAAAACATACGCTTTCCATTGCGCGCAGACTCTTGTTTTCTTAGCTATACAAATACCAAAGCTACGCCAAAAGGAAGAAACCCTTGCACATTTAATCAATCATCGTAGAAATAAACGTGGACTTTTGAATGCCGGAAGCTATGCACTAAATTGGCTCTAATTCTAACTTTAACGAATCAATTAACTCTCTTAAAGAGAATGAAAGGATTTTCAATGAAAATATAAATACAATTAATCAATTTATAAAGAATACTATTCACTCTGAAACTGTTTTAGAGGGATCGCTTGTTGTTACTGATCACATGAATAAATTAATTTACCTTGTAAATGAAATGAATGAACAATTTGATCAATTAATTAATGCTATTCTATTTGCAAAAACTAATATATTACATCCAGTTATTATTACCCCTAAACAATTGATAGATGTATTAAATAATAATATTAAATTACTTTCAGATGGAAAAAACTTTCCATTATCTTTAGAATATAATAATGCTTATAAGTTGCTAGAGTTATCTAGATTAAGAGTATATTACCAAAATGATAGGTTAGTTTTTATAATTCAAACCCCTTTGACTAAAAATAATATATTTAATGTTTATAAATTATTTCCACTTCCAATTCCCCAAGATTCCGATGGTTACGCCTTTATAAAGGGTCTCCTTCTATCGCAATTTCAAATAATAAATTACAGTACGTAAACCTGCGAGATTTCAAGCAATGTGAAAGTTTATCTGAAGATGACATGATCTGCGAAATTCACGAAATCTATTCAACACTGGAAAAACCTACATGCGAAACTACACTTTTAACATTAACAAAAACAAAATTCGCGAAGACTGCAAAACTCATTTGGTGAAAGGCAACATCGAAGTATGGCATCCTTTAAAATATAATCAATGGATCTTCGTTTTAAGCAGTCCAGACAGACTTACAATAGACTGTCCTGAGATAGAAGTATACGACCGAATCATCCAAAATACTGGACTATTAACCCTTGAAGACGGATGTAGGGCATATTCAAAACTCAACCAACTAATTGCTGGCAAGAAAATAACGATCAACTATCACAACATTATACCTGAAATCAATATACTCGAAGATCATTGCTGTTAAAAAGAAAACTCGTCTAAATCCAACAATAACGCTTATCTTTCTCCAATCCATCTTACCAACGTACGACTGGACGACCTCAAACAAGCTTCACATAGATTGAACATCCTTGGCGATCACATCGTTCACCTTCTAAATAAACCACATATTGTACGACATCAGTACTGGTACGTTCTAAATATAAAAGTTATAGCCATGTTCATGGGCATATTCTTCCTTCACAAACTCTTCTCTTATATTGGATTATATACATGCATAAAATTGTGTTGGCCGAATCGTGATCAACCTAGGACAGTGGTCGGCAAAGTGCGGCTCCAGAGCCGCACGTGGCTCTTTGACACCTTAAGTGCGGCTCCGGCACAAATATCCACGGAAGGCGCAATAAAATTTTCATTTAAAGGTATAGATGTTTTCAAACTCCGTGACACAGTGGCGGACTAAGCCCGTCAGAGGCCCGGGGCGGCAAAGCTGAATGAGGCCCTCAGTCTAAGAAGTCGATGTAATTTTAGAAGCCTTTTATTCAGTTGCCATTTGTATGGACAAGTGTGTGTATATGTTTATTTCCCAGTAGGAAAAGCATTTAATTACCCATCGATTCCGAAAGTCGTACTAAAGGCAAGTGTCCACTATAGAGTTTTTTTCGGTAGAATGTAGAGCATAGAGTGTAGAGCTCTACCTGTAGTAAGTACTCTACAGCGCTTCTCTACCACTCCACCGCCCGTAGAGCTGATCTAGAGAAATTTTGAGTAGAGATCTACCACGAGCTCTACAGACTGAGTACACTGCAGATGCGTTTTTCTCTACTGTAGAGTCGTATGGTAGAGCGCGCAACTGCGGCCATCAACTTTTGCATCTCATTTCATTTCTCAGTTATTCAGAGATGCGTACGTACATATATTGTGTAAAAAATTTAAAGGAAATTAATAGAAATCAAAAAAATAATAAAATGAGTTTTCCCCAAAAGAAGGGAAAAGAAGGAAAGGAAATGTTGAGAGCGAGATTGGATTGTGAAAAGAAAACAAAACGCTGGAATGTACCGAGAATTATGGAATGAGCTCACGGAAGAAGATACATCTTCATACCAAAATTTTCTGCGTATGTCGTATTCGAATTTCGTTGTTATTTAACACGCCGATGCAGTGCCGCGGCTGGCATATGTGCTGGGTGTGCAACTGCACAGGGTCCCGCGTGTTTGGGGCACCGCGAGCGAAGCGAGCAAAACATTTTTTTGGCAATAAAAATCATTTGAATTCTTTATTTGCATTTTTACTTCAATGAATGGGTCATACAAATCAGCATATGGGTCATATCAGACGAACTCGCATCACACTAAATATTACATGGGACCCATTTTCCATAATTCTGTCGCGGGGACGGGTCTTTATGACAGAAATTTTTTTTTGGAGACTCTGGGGCCCCTCGCTGAATTTTTGCACAGGGCCCCCATTGTCTGGCCGCGGCCCTGCGCCTATGTACAACAATTCGAAGCGCAGTCGAAACGCAAATAAGAATGAATACTGTAGAGAGAAAAACTCTATCAAACATGCTTGTTAGAGCGTAGAGCAGATGTAGAGCTCTACCAAACACAAAAAAATTGCGTATACACTTTATAGTGTAGAGTGCAGAGCGCGTAGAGTGGGTGTAGAGAGCATGTGTAGAGCTCTAGACGGTGTATACACTTCTCTACGCATCTCTACGCGAGATTTTTCTCTAGCTCTACGCAAAAAACTCTATAGTGGACACTAGGCTTAAGTTTACAAAAACTCCTCTTGCATGATGCAACCGAGATGAAAATGGTCAAGAAGTATTGAAGTATATGTAAGCTATGTAGAGGGTAACGATTCAGTAAAGACCCATTTTAATAATTGCATGCTGTACTTATTTGTGTCTACGGGAACATTGTACGCGACCTCCGACTCCAAAGTACCACTTAGGTAGGCACTGCCCTTATTTTAAAAGCCTTGTTTAGGATTTGATCAAGGGAACTTGTAGACATTTGGAGGCCCCAGGAACCAGAGGCCCGGGGCGGACCGCCCCCTCCGCCCCCCCCCCCTTAGTCCGCCACTGCCGTGACACAAAAAATTTGAACAGTTCTGCGCACCTCGTTGCCGAATTATATAAATTTTGTTCTATCACTTCCCCTCTTTTCATTTAAAAAGGCAACAAACGCAGAAATAACTTACCAAAATAATTTGGGAAGGGATGCGCGCATGCCGAATGAATAAAGTTAAGTTATCTTTATATGTATACCGTTTCACTTTCCGAGCCTGCTGAAGAATCGCCAAGAAAATAATTCCTGTATTGATCAACACCATTTTAAAACAATAGTTTTAAATATGAGGGAAGCATTTCTCAGCAGGTTTCATGAATTTAAAAACAGCAGAGCAACTTTAGCATTTGTCAAAAATGCTACGATAACCGTGTTGAAATTTTCACCTTTTGATATTGACATTGGTAGCTTTGAAATACAATTGCTGGATTTAAAAAACAAGGAGATATGGCGCTCTAAATTCGAACGTCTTTGTGTTGAATTGGAAATATTTGAGAAGAAAAAAATGTGATCTTAGTTCACAGCACAAGTGGTCTGCTTTGAATGACCTGGAGAAGGAAGACATGACCATTTTCAACGCTTGGAATAGTATTCCTGACTTTTACGATCAGCTGAAAAAGCTTGCGTTTGCTGTTCTTTCCTTTTTCGGTTCTACATATATATGCGAACAATCTTTTTCAAGCATGAACATTATCAAGAGTAAACTGAGAAGTCGTCTTTATTGATGAGAACTTGGAATCATGCCTAAAATTAAAAACAACGCCATACAAACCTGACTTATTCAAACTTTCCAAGGAGATGCAAGCACATTGTTCGCATTAATAAATATTTATTAAGTATGACATTTAGTTTTATTTGGTGTACTACTTATTTAGTGTAGTAAAAGTTTACTAAATAAGCAGATTTGGCTCCCAATTTTTTTTTAAAATTGTTGTAATGTTCATATTTGGCTCTTTGGCTAATAAGTTTGCCGACCACTGACCTAGGAGATCATCAGGCTGCCTGGTTGCTGTTTATAATCATTGCTTTAATACAGCACATTCTTTATTATTGCATTCGCACCACACAACACATCCTTTGTTATCGCCATAAACTTCCGCCGCGCCATATCAAATTTCACCTTTAACTTCTTCTGAATTAGATATAAGAATTTCTAAGATTTATAAGATTTATCTTACGTTGCAAATTATATCGAGTTAAGATTTAATTTCCTAAGACTTAGAATAAGATCATTATATTCATTACCAGTTTGAACCTTACCGAGTACACATCTTGGAGTTAGTTAAATAAAAATGCATTTTTATTAACAAAGATCAGAAGAAGTGTTTTAAAATCAAAGGATAAACGTCCACAACGTGCAATTCCAGTTGCACATTGTATGTGCAATTCCAGTTGCACATAACACTTCTATGCTATCATTTCCCACACCATCGACAAATATGTACCCAAAATTAGAAAAAGGGATAAAGTATCGGAACCATGGCTGGATAGAGATATTAGATTTCTACGTAGCTAAATAAAGAAATAAATTATATAATAAATAAAATAACTCATATGTAAACGAGCGATTGAATTCCGAATACATTAGGTTAGCCTCAGAATTTACTCTTAGGTCTCGCGAGGCCTACTTTGCATATATTAAATCTGTTGGAGAAAACATCATAGGTGATCCCAAAAAAATTTTTGATTACGTTAATATCAAATGGAAGACCTCGGGCTACCCAACGTCAATGACGAATGGTAGAACTCACTCCTTGTGCCCCCAAGTAATTTATAGCATGTTCGCTGAGAGGTTTGGTGAAACTTATAGCCCCATTTCCAGTGCAACAGACAATCTGACTGATTTGCACACTGACATCTCCCTTATAAATGGCATATCTCTCTGTCGACGAGATTTTGTCGGGTCTAAATAATGTTGATATCAAAAAAAGTAATGGTCCCGACAATCTCCCTCCTATTTTCCTGCAGTGCTGCTCAAAACATATCGTAATTCCTCTTCATGTTATCTTCAACAAATCTTTATCGTTAGGTAAGTTCCCTATGCTATGGAAGAAATCCTACCTAGCGCCAATCTATAAATCCGGTGATAAGCAGTCGGTGGACAACTATAAGGGGATTGCCATCTTATCTTCAATTCCTAAGCTTTTTGAAAAACTCGTTTCCGACAGGATTGCCCCTCTTATCGACCCATATCTAAACGAACAACAACATGGTTTTCGGAAAGGGCGTTCAACAACTTCTAACCTCATGGTCCTTATCTTCGAATTGCTATGCGGTATGGAGAGCGGCCATCAATTGGATGCAGTGTACACTGATTTCAGCAAGGCCTTTGTTCGAGTAGACCACGACATTTTAATTGCAAAATTATTAAAATTTGGAATATCAGGTTCTGCCCTGGAATGGTTAAAATCATATCTGAACGGAAGAACACAGGTTATCAGATTCCAAGGATTTCTATCTAATGAGATCGAAGTAACCTCTGGCGTTCCTCAGGGTAGTCATCTTGGTCCTCTCCTCTTTAATATTTTTATCTCAGATCTTTCAGAAAAATTAGTAAATATTCCATATCTCTTGAACGCGGATGACCTCAAAATCTATAGTGTCATTAAAACCCAAACTGATGTTTCCTTCATGCAGACGAAACTCAATGTCTTACAAGACTGGTATACTTACTACGAATAAACTGCAACTTAACACCAGCAAATGTCATGCAATTACCTTCTCCTGTAGTAGAAACCCACTGAAGCAGTACTATTATCTCAACGGCATGATGTTGAATAAGGTTGATCATATATCGTAGATCTAGGCGTGGTCCTAGACCAAAAACTCAATTTCAACCTGCACTACGATAATATTACTGCCAGAGCCAACAAACTTCTTGGTTTCATCAAGAGGAGAGCCAAAGAATTCGGTAATGTACGGGTCACGAAAACACTCTTCTGTTCTCTAGTCCGCCCTATCCTTGAATATGCGTGTCCTATCTGGGATCCTATATTCCAAGTAAGCAGTAGCAGGATTGAATCAGTTCAGAAGAGATTTCTCCTTTTTGCCTTGAGAAATCTACACGACCCGCATAACTACGAAAGCCTACCGCACTACTTGGACAGGCTCAAAGTGCTTGATCTCATGCCGTAATCTAGCAGGAGAAAACTGCTCATATCTTGCGTTGCCTTTGACGTCCTAAGTGGAAAACTTAAAGTGCAGTTTCTGTCGAACAAGATCAAATTCAATGATGAAGTCCGATACACACGTCATACTAAATTATTTCGGGAATACCGTCATCGCACCGATTACGCTAGGAACGAGCGCGTCAACAGATGTTGTATGGTCTTTAATACTCACAGCTCCTGTTTCTCGCCCTCACTCAACAAGGCATCCTATAAGTTAATACTCAGATCTCTACTAACATAACCCCACCTCTCTTTACAATTAGCATTAAGTTTCAGTAGTTGTCAATAGTTATTAATTATAGTTAATCAAATTTTTATAATAAGGACTGTTGTACTACTGTGTTTTTTAATTTAAGTGTGCCTTGTTTGGCTAAACATATAAATAAATAAATAAATAAATTATATTATTATATTATATATTATATAGTTGAACGAAAACTCAAAAGTTGAACGGAAATTTTCTTTCCACTCTGAGTTGCTTTCCATTCTCCTTTCAACTCTAGTCTGTTTCAAACTTTGCATTGGAGTGAAAGAGAAAAAAAAGTTGAACGTCAAAAAGTCGAATGCAAAGTTGAATGTGTAGAGCCGGTCATAGATTAAATTAAATAGTATCTTATATGTGCTATTGAGCAGCGTTAACTTAATATATAAAAACTACGTGTCACAATGTTTGTACACGCTAATCTCCGAAACCGCCCAACAGATTTAAATGAAAATTTGGGAATGTGTAGGGTTGGTTCCAGATTGAAAGATAGGATAATTTTGGTCCAGATATGTGAAGCTGTTGTCGAAATATAGAGAATTTCAATATTTCAGTGATTATATTTAAGTTGGCGGGGCGAAAAAATATTTAATTTTAATTGTCATGTACATATAAAAAACCGTTAGCTTTAAAAAGCACTCAGATTTTTACGAGTGACAACGTAAGAATTAGTGTATTGAGTGTACTGAGTGTACAGTGTGTACAGATGTACAGTTTACTATATACTATGTACTATGGACTGTATACTATAACTACCGGAGCCCTCAAAAACACACCAGTTAAGAAACATATAATTTACAATACAAAATAAAAATATTTGTGAACATTGGGAAACCTGTAAAATATTAGCATCCATTGTTCTTTATATACTTCCACCGAAAAATGCGTAAAAGCTTTTAATTGGTGCGATTAAATAAAGTGTTAATAAGAAAATATATAAATGTCGAGTTTTTGCATTATGCCTCAGATTGCGGTACATCTTGAAAAAGGGTCAACGTGTATATTTCACTGAAGAAAATGCTCTCCAACGAGCTTTCCAGTAACCAAAAACTACACTTACTGAATTTTTCACACTGTGCCAAAAACTTGATATTTTCGGACAATTCGCAACTAACTACTACTAACTAATTGCTCCTTTAATCCCTCATGGGACATAGGGCGGAAACAGTTGCCCTCCAGCGGACTCTGTTTTGCGCGACAGCTCTCAGCTCTGACCAGGATCTCCCGGTTGTTGCGGCCTCTGCTAATAGGGTTCTCCTCCACGTTGTTCTAGGTCTTCCGACTCGACGGGTTCCTTGCGGATTCCAGTCGAGGGCCTGTTTGGCTAGATTCTCGTTTTCGCGTCGCAAGGTGTGGCCAATCCAATTCCATTTCCTTCGCCTGATTTGGTCGTCTATCCTTTCTTGGCCGGCACGGCGCCATAGTTCTTCATTTGAAATTCTATCTTGCCAGCGGATTTTTAGGATACGACGTAGGCATCTGTTGATGAAAACTTGTATGCGCCCTGTGATGAATTGTGTGACTTTCCATGTTTCGCAACCGTACAAAAGAACTGCCTTAACGTCGGAGTTGAACAGCCGCAATTTGGTATTAATTGAGATCTCTGTTGATCTCCATATGTGAAACAGGCATGCATATGCGCTTCTTGCTTTATTTATTCCGGAACTGACATCTTCTTCTGTACCGCCGTTTTCAGTAATAATACTACCGAGGTAACAGAATTTGTCTACCAGTTCCACGTCACGGTTATTTAGCGCTGTCCGTTCAAGGGTGTTTGCATTTATCCGCATTTCTTTTGTTTTAGTCGGATTTAACCTTAAGCCCGCCGAGCTACTTTCTGTTGCCAATTTGTTTAACATGTTTTTGAGGTCCTGGTGTCTGTGGGCCAGCAAACAGATATCATCCGCGTAGTCGAGATCCTTAAGGCGGTCTAGCAATCCCCATTGCATGCCACCTGTTCTAGTATCTAGAGCGCTGACAAGAATGTCGTTTATTAGTATAAGAAATAGTAATGGTGAAAGTAGACATCCTTGTCGTACTCCTGAGCTCACCTCAATGCTGTCGGATAATTTTCCATTATGGAGAACTCTGCATTTGGAATTGTTGTATAGAGCTTTTATCAATTCTATTATTTTGTCCGGCAGTCCACGTTCCCGTAGAGCTTGCCATATAAAGCTCCAATTGACCGAGTCGAACGCTTTCTCATAGTCTACGAAAGCAAGGTAAAGGGGGGAGGTAAAGGTGTTAATATGGTCTATGCAGGAGCGGCCCTTTCTGAATCCAGCCTGCTGTCTTCTAAGCGTTCGATCTACTGCCTCTCTTATCCTAGATAGTAATATATGGGACAAGATTTTTCCCACCGTAGATAATAAACAGATGCCTCTCCAGTTGTCACATATTGTTAGGTCCCCTTTTTTGGTATTTTGACTATGATACCTTCCGTCCAATCCTCCGGAAAGGTACAGGTGTTCCATGCTATTTCCAGGATTGGCTGTAGCGCATCTGCTATGAGGCTTGAGTCGGCTTTCAACAATTCTGGCGGGATGCCATCTTTTCCAGCTGCTTTACCATTGGCCATTGCATGAATTGCGGTTACTATTTCTGTCTTGGATGGTGCACGAGTGGCGATTCTTATTGGCTGTGCATTGTTGTTATTATCTTCAGGTTCCATTCAGGGCGGCGAAGAAGTAGTCTCTCCATCTTTGGAGTTGCTCCTCGTCGCTGCATAGCAGCCTTCCATCCGCACTCTTTACGGCATGCTTTTTAGTAGAGTGCTTTCCCGAGAGCTGCTTAGTAATTTGGTACAGCACCTTACTGTTGCCTGTGTTTGCCGCGTTTTCCGCTTTCTCTGCGAGCTCATTTATCTGCCGCCTTTTATCACGCCGGACACTTCTCTTTACCTCCCAGTGTAATTGGGAGTATTCCCGTTCAAGTTGTTGGGGTCTTTCCGGGTCGCTTGTAGAGTTCACGTTATTTTTGAGGGCCCTTCTGCGTTCTATTTTTTGCCAGGTTGTGTCCGAGATCCAGTGTTGCTGGTTTCTTTGGACATAACCGATGCTTGTTTCCGCTGCTGTTATTATAGCGCCCTTTGTTGTGCTCCACAGCTCTTCAATATTCGTGTCGTCAGAAACGGTTTGCTGGTTTAAGATTTGTTGCAGATTTCCAGCAAATTCTCTACTTTTAGTGCTCTCCCGCAGAAGGTCTACGTTAAACCGTCTACGGTTTATGGCATCGCGTTGAACGTTTCTGATTGCGGCGATTTTTAGGCGGATAGTTGCTACTACCAAATGGTGGTCACTTCCAGTGTCTGCCCCCCTAAAGCTCCTGACATCCTCCAGAATAGTTCTCCATCTGCGGCTGACGGCCACGTGATCTATCTGATTTTTCGTTCTACCATCGGGCGATACCCAGGTCTCCTTGTGTATCTTCTTGTGACAAAAGTAGGTTGCACCTACCATGAGTTGATGGGAACTACAGAAGTCAACGAAAAGCTCACCATTGTTATTGGTAACTTGGCTTAGGCCTTGATTTCCAATAGTGTGCTCAAGGCCGGTTTTTGGGGCCGATCTGTGCCTTTAAATCACCCATCAAAACAATGATGTCTCCCCTTGGAATAGAGCGAAAAACCTCATTCAGTCGCATGTAGAACTCGTCTTTGATGTCATCTTCTGCGTCTTCAGTCAGAGCGTAGCATTGGACTATCGTAGTACTTCTTAGCCTGGTACGTAGGCGCACGGTAATAATCCTCTCAGAAACTGGTGACCAGCTAATGAGGCTGGACCTGGCTTTCTTGGTGAGTATTACGCCAACGCCATTCCTACGATTTTCAGTTTCGTTTCTCCCAGAATATAAGGACTCACCGTTTGGGCAGATATGTTCCCCCGCATCGGTCCATCTGGTCTCGCTGAGTCCCATGACCTTGATTTTATAGCGGTTCATCTCGTTGAGGACTTCATCGAGCCGTCCATCAGCAAGCAGAGTTCTCACATTCCATGATCCGATTCGTGTCCTGGTTCGAAAAGCAAAGGTCGTCGTCGTGTTGTCCATCCGGTTCCGAGGCATTGTTTGCCGATTCGTAGCAATTATGTGTTTTATAGGAGCGGGTTGCTAACCCTCAGCCCAACCGACTTAGAACTCTGTTTTGTGGAGCAGAGAACTCGCCATTCGACCGTCTCCCGTTAGCTCCTTCCGAAGAAGTACCCCAGGGGGCACCGCGGGGAGGTGGGATTAGGACTTGCTAACAGAGCTGCTAGGTGTTCGTCTGCAGTGACTCTTCTCGGGTTTTGGCAGAAGTGACAAATCGGGTGCCACCACCTTCCGAGGTCTTTGTTAGCCGTTCGCCCCCCAACATACATGGAATACATGGAACAAATCAGGAAAAAATGGAAGCCACGTAGACAACGCGAACCATGTCCAACTATTGCACGCGTATTGAAAGCAAAGACATTGTGGGGTGCTACACGGAGACTCAAGACGTACGAAAAACCCGGTTTTATAGGAAAGAAACGAAGGAGAGGAGAGAAAGAAGGACGCACATGACGAAACTTTAACGAAAGAATTTTCACATAAAAATTTCCGGGGTGAAAACTAACTCATACTCACATTTCTTTCTCTTCTCCCTTCTCAGATGTAAACAATGACCGCGGTAAACACACACAATCAAAGCTTTCATGTAGGATAAAGAATTATTCCAAGCCGAATGCAGCCTTGTGTAGCATTAAATAACGAGACTCAAATCTGATTTCGACCGACTTCTCGAGTCTCCGTGTAGCACAACCCATTGATGCAAGTTACACTATCCATCATTTCGTTTATTACCCCCATACACAAACCGATTTTTAGGGCAAGGGGTCGCAGTGTTGGGTGCAAATTACATGCATGGCATATACTTCCCTGCGACCCCTTGCCTAAAAAATCGGTTTGTGTAGGGGGGTAATAAACGAAATGATGGATAGTGTAACTTGCATCATTGGGACCACTTTACACAGGTGATCCCCGTTTAATTACCCCGCGTTTAATCGCCTTACCCGTTTTATTGCCCAAAATTGACGGACATGAAAATTTCCTGACATAATCATATATAAAGTTCCCCGCTTAATTGCTTTTTTTTAATTACCCAAACCCGTTTAAATGCTTTCAAATTTGGATACGTTGCTAAAAAAACGTACTAAAATCCTCACATAATTACCTCGTCCAAAAATAGATGATTTGAAATTTAATTTTTTCACAACCCTATTTTATTGCATTCGCAACCCTTACCATATGTCGAAATGTCATGTTTCACATTTTGTTTTGTGAATCACTTCAAGCAAAAGACTAGAACTTGTTCAAAGAAGGTAAAAAAGCTGTTAGAAATTAAAATTGCACTTTATAAAATTAATATTTTCAGATGACTAGAAAATATTGTGCTTTAAGTTTTAAACAAAAATTAGAAATCATAAGTGCTGTGGAAGATAAAAAGAACACAAAAAAGGAATTGTGCTTAGAATACAAGTGTGATGTCTCCACCAGTGATTGGAACCTAAAAAATTTTTTTTCGGTATATCGGTTCCTTTCGGTTTCACTTACGCTAAGAACCGATTTTGCAGATTATAAAAATTCCGTTTCCAGATCCAAAACCGAATAAAAACTTTATATCGATTCCATACTCATTTCAAATAAGAGTTGGAATTTTTTTCATTTTGGTACTAAGACCGAATTTTTATTTGAAACCAAAATATAAAAATTCATATAAAGTGGTACAAAAGTATTTATACATATAAGTATTTGTACATATTTAATTTTTATTCCTTGATAATTAATATTCAATGTCATAATCGAATGATTTATTGACACGTACGAGTAATATATTTTCAAGATTAGTACGTGTTAGCTTATTTCTTTGATCAGTTAATGTAAATTTTAGACCAGAGAAGCACCTCTCCACGCTGACTTGAGTAGCTGGAACAACGTATACTATTTCAGCGTGCCTACCAAGCCAAGGTAATTCATTCTTTTTCAAATTCCAGTAAAGCAATAAAGAACTCATATCATCCATATAATGATAACGGTTACTTCTCTCTGTCAAAAGCAATTCTCCGTACTTCTGTAACCTGCATTTAAATAAATAAAAACTGTGAAGTCGGGAATCGGAACCAGAAAAATTTTATTTTTTGGTTTCGTTACCAAACCAGAACAGATATTTTAAATTGAGAATTTATCATTTACGAATTCCATATTATATTTTGATGCTTAAAAAAAGGCTCTGCGGAAGAACCAAAATAAGAATTTTTAAAAAAAGGTTCCAGAATTGATTTTTAGTTAGTAGAACCGATATAAAGGTTCTTTTCGGTTCCCATCACTGGTCTCCACTTTAAATAGAATTTTACGAAATGAAAGCAAAATCAAGGATGTTTAAAGAAAAATCCAAGCACAATTAAAAACAAACGTATCAGAGAAGGTGCACATCAAAAAGTAGAAAAGGCTTTAACAAAATGGTATGACCAAACTCGAGCACATGATGACCTTATTTCTACCCCAGTGCTGCTTGAAAAAGCGAAACAGCTGGCAGTTGCACTTAAAGTTGATTTTGAACCATCTAATGGTTGGTTATGGAGGTGGCAAAAAAGGCACAATATTCGGGTTAAAAGAATTCATGGCGAGAGCAATGCTGCAGATAAAACCGGCGCAGAAAATTATGTTGAGCATACTTTGCCCTTACTTTTAAAACAGTATAAGCCTGAAAACGTTTTTAATGCGGATGAGTGTGGATTATTTTATAAAGCTTTGCCTTAGCACGGGCAGGTTCTTCAGTTGAAGGATTCAAAACTCAAAAGGAACGAATAACATTGTTATTTATTTGTAATGCCACAGGTGAATACAAAGACGTTATTGCTATAGGAAAAAGTAAAAGCCCTCATTGCTTTAAAAACAAATTAATTCCAATCAAGTATCGATTTCATAAAAAAGCATGGATGGATACACAAATATGGAATGCGATTTTATCAGATTTGGATGACCAAATGGTAAAAGAAAAAAGAAAAATAATCCTTTTCGTCGACAATGCTGCGTGTCATAAAATGATCACTGATTTGAAAAATATTGATGTCCAGTTTTTACCTGCCAATACTACGTCGCTTATTCAACCACTTGACCAAGGGATCATTCATTGTTTTAAATCGTACTATAGGCAAATTATTGTACGAAAACAGACCCTGGCTCTAGAAAGTGGTAAAACGGTCCAGGAATTTTCGAAATCAATAAATGTGTATAACGCAATGTTATATCGCACTTATAGATCTAAAGGGTATCAACTCAAAATTTGCGTTTTTTTAGTTATATATACATACGACAACCTCATATATATATCGAACCAATAAACAAAACAGATTTAACGAAAACTTCTCTATTCTCAAATATATTGCGCCAAAAGGCGCTTTTGTCGAAATAGTGAAGGCACAACTACCCCATCAAAACGCATGTATTCTTAGTTGACGCCTGCGCATCAAAGCGATTGCCTGTACACGTGATCATAAAAAAGTGAATTATTTCGAGTTACTACCGTTTTGTTGACTGAATTTCCATAGGTTCTTTGTATTATTTCGAGTTGTCACACTGTTCGTGGTTAATTGACAAGTTTTCATTGTTCCATTTTGAGTTGCAACGGTTTTCATTTTAGGTGTAAGTAAAATTTTTGTGTATATTTCGTCTTGTTTCGGTTTTGATGGTTTTTTTTTTAAATTTCTAGTTGCGTCAGTTTTGTTGAGTTATTTTTATATCTTCAATAAATGTTAGAAATATTTGATTAAAAGAGTTATTTTAAAAGTAAATTGTGTATTCATAGAATTTAAATCAGTTTTTAAAAAAAAGTACAAAAAGGTTTCCATAAATACTTGCGGAGAAACGATACTTATGCGTGCAGTCAGGCTTCAGTTTTTGTATAAAAATTTTCTAATTGTTACAGAGAAATGAAGGGCCATGGACGTTTGTTCGTAAAAATGATTGAGGATAACAATAAAGAAAATGTCAGCCCTAACACACTCTCTCAAGACGCGGAGTTGCCTCTTAACAGGCCAACGATAGAAGAAAACGTGCCAATTTTATCAAATTTTTTGTCAGTTGATGGCTCTCGAAAGGCTTCACTTAACATTGATATCTCAATTCCAACCACCTCTAATCGACAGTCGAGAGAAAATAAAAAGCCGCATTACTATATTTCACCAATTCGAAGTGACGAAAGCGACTTTGACGATTCTGATTGTGATCCAAATTTTGATCGTACTACTGAAAATGTAAGACGTTCTAAACTAGTACCCGCTTCCCCGTCGTCATCTACTAGCAGCTCAAGCAGTTCTTCAAGTAGCAACAACAGCAGCAGTTCTTCGGAGGCTGAAGATGAAAATGTAGTTCAAAGCGATACCAAGAGATCGATTATGGAAAATGCTTCTGTTCACCCTGAGACTCAAAATCTTAATTCTGAAAGCCACAACCAAGAAACCATTACAGAAGAAAAAAAAGGAAAGAAAAGAGCTCGAAAGACAGAATTGTGGAAAGCAAAAGTGGCAAAACTGTTAAAGAATTCTGGCAAAGCCTACCAGTCTATGTCTAAAACAAAGAAACAGGTTGCAGAAAAAACACTTTGTCCACCTTGTGGGGAAAAGTGTCGGTTTCATTGCACAAAGAAATTTAATGAACCAGCAAGGCAAAAACTTTTCGACTCATATTGGGCACTAGCTGATCTGCAAAGACAAAGGGAATTTATAGTACGTCATTCACAAGAAATTAAACCGAAATATAGGTATTCTTGCACACAAAATTTCAGAGCTCTTAATACAGCATTTTACTTTGAGAATAATGGTTCTAGGATTCGAGTGTGTAAGAAGTTTTTCAGATTCACTCTTGACGTAGGTGATAGAGTAATCAAAACTGCACTTTCAAAAAAAAGAGAGACAGGTGTGATAGAAGACGAATTAAGAGGAAAACACGGACGTCAACCAACTATTGAACCTCAGATTAAGAAGAGCGTTGTCGATTTCATAAATTCCATTCCGAGGATTGAATCGCATTATTTAAGAGCTCAAACAACCAGAGAATTCATTTGCAGTGACAAATCCCTCGCCGATTTATATCGTGATTACAAAGCACTACGTGAGAGAGATAGCTTGCCTTTTTCCACAGCCTCAACGTTCAACAGAATATTCAATATGGAATTTAACATTTCATTCTTTATTCCTAAAAAGGACCTTTGTGACCTTTGTGAAAGTTACAAAAATACAGACGAAGAAGGAAAACAAAAACTACAACAAAAGTATGAAGATCATCTCAAAGAAAAAATATTAGCAAGAACTGAAAAAGAAAATGATAAAAACAGGTCAGATGGTAGTATTGTGGCAGTTTACGATTTACAAGCTGTTATGCAGGTACCAAAAGGACAAGTATCACTGTTCTTTTACAAGTCTAGAATTAACTGTTTCAATTTTACTGTTAGTGACTTAAAAGCGAAAGATGTGGTGTGTTACTTTTGGGATGAGACTGAAGGGACGAGAGGAGCTGTAGAAATTGGTAGCTGCATATTAACCTACATAGAATCTTTGTTAGACCAGCATTGTGAAAAAGAAATCGACATAATTTTTTACTCCGACAATTGCAGCGGTCAGCAAAAGAATAAATATTTATTAACTGCCTATGCTTACGTTGTTAGCCACATGAGAGTCAACTCAGTCACGCACAAGTTTCTTATTCGCGGCCACTCCCAAAATGAAGGAGACAACGTCCATAGTGTTATTGAAGAACAAATAAAGAGGCACATCAAATCAGGCCCAATCTATACGCCACAACAATATGCAACTTTGATTCGCACAGCGAAAAAGACGGGATGTTTATAAAGTAGTGAAGATGACGCATAGCAAGTTTTATGATCTCAAAGGTTTGCAAGAATCATGGGGAAATAACTTCAATATGGATGAAGACCGAAATCAAGTCAAGTGGCATGATATCAAAGTGCTAATAGTAGAAAAGGAATGTCCGGGAGCATTTTTCTATAAAACTTCATTCGCAGAAGAAACTTTTAAGAAAACTTTTGTGCGAAAGAGAAGATCCTCGGAACATTCCTCAATTTATGTTCATTTGACTCGCGAATACCAAGCGAAAATACCACTGTCTGTTGCCAAAAAAAATGACATTCAAGAGTTAATTAATAAAAATTCTATCCCAAAACAGTATTATGATTCCTATTATAGAAATGTAATAGGTGATAATTAACTGTTTTTTGTATTAAGTATCTACTATTGCTTCTTCATCATTATGAGAATTAATAAATAATTATTTGAGTAAATTTCTATTGTTTTATTTTTAAATTGAATATTAGTCATTAAAATACTTATTTCTTGAGCTATAAATTACACATTATACACAACTAAAACTAATTAATGTCAACACACGCAAATCACCCCTAGCATCTAATTGATTATAACCCATGACCTTTAACAGGAGAACTTGGCGTCATAACGCTAGTTTCTTGCTTAGTTTGAAATAAACCAACAAAACCGTTTTAACTCTAAATACTGTAAAAATAAGATATACATAAGTGCGTCGTCCTAAAGTGCAGTAACTAAAAAATTGCGTTTTTTTGCTTTAATGAAAAACAAATATTAAGTATTTCAACAAAATGAACTAAAGGTTTTGATCATTTACAGATAAGCGACAATCAGTTTTTCGTCATTTCTGGAAAATGTGTTTTTTTGAGTTGATACCCTTTAGATCTACATGTGCGATATGTAAAACGTGCTTTATGGCTTATTCAAAAAGCGACCGTTATGAATTGCTTTCAAAAGGTAATTTTGAATTCAATTGTATTATTATTTGATTTTAATCACTTCACTATCAGGCTAAATGTACCCAGTTTTCTTCAGTGGGGGGCTTGAGGAAGAGGTATCAGTACAAATGGAAGTCCTTAATGCGTTCGACTTTGAGAACTATGTGCAATGTGATAACAATTTACAGTGTTTTGGAGAGCTTTCTGAAGCCGAAATTATAGAAGAAGTTTTAAATGAACAAGAAGAAGAGGACAGTAATGTGTTAGAAGAATATTTACAAGATAAGCAAATTGAACTTAAAAGTGCAATCGAAGCGATAAATTTGTTAAGAAAATATGCTCTCCAAAAAAATTTGCCACAAGATGATATCGAAAATTTTGAAACAAAAGTATATGAAGAGCGCCTAAAACAAATGTCGCAGTCTAAAATAACTGACTTTTTCCATAAAAATTGAATCTGTTTATTTATATTATTTTTTTGTTTTGAATTTCGAAATTTTTTGTGAACTCATGAGGCTATTTAGTTCATTTTTTATATTTATTGTTAACTTTGAAGTTCCTTTTTGCTATGTTATATTTTTTTTATGTCATACATTTTTACAGAAAACAAAATACATAAATACATATGTATAATAACAATATATGTATATATTACATATTATATGATGTAATAAACCGTACAATACATCATATTACACGTGTTTCATTTAAATACCAAATAAGGTAATTAAGTGGGATTTTTTTAATGCCTTCCCCGCTTAATTACCTAAAATTTTGAAAATTTTAGCGAAGGTAATTAACCGGGGATTACTGTACATCCAAAACAACGTGAGTGTTTCTTTTTGCGTTTGCTGTTGCTGAATGTTCCAGGACCAACGTGTTTCGAATTTTTACGAACAGTCAATGGTCAAATATTCAATACATTTCAAGATGTATGTCGCGAGATGGAATTGCTGGAAGATGCCAATCATTGGGATCTGACACTTAAGCCCGGGCCACACATATCCGCCCGCGTCCGCACCGCATGACGGCCGTGTGTTGGGCAACACACGGAGAGAAATTAAACAAGTAAAATTTGACGCGGCGCGGACACGGAGACGCGGGAAAGTGGGGACTGGCTGGTAAGATTTCACTTGTTTACCTTTTCTCCGTGTGTTGTCCAACACACGGCCGTCATGCGGTGCGGACGCGGTGCGGATATGTGTGGCCCGGCCTTTACTGATGCAGCATTTGCATCCACGCCGAATAACATTCGTCAACTGTTCGCAATTATATTGACGACATGATACCCAACAGAACCATCGGTTTTGTGGGAAAAATACAAGAACGGCATGACTGAAGACATACTTCGCAGAATTAGACAAACATACCAATATCGAAACTCTCGAACTTTTATAGGAATAATTAGTTTTTCGTTAATGGTTATAAATATTTGTTGAAGAGTTGAATTTTGAAGATTTGGATTAATTTTAAATGTCTTAAGGTTGACTGCAGCGAGTTGGAAAGGCATCATCTTTGTTTATTTACGCGCCGGAAAACAAAACCAAAAACAAAGTTTACCAGCAAGTTTTGTAAAATAATACATACATAGATAATTTTGGTCCCACTTAATATGAAAGCATATTGAATCTAATGTCTCCAAATTTTACAGAAATAAGTATTGGTTCTTTCCTTAGATATTGCGAATAGTTTGATTTTCAATTTTTGCATTAATTTCACATGTTTTGAGGAACACTATTTCGCAATATAAGAGAAAATAAAAGTTGGTTTTTGGCATTGCTTTTTCCAACTATAAAATATTTTTTTCATTTTTCGATTTTGTTTGTTGTTTTGACTTCTAGATTTAAATTAAAAAAGCTATAGAAAATGGCCCCCGAATTTCGAGTGCTAGATGCATTAATTTTAAATCTTTTAACGTTCATGGTTTTAACAGAATACACAGGCAATTTTGGTCATAGTTCAAATAATTGTATTTTGAATCTAATGACTCCAACTTTTATTGGAATAGTTGGTTTTTCGTTAATGGTTAAGAAGAGTGGAATTTTGAAGGTTTGGATTGATTTTAAATGTTTAAACGTTGGGTGCAGCGAGGCGCACCAGGTCCCATCTATCCAAAATACAGAAAATAAGCGGTTCATTGAGACACTTCATCTATGTATGAAAATTCATATCTCGAAAAATGCCATGTCAATGGATGGTTTTTATTGTCTCGATCAAAATGTCAGATCCCTAATAGTTTCACATTTTGTTATTTGGAATCAAAAACACCAAAAAATTGCCTTTTTCAAACTCTCCTACTGTAAATTAAAATTCATATCACTTGATTACTGCTATTGGCTTATGGGAGCAGCATAGGCGCGCCGGGTCCCAACTAGTTCTTCTTATCTATCTATCTTCTTATCTTATCACCTTTTTAGTATATAGTGCATACTACTTTCCGTTTTTCGGGAATTCCCTCTCGTTCTCCTATCGTATCATCATCACATGTTAGGTTATACAATTGGATATGCAATTTCGAAAAGGGCACATCTCCCATATTTTTATATGCGAGATGTGACCTTTTCGAAATTGTATATTCAATTCTGGAAATGATTAACGCTGTAGTATGTTTTTGAAAATACCAAAAACTTCAAGTATCGATATCTCAAAACAGAAGCGAGATATCGAAAAAAGTTATTTTACATTTTTGTCTTAACTTGGGGTTTTGTATCGAAATTCATGATTTAAATATCGGGGCCACGGAAATCGTGGTTTTGTTATAACAAAAAACCTTTGGGAAACACCTCAAAACGTGCACTGAGAAAAAGGAGATGTGCATTCAAATCATTCTCGCTTAACCCAACTCCGCTACGGAATTGGATACGGCGAAATCACCATAGGGGTTAAATCAACTTCCTGGCGTAGTTGACAACGCAATGGTGTCAATTCCGTGAGGAATTGGTAGAAACCCGCCGGAATTCGTTAAATAGCATACCCCCGTTGATTTTATGTTATATGCAATTGCATGAAGTACAATAGATGATTAAGAAACGTCGCTGACCATTTGATTTGAATATTTTTATATTTCGATTAATTTTGAAAAAATTTGATTCAAATTAAAATACTTTTGAAGGGATGTTAAAAATGTTTGAGTCGATAAAATCTGCGGTCCATCAAATGATATCTCTCGATAGGTTCTATTTCGAGCGGGATTCGATAAATCGAAATTTTCTATTACTATAATCACTAAAAGTATTTTATTAATATATTTATGTGAATGATAATTTTTTTATGCAAATAAATAACAGAAGACAATAAATTACTATTTCATTTTTATATTTTATAACAAACTTTCTTTGAAAAAACTATTTACAGAAATATTATATACAAAAGTTTGTTTTAAAAATAAGGTGCTTTGACCTTCAAGCTTTCCTGGTGATGATTTTCTTGAAAGGAGATCAACTTTGATGATAGATTTTCATCTGAACCTTCACCATTTCTGCTTTCATTTACCTTTAAAATAAATCAAATATTCAAAAAAAATATTCATATAAAATCAAAAAATGTATATATTGTGCAAAGTAACTTACGATTTGGATATATGGTTAACTTTTCGAAGCTGACCTTGTCCACTTGGCGATGAAATCAATCTTATAACCGATTACGGGAATAAGAGTTGCTATTGTGAGTCCAGTTAGCAGCTTTATAGGATCTATAGTAATTTTTTGATCTAAAACAAAATATTTGTATATAACAAATTAATGTTTAAAATATAATTGTAAATAGTATTTTAAAAGTCTATCGCATTAAAAAAATATATCTACCTTTAAACGAATTGACAAGCCTTTCAAATTCCATTTAATTAAATATCCCAAGTTTGCCCACCAGCCATCATCAAAATTTGTCTACGCAAATAAAAAAAAGTTTCCACATGTTGCAAATTCTACACACAAGCAGACTTCACAATAATAATCCACTGTTTCACTGTTTAATTTTTCACTTCACTGATTGGAAATTCCACTCGAACCTGTCTTCGGGATCTTTGCACGGAGTCAACTAACATTTTGAAGAAAAAAAGTTGCACACAGAAACTGTTGGTTATATTAGGGGTAGTTACAAATAGCAAACAACCGAAAAAACGTCTACGGGTAATCAGGCGCGACAGGGACATTCCCGAAAATAAAAAAACGGTCCAATTTTATGACCAGTTGTTTCTAGATGTTAGTATGCATAAATTTTAAACATAAAGCATAAAACATTAAAGCATAAAATTTAAACAAATAATACATTTTATTAATTGAAAAAATAAATGCTTTTTCCTCAAACGAACAGCAATAAATTCAACTGCGTAAAGTTTTCAATAGGAACTCCGCCGCGGAATTGACTCAAAAAAACGCATTCTTTTGCTTTAGCATACTTAAGATTGGTATAAAGCATTATTCATTTGGTGAAACTGAACTTACTTCAATTCCTTGGCGGACTTGGTACAATTTTTGTTTTTTTCTCAGTGTGCCAGTTGCTCGAAAACTAAGCGAGGTAACGTAATGGCACCGAATACCGACCGGGTACCTAAATCCGACCACTTAGTAATTTAACTAATATCTAAGTGGAAAATAAATATAAATGCATTGTTACGATTAAAATATATAAATTAATTACTATACTTGTGGTTAGTTAAAAAAACCGACCTAAATTGCCCATTTTTTCCTAAAAAAAATTATTAATATGGTCGAAAGCTAAATCTTTCTTGAATTGGTCGATGAAAACCTTAAAATCGATACTTTTAAAATGATACTTTTATTTATAGTCTGAATAATTTATTATAATTAAAAACATTTTTTCCGACTTACTTATTGGTTTTTAAGTAATATTACAATTTCAAAAATTATTACTTACATCATTATTTTCTGTTAAAAAAATTGAAAAATAAGGTGGGCGGAAATAGGGGCAATTAAATTTACAATGGCCTCGATTCCCGAATCCGGCGGATCGGAAGTGAGCGCGGATTTGACACTTTACGATTCCCTAATCCGCCGTGTGGGTGTAATCGTGAATCTTAACGAATAGCAATGCCAACCTGTAAACGATCTCCGAGAACAAAGTTAAGGAATCTCAACTTAAACATACGGCATTTTGGACATATGTAAGTGTCAAATCCGCACTCGTTTCTGATTGGCCGGATTCGGGAATCGAGGCGAATGTCTCCTAATGTCGGTCGCCGGTCGGTATTCGGTTATGCGGAGAATATAATATGCCCCTAATATCGACCGGTATAGGTTGGGACGTCATAGATTTCTCGTAGTACTCAGTTATTACTACGATTTGGAAATTTACATGAATTGAATTTTACTATTGGGAATTTCACATTATCTCTGTTAATACTTTGAAATGGTTTATTTTATTTTCGACAGACAAATCTTTGGTGTGCAATATGTCATAATTTTGCATATCCATATCCCTACTTTTTGCAAGTAGTTGTTTTATTTAAACCTATGGCTAAAATTCCGAACCACTTTGTTTCCACACAGTTTCTTGATTATTAGAACTGAAAGTCTGCTATTAGTAAGTAGTTTGTGATTTTATTCATCATCATAAATAGCTCCACAGCCTGTTATTGGCCTTGGCTTCCTGCAACATCTTCCTCTAGAACTGTCTGTCCCTGGCTTGGAGTCTCCAATTTCTTATACCTAGGGTTCGTAGATCCTTCTCTACGCTATCTGTATATCTCTATTTTGGACGTCCTGTGCCTCTGTGTCCGACTGGTCTCTTGTTCATAATAATTTTTTTATACTGTCATCACTGCTAACCCCCCCCCCCTCGAAGTCTGTTAATTTTTATAGTTTTTATGATGTTTGGATCTTTATACAACTGATACGGTTCGTGATTGTATCTTCTCCTCCAAACATCATTTTCGTTCACTCCTCCATATATTGTGCGCAGGATTTTTCTTTCAAAGCACCCCAGGAGGTGTTCTTCATTACTTCTTAGTGTCCAGGTTTCGGATCCATGTGATTTTATTACAAACTATTTTTTAATAATTACGACCAAATGAGTGTGCTGAATAGCCCTGAAGTAGCGAATTTATAAATAGTGAAACACAGACATCATAAGGGTTAAATTTGGACTATTAGATAGTTAGGGGCGCGAAAATGAGTGGAAAAAAACGAATTCAGGACACCAGTGCATCATTGGAGAATGCTTTGAAAGCTATTAACGATGGAGTCATGTCCGTTAGGAAAGCACATAAGGTTTTCGACGTCTCAAAAACGACGTTGATTGATAAGTGAAAAAGAAATACTTAAATCGTATTGGTGCACCAATGACACTGACGATTGAAGAGGGAGGTTTCTTGGTCAGATGGACCATTGAAAGAAATGGGAGAAAAGGGTTTCCAGTTACAAAACACCTACATATCGAGTGGGTTGACAAATTAGACGAAAAACTGCATTGCCCGAACCGGCATTCAAGCATTAGCCGCGGAGTTTCACAGCCGTTATCAACATTAAGAGTGAGTGAAGATAGTATTAGGAATTGGTTCATCCGTTTTCGTGCCTATCTTGCGGAATGAACGGTTACACGTGACTATTGCATTGACCCGACGATATGTATAATGAAGGATCCTAGACGTATCTTTAACAGTGACGAAAATGGATTTCATTTAACTCCGTAAGATAATTTTGTTCTTGCTCGAAAAGGAACGCGAAAAGTCTACTCGCGCGTTTATAATGACGAAAAGGAGTGTTAGTAACAGATGCGGATGGGAGTTTACAGCCTCCCATGGCGCTATTTCCTTATAAACCAGAGATACCAGGAAACATCCACTCTATATATCCAAAAGATGGTAGATTACAATCCGGGTGGATGACAAGTGAGGTGTTGTTTGAATATGTGACGAACGAACAACCTAATCAAGAAAGCTTTTCATACTTTTGGATTATTTCCATTTAATGAAAATAATATTAATTTGTAAAACAGATCGATGAAAATAATGAAGAAACGAAGACCAAAGAAAATAATGAAGAACCCACCGGTTGTAATGTCCAATGCACTGAAAAATCCAAAAAAATATAAGTAATGCTGAGTCTTTATCAGCAATTGAAAAAAATCGATTCACCATTAATTACACAATTTAGAAATACAGAAAATGAATAGAAGCGTGAACTATGTCACCTGAGCCTTTTTCAATTCATCACCATCAGGAGCTCCAACGCCTATTGTTGGCTTTGGCTTCCTCCAGCGTTAGCCTCCCTGATTGTCGATCCCTGGCCCGTTTTTCTAGTTTGTTATTCGTAGCTGTCTTATGTCTTCCTTTGCCGAGTTCCGTTTCGCACCTAGTTCGAAATGACCATGTGCATCGTAGTCTGTTTATTTGACAATGTTTGGAATTTTACTGATTTCATACAACTCTGAGTTGTATGTTTTCCTCCAAATGCCATCCACCTGAAATCGAACGAAGGATTCTCCTTTCAAATCTTCCTACCAATGCTTCGTCTGCCATTCTTAATGTCCACACTTCCGAACCATATAGTAAGACAGGCCTTATTAGTGTTCAAAAGCATCAGAATGACTTTCCATCACGATTCAAAGAATCATTATACTGGCCCGAAACAAATATGAAAAAAAGAAACGCCGTCAATAAGACACCAAAAAGAAGGAACATCGTCGTCAACATCTAATAACTAGAACATCAGAGGAAAATACAAGACGAGAATGAAATCAAAGAAAATAAAAAATAGATTAAACAAAAAACTAATGTAGTAAATAATGAAATTACAAATGACTGAAAAAATTCCCGACGTTAATACAGAAAACCCTGCACCATGTTACTCGAAAGGAGAATTTGTTATAGCACAATAAGAAGACAATGAAAATTAGTTTTTATAACTGGAGGTGGTTCGAAAAGAAAAACTAAACGACTATTTAATACTAACTAATTGCTCCTTTAATCCCTCATGGGACATAGGGCGGAAACAGTTACCCTCCAGCGGACTCTGTTTTGCGCGACAGCTCTCAGCTCTGACCAGGATCTCCCGGTTGTTGCGGCCTCCGCTAATAGGGTTCTCCTCCACGTTGTTCTAGGTCTTCCGACTCGACGGGTTCCTTGCGGATTCCAGTCGAGGGCCTGTTTGGCTAGATTCTCGTTTTCGCGTCGCAAGGTGTGGCCAATCCAATTCCATTTCCTTCGCCTGATTTGGTCGTCTATCCTTTCTTGGCCGGCACGGCGCCATAGTTCTTCATTTGAAATTCTATCTTGCCAGCGGATTTTTAGGATACGACGTAGGCATCTGTTGATGAAAACTTGTAGGCGCCCTGTGATGAATTGGGTGACTTTCCATGTTTCGCAACCGTACAAAAGAACTGCCTTAACGTTGGAGTTGAACAGCCGCAATTTGGTGTTAATTGAGATCTCCGTCGATCTCCATATGTGAAACAGGCATGCAAATGCGCTTCTTGCTTTATTTATTATGGAACTGACGTCTTCTTCTGTACCGCCGTTTTCGGTAATAATACTACCGAGGTAACAGAATTTATCTACCAGTTCCACGTCACGGTTATTTAGCGCTGTTGGTTCAAGGGTGTTTGCATTTATCCGCATTTCTTTGGTTTTAGTCGGATTTAACCTTAAGTCTGCTGAACTACTTTCTGTTGCCAAATTGTTTAACATGTTTCTGAGGTCCTGGTGTCTGTGGGCCAGCAAACAGATATCATCCGCGTAGTCGAGGTCCTTAAGGCGGTCTAACAATCCCCATTGTATGCCACCTGTTCTAGTATCTAGAGCGCTGACAAGGATGTTGTTTATTACTATAAGAAATAGTAATGGCGAAAGTAGGCATCCTTGCCCTACTCCTGAGCTCACTTCAAAGCTGTCGGAGAGTTTTCCATTGTGAAGAACTCTGCATTTGGAATTGTTGTATAGAGCTTTTATCAATTCTATTATTTTATTCGGCAGTCCACGTTAGAGCTCGCCATATAAAGCTCCTATTAACCGAGTCGAACGCTTTCTCATAGTCTACGAAAGCAAGGTAAAGGGGGATCGGAATTCAGTAGACTGCTCCACTATGATTCTCAAGGTGTTAATGTGGTCTATGCAGGAGCGGCCTTTTCTGAATCCAGCCTGCTGTCTTCTAAGCGTTCGATCTACTGCCTCTCTTATCCTTGATAGTAATATGTGGGACAAGATTTTGCCCACAGTAGATAATAGACAGATGCCTCTCCAGTTGTCACATATTGTTCCTCATCCTCCGGAAAGGTACAGGTGTTCCATGCTATTTCCAGGATTGGCTGTAGCGCATCTGCTATGAGGCTTGAGTCGGATTTCAACAATTCTGGCGGGATGCCATCTTTTCCAGCTGCATGAATTGCGGTTACTATTTCAGTCTTGGATGGGGCACGAGTGGTGATTCTTATTGGCTGTGCATTGTTGCTGTTGTTTTCCTGAGGTTCCTGTGTAAATGAACCATTCAGGGCGGCGAAGAAGTAATCTCTCCATCTTTGGGGTTGCTCCTCGTCGCTGCACAGCAGCCTTCCATCCGCACTCTTTACGGCATGCTTTTTAGTAGAGTGCTTTCCCGAGAGCTGTTTAGTGATTTGGTACAGCACCTTACTGTTGCCTGTGTTTGCCGCGTTTTCCGCTTTCTCTGCGAGCCCATTTATCTGCCGCCTTATCTGCCGACTATTTAATACAAGACATAATTTGGAAAATTCCAGTGCCAGAATTGATCAACGGTCGGAATATTTACAGTATCCCTATCCCCACAATTAGTGATTTAACAAGTAAAAAAAAATACTGCAAATTTTATTTTATATTTTCGTCTTATTTTGGGGTGCTTCATCAAAATCCATCGTCAAACAGGGGGCCACGGAAAACGTAGAATCCCCAATGTGACAAGTCAGGAATACTGGCAGACCAATCAAAATCTACACTGGGCTCCGATAGAGGGCCCGTCAGGTATGCCTCATCTTCAACGATCAGATTTGGGTGTGACAGTAAGATGCACAATCCACAAAACCATCGAGAATAATGGATTCACTGAAAGAACATGAGAAGCTGCACAGAAAGCTATGACCCCGATTGAGGGGACGGCAGTAAAATCAGGGAAACACGTTAATGAAAGCAGAAAACTTATTTGGTGCTCCGTTTACTATACGATTTAAAATTGGTCCAACAAGCTTGGCATGAAATTGAAGTAATGCAATTATTCGCCTTTTTTTCAAAAATATAAACCGAAATCTTAGTCCGTTCGAGATGAAAGTCCTTCGGAGGACGAGAACTACGAGTGCTACCAATACATAGATTTCGGGAATAGACTAAAGATTGGTAGGCTCGTAGGCTTCGACGAGCAAGGCATCTAGCTCGCATGAGTGAAGAGGAACTTACACGTAGAGAAGATAAGTAGAGCAAATTTCCACTTGAAGAAAGACACAGACCCGTACCACCAAAGTTTGGCGGGGACATCAGTTCAAAATCCGGATGGTTCGAAGGAGCAGTTGTGTGAAGCGATGACCGGATACTGATTGCAGAGATGCATAAACGAAATAAATGTAAAATTACAACGAAGTAGCAAAAGGGTGGAAATCTACAATAGTAGTCCCTTGTACTAAAAAACTATCAAGTTATAAAAACCGTACTAGTTGTTTATAATGATAGGATGGTTCTAAAATTTAGTTTTTAATAAAAATTAAAATGCTTTTTTATGACTTTTTCCAGAACTTCAAAAACGAGTGTTGATGCCATCATAAATCAATCATGTATAATATCATAATAAGATACATTTATAAGCAGACTTGTTAAATAAAACTTATAGCAACCGCCTGTTAATACTATCATTTAAATGCTACTGGAAATATAGAACCTGAAATAAAGCAAATCCAAAATAGCTAAATGCCAAAGTACATGGCGCAACCTTAAGACTTGAACCGGTTTCAGGCGATATGATTTTAATAAATGATTCAAAAATCAGTTTATTCGAATCATTCAAATTCAGCGGAGCTTGCAGCCGCATAAAACTACTCTGGAATCGAAGTCATGCCGAGTTCAACAACTGCAGCCAGACCGTGTTTTAATTGGAGCCAGTCAACAATTGCACATATAATAATGCTCCCGGGAACTTCTTATTAACACTTGAATAATTATTTCAAATGTTTTCCCTATATTTATGGTAATCAATCGGTGAAGCTGTTTGTTGGCCAAACCACCTCTGCACCATCTCCACAAATGTAGCAAACGTGGGTTGGAATATTCGATCCAGTTAAGTAATTTTTTCAAGCGATATTTTTTCTCCTACAATCCATGTTAAAATTTTGTTCCTCCTTATTAAGAGATTGATTTGCTCTGAGGCAGAATTTTTGTTTAATAATTTTAAAAAAAATTCTGTTCCTTCACACGTTTTCCTGCCTGTTTGTGTGTGTGGTGCATTTGTCACCCATTTATTTGCACGGTATGCACCGTTTGCGACTGTGTGCAGGAATGTCATCCTAGAAAGAAAAAGTAAACAAAAGCCAACCAGATTGGAATGCGTTGGTTAAACAAAGACAAAAGATATTGAAAAATATTTGCCGAAGCTCGAACCACACACCAAAACCTGTCGCTTACGTCACCTTCAATCAAATTTTTGATTTTTTATGCTTTTTATCATCATTTTTGTTGTTTTTCTCTATATAAATCTAGGAAAATCGGTGCTAAAAGATATAATTACGTGGGTGAGAAGTGAATTTCAAATAAAAAAATTTACTTTGCGAAAATATCAATTTTGACAAATTTGTTTGCCTCCGAGTGGATCAATTTGCATGTACGGCCTCTATTCTCTCACCTGTTTTACTTCAATAGATTCCATTTCTGGCGGGCGATCCATTGAAAAGCGTTGAAATCGTTCTGCAAGCTGCAGCTGCTAATCCAAAAAATTCTTGAGATGAATGACACTCGCGAGGTGATGAATAATGTCTCAACATCTACAACAGAACTCCACCATTGTTTGACTTAATTGAAACGATAAAGTAAAAAATTCAATAAGCAAGCACTTTTAAACATCTTTATTGCAGTTACAAACTAAAATAAAACACTTTATTCAGAACCAAATCTTTGATTATGTTCCACATGAGACGAAACTAAACGACAACCAAGATTTATCCTCCACCTGTAAGCGGTTAATTTTTGCTTGAAACTAATATCGAAATGTTTTTAAAACTTTTTTATCTCATAAATGACACAATTTAATTAATTTTAAGAAGATTTGCGGCACTTTTTCTCACCGATTTTCATTTTTCGATTATATTTGCATGGCGGCCATGATACTTGTGTGCGTTTTTTGATTCCGAATGCGAGTGACATGAAAGTTTAGTTCGGTTTATAAAAGTGAACGAAAATTTGTCAGCAGCGTAATTAGCGGCCGGAATAGTAACTACAATCTTACACTCCTGGTGGATGCATAGGATGAGAAATTCTGAGGATGCCCTCTGTTTTTTCATAAACCAGTTGAGAAAAAAGTGCCGTAGTAGGATTTCACAACAATAATTAGTGTCAGTGTTACCATATGCACCGCATTTCCGCATTTTGTACCACATTTTGGTAGTTCAATCCACAATCCGCATTGACTGATGCGGATTCCGCATTTTCCTTTTTGAGTTTAATGAAAAAAAATGCGACTTTTTAGGCACATACGTTTTTATATTTGTTTATTTATGTCGCGTATAAAAAAACGTCATAGAATCGATCAAAATTGCGATTTTTCAAAAATTCCAACGGGATTTCATTTTCAATTGTTTCTTAAGTTTTCTAAATGATTTTCGCAATTATAAACTGATCTAACAAAAAATGGCCGCATTGTTTTAAGGTTAAAAAAAACTAGATGGTTAATTACAATTACTCAATAACTATAATGAACCGATCTTGGTGAAATTTTCTGTAGATTGCCGGAACTACATAAACACCATCTTCAAGAACTTTCAGGCTTCTATGTGCAGTTGTTTTCTTGTAAACAAATAGTGAAAATAACATGTTTTGAAAACTTTGGATGCTATTTGCAAGATCACCCTTGCACCTAGCGACCTCTAACAGGGCTTATTTTTTAGAGAATAAGGAAGAGCTTTCCCAAAGCATATGTTATACTAAAAGTAAGCAGGAACGGAGCTATTGAAAGAAATATAAAAAAGAGCCTATTTTATTCACAATAAGTTAATTAAAAAGTTATGCGGTCAAGCAATTTGTGGGCAAACTGAGGGTGTTTAACTACACCCTAAAACGAAGCGATTCCAACAATAATCTCGCCTATGGGCCAATAACTCATTTTTTATTATTTTTTTCCTTTTCGCCGACTAGCCTATATATTTACACTATTTCGAATAAGAATTCGCAGTTTTGATTGGTCAGTTTTGTTTGTCTTATTTTTTTTTGTTGGTATTTGTTAAGTAATTCTAAATTTTTTTGTTAATTCTATTTTTTAAAAAGTCCGCATTTTTTTGGTTCATTCCGCAATTTCAAACCCTCGAATCCGCAATCTCTTATTCCAGGTCTGGCAACACTGATCAGTGTTCACCACTGAGAGTCAGTGGTGTTCACCAATTATCCCGACGGCCACTTGAACAAATTTTTTAAGCATGCTCTCTATGTTTAGGCCACCCGGTTCCCGAGAACTGCAAAGTTGAAGAGTGGGGATATAATTCGGAAAGTAACAGCCTATTCCCAATATGGCCCGTCAACGATAATTTCTCCTAAACGCACGGTGAAAGCATTCCCAGTGATACCGACACCATGAGGTCTGTTCCAATAGAAAACCTGTCCTGTCGTAGCCTGCGAAAAGTTACTTGAATGGTGGGGGGAAATTTAGCCAAAAACCCGAAAAGTGGAGGAACGCTTTCCGGGATGTTTCGTGCAAATCAAGAACACCATAACCTAAAAATCACTTGCCTTCAAAATAATGACATAAAACTATTGAAATTTATAAATTATTTATGAAATTATTCAAAATCTTGTAGTAAAACACCAAATGACGAAATTATTTTCAGCACATCGTTAATCAAGTAAGGGGACATCCATAAATTACGTGAGGCGTTTTTGGCGATTTTTCGACTCTCCCTCCCCCTTGGTGAGATGTCGTGAGATTTGGCTCGACCCCCTCCCCCCCTTAATCACACGTGAGATTTTTCAAATTTTAAAAAATTTCTAGGATTTACACTATTATGCGTATTTGTAGTGTAAATACGTTAATCTGTGCTTGATTGCGTTTAAAAAAACATAATTTGTGTTGAAGAACAATACTACCAAATCATGCCTACCAGCTCGGCGTGAACCCAATATAAACTACGATACCTGTGGATTACTATTATGCAGGTGATTCTGCCTATCCTTTGGAAATCAATCTCATGATGGCTAACAGGGATAATGGTTTATTAACAAGAGAACAGAAAAAAATCAATTCTAGTTTGAGCTCAACTCGTGTATTTGTAGAGCAAGCATATGGAATTTAAAAAAAAATAGAATTTTACATTATATTGGCATACGAAGGTTGACTTTGGCAAAACTTCAAACAAACATTCATTCACAATATTATTGTAAAGATGGAGATATACAAACTTCGGAGCATTCTTCTATAGATTTAACCTTAGTGTAAAAATCCTGTGACTGAATGACCCAGGTCTTAGGCGCCCATTACACAATAGGTTCTGCTGACAGTTTTGCCTACGACTTACGGAAAACCTAACGTCTAAGGTGATGACTGACGTAATCCTCCGTATATTTTGATTTCCATTAATCATGACTGGTGGAATTGATTGCCGCTGGCATGAACGTGTAATGGCCGCCTTAGAAAGGCGGAGTCTGAAGTCACAGCCAGCTTCTCAAATTGGCGTTTGAGCCGCCTGTACACCAGTATATAGACTCAAGAAGTGCGGATCTGTTAGACTTCTATTCTTCACAGCTTTCAATATTCATAACAAAAGGTTTTTAAAATCTATCTTGGCCTCTAAGTATATCAGAGCAGATGGTAGTCGATTCAAAATTCGAACCCTGTAAGATGCTCAGATGACTAATTAAGTCGCCTGGTGTAAATGTCTGCTTTTTGTATAGTGTAACTGTCATAATATAAAATAAGCTAGGACTACTCAAGGCATAGTACACACATGACACCTGAGGCGCCATATCTGTACCTGTCATATATATATTTAGGATATACATATATAAAAGATAAACTAACTGGTCATTGACCCAGAAGCTATGACATCACAAATAACAAAATTGGAAAAGGAATTTTGAAAGAAGTCCAGCAGGTTGAGGGCCTTGCTGAACCGCCGAAGATAATATTAAAAGAAAATGGAAACCTATCCCGCGAACTATCATCACTCACCCTCTGCACTCGACATAAGACACGCCTGGCGGTGCTGCGGCTAGCTCGCCGTTGGGGGGGTTCGTGGTGCAGGGGCTCGTCATTAAAGACAGTTACGTGATAAAAGAAATACTAAACCTTCGCGTGTCCATTGACAAACTAATATAACTGGGATCGCCGAGATAGGGACTACAAAAAGTTGGGTAGCCATACGAGAGGGGGTAACGACGTTAAGCAGCCATGCTTACCGATTCACGGGATACAGGAGGATCTGAAAAAAACAATTTATGGGGGTACTCACCATATCTGGAGGGACCAAACCTCCCCCAGAGTCCCACACCTACCGGGGGGTCTACTCACGGATCATCTTCACCTGTCAATTGTTCCAAAAATACCCCAAACACAAAGAAAACAAAACGACTCAAAAATAAAACCGCTGAAATTTACAAAGAAATCAAAAACTTTATTTTTCTCTATTAAAGAAAAACCATATCTAGGTTTCATATATTTTTTCTCAAAAAAAATGATCGCAAACAAAAAATATAATACTCAAAAAAAAAAACGAACGATACAATTTGTTTGGCGGCTTTATAAATATTTTTACTTTATTTTTCTTTTTGTATTTTAAGATCTATTTGTCTTGTTCATGGTTTCTTTTCCTTAATATTTGCTACATTCTTTACCCTTTTATGGTATTGGTTAACTTAATGTCTACTCTTATTAGTATATGCCTTTTTCTTTCTTGTTATTAAATATATGTATGAACAAAAAAAATCTTTCAATGAATCCGTTAGCGGTTAGTTGGTCATTTGTAGTTTTTTTTTTTTTTTCTTCTTTTCTTTTATTGATTTTTATATATTTTTTTTTCTTTTACATTTTATAGGGTTTTCTAGGTGCACAATCTATTTGGTTCGTGCCTAACCTACAGCAACTTTGTTCTAGCTCTCAGTATCATAAAAAAAATCCTTAATGAAAACCATAATATTCCAAATAAATGTTTTTCCTTTCCTCATATATATATATATATATAGGTATAATTTTATTATATTTTGTTTATTGGATAACAAAAAAAAATCGTTCTCTATCCCCTTATTTTTTCTTATTATTATTATTATACTACAGAAAACTTATTACTTACTTTTCTTGTTTTATCCTTTTTTTGTTACATCTTTTAAATTGTCGTACAACATTTAATTGGTTTGCAAAAGATTTTTTTTTTTTTTTGTTGAAACTTTGTCACATTTTTTAATTTGTTTTGCAACATATATCTCATAAAAAAAATTCCTTCTTATATTTAAAGTAGCGTCACCTTTTTTTTTTCTGTACTTTTTCTGTAATATTTTAATCTTCTTTTATTTCTTTAAGTTCGTCACAGTTTTATTCTAATTCAATTTTTCTTTGTAACTAACTTTTATTTCTTTAATTTCGTCACATTTTTATTTTAATTCAATTTTTCTTTGTAACTAACTTTTATTTCTTTAATTTCGTCACATTTTTATTTTAATTCAATTTTTCTTTGTAACTAACTTTTATTTCTTTAATTTCGTCACATTTTTATTTTAATTCAATTTTTCTTTGTAACTAACTTTTATTTCTTTAATTTCGTCACATTTTTATTTTAATTCAATTTTTCTTTGTAACTAACCTTTATTTCTTTAATTTCGTCACATTTTTATTTTAATTCAATTTTTCTTTGTAACTAACTTTTATTTCTTTAATTTCGTCACATTTTTATTTTAATTCAATTTTTCTTTGTAACTAACTTTTATTTCTTTAATTTCGTCACATTTTTATTTTAATTCAATTTTTCTTTGTAACTAACTTTTATTTCTTTAATTTCGTCACATTTTTATTTTAATTCAATTTTTCTTTGTAACTAACTTTTATTTCTTTAATTTCGTCACATTTTTATTTTAATTCAATTTTTCTTTGTAACTAACTTTTATTTCTTTAATTTCGTCACATTTTTATTTTAATTCAATTTTTCTTTGTAACTAACTTTTATTTCTTTAATTTCGTCACATTTTTATTTTAATTCAATTTTTCTTTGTAACTAACTTTTATTTCTTTAATTTCGTCACATTTTTATTTTAATTCAATTTTTCTTTGTAACTAACTTTTATTTCTTTAATTTCGTCACATTTTTATTTTAATTCAATTTTTCTTTGTAACTAACTTTTATTTCTTTAATTTCGTCACATTTTTATTTTAATTCAATTTTTCTTTGTAACTAACTTTTATTTCTTTAATTTCGTCACATTTTTATTTTAATTCAATTTTTCTTTGTAATTAATTTTATTTTAATTCAATTTTTCTTTGTAATTAATTTTTATCTTCTTCAAAAAAAGTATCACTAATTTTAATTTAATTTTTTTTTCTTTTGTTTGCTAGGATATTCCTGCAAAAATTGTTCTACGTTTTAAGCCGATTTCTCTTCCCTGGTATATTTTTCTGTTCCCAGCAAAACAAAACGGACGCGTCTCTACTTGTTAATTCAAATAAAAATTATTTTCTCTCCTGCGGGGCCGTCCGACTTCAATCCCATCCATTTTCCGACTCTCTGAAAAAACCGAAGCCAAGCCAAAAATTATCCCTTCACGCATGGTTGGGAGGTGAGGGCAAAAAAATATCGCTATCGAACAGCGTTTATTCCCTTATATGGGCCGAGACCTTGAAACTTGAGGTTGGGGTAATGGGATGGAGGAATTCACACGGAAGGGAACAACCAAAGGGATTGATAATCGGTGTTCCTTCATTCTCCCGTGTAAATCCATTCCATTACATGGACAAGAATAAAAATTCCGAGAATCGTTCTGGCTTCACTTGAATCATGCGAGCCGATTGGCTGGGCGTTCGCTGCCGGCAATTCTGTTGCGCGAAAATTTATGTGTATGTGAGTTATGCGGTAGAATGGGATAGGCAGGAAAATAATATGCGCAGAGGCGTGCGTATTTTAGCAAAAGTTTTTGTATGGAAATTATGAATAATTATAAAAAAATGTTTTTGGTGGGCTGAGAAATTATGTTAAGATTATTGTATGGAGACGCGGTTAATTCCAAATGCTGATATGCGATTGTTTGGGGAGAGTTGGAATATATTTTTTTTTTTCTCTAATTAAGGCCGACCGTTACAAGGCGGTTACGCTAGAACAGGCAAGGAGAGGGGAACCGAAAGACGAGGCGGCTTATTGAGTCGTATGCTCACCAACTAGGGCCGGGCAAGTACGAATATGCAGGCCAGCAAAGTATTAAAAAAAAACTGACTATAAGTGAAAATAACTATGGAAAAGTCCTATGGTACATGATATAGCTCAACGTGTGGCTCGACCCACGACCCTGAGATAGGAATCTCGGTTCTACCGACAGAGCAGCCGGGCAAAAGTAAGTACGGACAATAGTACTTGAATTATACAGAAATGGATGTGAAATTGGTTGGGTTGTGTTATAAGACTCGGTAATCCGATCGTCACTACGACCTAGATAGTGGGGAGTGACTGGGCCCTAGGCAGCCGACTCTCCATGCCTTTCCTACTGGCGGCCTCTTTCGCAAGCCAGATTGGTCCAATAAAAGAGACACAATTTGAGGTAAGCACCAATTTGGACGGTTACAGGAGCTGAGTTTACAAATCATTACCTCAGTTCTGAGAAAGAAAAAAAATTTTCAGTTGGTGGTGTGATACCACCTGTGTGCATTGCTCCATAAGCAGATTATAGAGTTAAAAAGGTGTGTAAAATCCTTAATTTGCAAATGTCTTGTAGTCATTGCCTTGAACAGAATCAACTACTGTTGGTAAGTAATTCTGGAACTAGTACCAAGATTTGGTTGAGTGTTGGGCTCCCACAGGAGAAAGTTAGTGACGGGGCTTAGAAGTGTGTGTTTGGGCTATTGCAAGGGGTTGAAGTGGTCCATAAGGTACCCGTGACCGCGGCGGATCCTGCGGGAGGGATGACCTCAAGGCCCAAAGATGATGAACGAGGCACCGCCTGTTCATACATCAGATAACCCTTAGGTCGTCCTACGGAGGAAGAGTAAACGGCCCAGGTACTCAGCGTCGACCAAGTCGCTGTCCTGAGCCCTGGGAAATATATTCCTCTCCCGCCCGCAGAGATCTACTCTGGCCTAGGGGAGAATAAAACTGGTAAAGGACGGATTATGCAGCAGGACGCTACCACTTTCTGAGGCGCTAGGTCGCATCTCCTAGAACCTCGCACTGTCCGGGCTTCACGACACAAAGGACTGAGAAGCAAAGGCTAGCTTCCACGCGAACAGGCGGGCGCGATAAAAATGACCGAGAGGACCGTGTCTCGGGGGGTCTGGTCTGGCAGCCCCTGCTAGGCATCTAGCATGAAAACCTTGCCCCCAGACGGACAAGGAAAACAAGGAGGTGTACCACCGCTAGGGAAGCTACCTAAGCGGTTTAAGGCACCCTGTCAGTTAACCGGTGAAGCCGGCGAGATACCTTATTAGGGCTACTCTGGGAATGCTTTCGTTCTTCTCACTGCCTGAGATCCTTAGCGTGATAAGTTCCTAACAACTTTCCTGACATGTCCTCAATTTCGTACAGACTCGCACCTATTTTCTTCCGTACTCGAGCTTTGGAAAATTTATTTGCTAGTTTAGCACTGAAGCAATTAGTAACTTTACTAATAGGGAAGGTACGGCGAAAAACTTCTTGACCTGGCTGGAAGGAGACCGATTTACAACGTAGGTTATAATTTTTCTCATGGCGGTTGTGTGCAGCAGACAGGTTTAAGCTAATGCGCTCTCGGATAAGGCGAAGACGATCTGAAGTTGGAAGGAATGCAATGTCTCCGTCTTGTAAGGCGTGTAATTTTTTTAAGACCGCATATGCTGATCCGTGTAAGATCATCTGGCTTCCGAAGAGAGCCTGAAAAGGTGCCATTCCTATTGATTCATGGACTGAACTTCGCATTGCACATTCAACTGAAGAAAGGTGACGGTCCCAATCGCGGTGGTCGTCTTTTAAATAAGCACGAATGGCTGCTAAGGTTGACCTGTTTACTCGCTCAGAAGCATTTGGATGTGGTGAATGTACCGCTGTACGCACGTGTCTGACTCCATAGTCGTCCAAGAATTTCGCGAATTCCTTCGAGACAAACTGCCGACCATTGTCGGAGAACACTATCTCTGGTACTCCAAATGTATGAAACACTCGGTGTTCCAGATTCTCTATTGCAGAGGTTGCAGTCTCGGAGGAAACCGGAAAAAGAAAGACAAATTTACTAAAGGAGTCCAAGACTACTAGCACTGCGGTGTTACCTCTCTTGGAGCGGGGATAGGGACCTAAAAAGTCTACATAAAGGAATTGGAAAGGCTTAGCTACCTTCAGTTGCAAGCCCATGGGCGGTCGTAAGATTGCATTAGGAGATTTCGTGCACTTACACGTCTCACACTGAGATACGAAGGTTCGGACTTGATTTACCATGCCAGGCCAAAAATATTTATTACGCAGTCGTGATAGAGTTTTTGCTATTCCTCCATGAGAAGCTTGAGGGGGTGAATGAGCTGCTTCAATCAACGCAGGGGTCAAATCAGATGGAATCCATAGCTTCCAGGTGAGATCATCAGAGATTGGATCTCCGGTACGAGGTGTAGTACGATGGAACACATATTCGTCGGACACCCTAAGATCAGGCAACTGTCCTGTCTTTCCGCCTACACGCTCAATTAATGCCAAATATTCTGGAGATTTGAATGCGGGGGACGTTAGGTCTACGTCATGACAAAATGAAATCTCATCAACGCAATCAACACGGGACAACGCATCCGGGACCACGTTTTGACTCCCTTTTCGATGCTCTATTGAAAACTCAAAACCCTGTAATTTTAAACTCCATCTCGCCAAGCGACCGTTCAGGTCAGACTGATTCATGAGCCATTTAAGACTAGCGTGGTCAGTAATAATTGTGAACGATTGGCCCTCTACATATGCTCTAAACTTTTTTACACTCAATACGGCTGCGTAACATTCAAGTTCGGTAATAGTGTAATTTCGTTGTGCACTGTTCAACTTTTTGGACATATACGCAATTGGATGTTCATTTCCATCCATGTCTCGTTGAAACAGTACACTACCGACACCAGTTTTACTCGCATCGCATTGAATGTAAAACGGTTTAGAGAAATCAGGAGTGACCAATATCGGAGCCTGAGTCATACAATCTTTCAACTTGAGAAAGGACTGCTGTGCCTCCTCTGTCCAAGCAAACTTTTTGCCTTTCAAGCAATTTGTGATAGGAGCAGCCACACTGGCATAATTGGCAATGAATCGTTGGTACCACCCGGTCATGCCTAAGAATCTTCGTACTTGCCGATGAGATTTCGGCGTAGGAAATTCTGAAATGGCAGTCACTTTACCAGGGTCGGTCTTCAACGTTCCGTCCCCAATTAAAAAGCCTAGGTACTTTACTTCTTTTACACAAAATTTACTTTTGGACAAATTGATGGTTAAGCCAGAACGACGTAAGCAACCAGCAACCTCTTCAAGAGTTCTGAGATGAGAGTCAAAATCGGGAGAGACGATCAAAAGATCATCAAGGTAAACAAATACGTGTTCTCGTAGGTGTCCAGGGATAACTTTATCCATTAATCGACACATTCTTTGTGGAGCGTTACATAGGCCGAAAGGCATCACAGTAAACTGATATAGGGGCCTACCAGGAACGGTAAAAGCTGTCTTCTCGCGCGATTTAAGATCTAAAGGTATCTGCCAGAAGGCATCTTTCAAATCTAGACTGGTGATAAACTTGGTGTCTTGAAGACGACCCAACAAACCGTCTATATGGGGAAGAGGGTATGCGTCTTTAACCGTGACAATGTTTACTTTGCGAGAATCGAGACATAATCGTACCTTTCCCGGCTTGCGGACCAAAACGACGGGAGAGTTCCACGGACTATTTGATGGCTCTATGACACCTAAACCGATCATTCTGTCTAATTCATCATACATCAATTTCTGTACGGCCGGTGAAACAGGGTAATGTCTTTGTTTGATGGGGACCGAGTCTCCAACATCAATTACATGTACTTCCAACTGAGTTTTACCCAGTCCAAGAATATCAGAAGATGGAAAAGTCGCCTTGACTCGTTCCAGCTGATTAAATTGGGCTGATGGCAACTCATGGGCCAAAGACAATAAGGCTGGGGCGCTAAGCTCACCAACTATCTGGGGAGCGATGCCGAATAGCTTCCAAAAGTCAATCCCGAGGTATAAACGCTGACTTAAACTGGGTACTGCGAATATGGTCATTAAATGAGTCCGTTCTCCAAAGGAGACTGGTACTTTAATGTAACCGATAACCCGCTGTGATGCACCATCGGCAGTTTGTAAGGAAGTGTTCAGAGAATAAAGCTTGCACTCGGGGTGGCTTGTTAGAAAGGATTCGACACCACTTCCCAGACAGCTAATGCTAGCGCCGCTGTCCAGCAGACCGTTCATAGCAACGTCTGCAAGTGTTATTCTTGCAAAAGGACGCTCATCTGTGTGATCAGAGAAAATTGCAGAGATACTCTTGCGTGCTAGAAGACGTTTCTCTTTAGCCAGACGCCTAATGATGGGACTTCTACGTATGGATGAAACTCGTGGATGTTCAGAAAAGATCCGTTCACGGACGACATGATAATTGTTCCATCGTGCCAGGAACGAAGCTTTGGATTCATCAGAGGGAAAGTCAGGTGGGTTGTCAAGGCAGGGATGAAAATTTGTCAAGTCCGGTGAATTGTGTGCTACCCTTGGTTTGCACTCGATTTTTATTGGTTCGATGGGCGTGGGGGTGGCAGTGCAGCTTGAGGAGGGCGCGGGTTCCCGTGGAACCTCGCACCCGGTGGCCGGTTTCCCTGGCACTTGCACTTGGGGGATACTACGCCTGGATTACCGCAACGATAACAGAAGATGTTTTTCGTTTCTGACGGACAATCATAGAAGGCGTGTCCAGATTGTTGGCAGTTCCAACATACTAATTGTCTCCTAATGAGATCCGGATTTCGGGCCTGAAGTTCGTCAATTGATTGAGAGTAAAGGTCATATGGTTCGGAAGCGGAACTGTCCGCGAAATCTGCATCAAGCTCATGGACTCTCAGGTTGGTTCTTCGTTCCACTTTTTTATTTAAGTGCCAACGCTCCACCTTAAGACATTGCTCTCGTAGCTCTTTCAGGGTTTTGAATCTCATGCCTATCAGGGAATTTCCTGTAGTATAATTCAAATTGTCTACTAACATGACTGTTAGCTGAGCCTCCGTGATAGGGTTTTCCATTTTGTTGAACAACGAAATCATCTTTTCCATATACTCATCGAAGGAGTCTTGGTTTTGTTTTAGTTCAACCATGGCTTTAATAGTGTGTAGGTCCGAGTCATGCCCTTTGTATTGGGCCAAGAAGTTTCTCCGAAAATCGGTCCATTCTGGAACAGGGAGTTCTCTACGGAACTGGTTCCAGTACCAGGTCGCCGCCCTTTCCTTAAGTAAGGAGGATACGTTAGCGCACAATTCCTGGTTTGACACAGCTGCGTCATTGGCCTTGCTTTCTAATCGAAAGAGAAATTGTTCAGCAGTAAGGCCGCTAACATGTCCTGTGAACACTATGTTCCAAGATAGCACTACAGAGGGATGGCGTGAAGCCGGCCGAGACCCTTTTGGTCTAGCTATAAATTGTAAGTCAGGAGAGGATATTTGTGCCGCTTGTACTTGCACAGTAGGTGAACTTGCCCGTTCATTCCTATCATTCGACGCGGGCTGGACTGTCATCGATAACAATTGGGCCCGCAAGAGAGCTATTTGTTTTTTCAATCCTTGCACTTCGTCATTATTCTGGGCATTGGACGGTGCATGGTCGAAACCGTGGAATGAGGGGGAGTCAGGAATGGCATCAGCGTTTCCGCCGGCCTCGGAATTATTCGGTTCATCAGCCATTTTGCTGGATAGACAAAAAAAATGTTTCAGTATTTACGAACTAATTATAAAACAAACGACGATACGAGATTATTAACTTGATTACTTACTATATACGAAGGTAAAGCAAGATGAACGTTATTAAAAAAAATATAATGAAGGAGATCTATTTTCCTTTCAAATATAATACGTGGGCGCGTTTATTCCCCAGCGGAACCGTACAAAGCAACTATATATTTTTTTATTTTACTGTATACCAACGATGTATTTTTATATAAACGAGAGTGTGGACCCCCAGAGGGAGGAATGCTCCCCCAAAATGTATTGGTGTTAGTGGCACCAATAAGCATCCCCAAAATTATACAAGGCTCGTTGGAGGGGATGATGCTAGACCATGTGTAACACCATCCTCCCCAAAAGAGACCTTAACAGATAACCCCATATCCCAAAAGCAGTTCGCATGGCTGTGATTAAAGTTTCGAAGACAGGGTAGAAGCTTCCAAAAGGATTACTAATTTTAATCTTGGACGACCGCCACGGCGGATCAGCAACGACGAAATGCTGAAATTCCGGAAGGCAGGTACACCCAGTGGATTATTAATCGGGACCGCAATGGTTGAGGGACGCCGAACTTACCGCAGAGTCAGGCGGAGCGCCTGGTAACCAGAAAGCAAGTTCGCCGTTCCACAAACATTTTTGGCCATACTAAAAAGAAAAAAAATTTGAGCATTGTACTCTAAGACAAGGGAAGGACAACCAAAGCCAGGGGCACCTCTGCGCAAAGCCAGATGAACATAAGCCACCTGTAAACCGACAGCAGTAGGGCATGACTAGGTTGGCCACCATAGGGTGTCACAAGGGCAAGCGAAGCGCCTGAACCCAAGATGAGGGCATCCTAACATATGCATGAGTAACATCAATAAAAAGGTGGAAGCTACCACCGAAATATAACCAAAAGTAAATAAAAAAATTCATTTACTTGAAACCGTTAAGGTTTCTAATAAAATTGAAAAAAAAAAAGACCTGTGGCCCCTCTCGATGGCTTTCCCAAAAAAAATCATTAAATGAAGTTAGGTTTTTTTTTTTTTTTTTCTCAATACTAACGAATAAATCGAGTTAAAAGGTAAAAAGAATTAATTTGTCAACTAGTGACACAACTGATCAACATAAAAATTACTAGGACAATTCTAGTCTAACATAAAAATTTTAAAGTCCGTTTTCCCGAACGTTGGGCGCCATATTTGTAACTGTCATAATATAAAATAAGCTAGGACTACTCAAGGCATAGTACACACATGACACCTGAGGCGCCATATCTGTACCTGTCATATATATATTTAGGATATACATATATAAAAGATAAACTAACTGGTCATTGACCCAGAAGCTATGACATCACAAATAACAAAATTGGAAAAGGAATTTTGAAAGAAGTCCAGCAGGTTGAGGGCCTTGCTGAACCGCCGAAGATAATATTAAAAGAAAATGGAAACCTATCCCGCGAACTATCATCACTCACCCTCTGCACTCGACATAAGACACGCCTGGCGGTGCTGCGGCTAGCTCGCCGTTGGGGGGGTTCGTGGTGCAGGGGCTCGTCATTAAAGACAGTTACGTGATAAAAGAAATACTAAACCTTCGCGTGTCCATTGACAAACTAATATAACTGGGATCGCCGAGATAGGGACTACAAAAAGTTGGGTAGCCATACGAGAGGGGGTAACGACGTTAAGCAGCCATGCTTACCGATTCACGGGATACAGGAGGATCTGAAAAAAACAATTTATGGGGGTACTCACCATATCTGGAGGGACCAAACCTCCCCCAGAGTCCCACACCTACCGGGGGGTCTACTCACGGATCATCTTCACCTGTCAATTGTTCCAAAAATACCCCAAACACAAAGAAAACAAAACGACTCAAAAATAAAACCGCTGAAATTTACAAAGAAATCAAAAACTTTATTTTTCTCTATTAAAGAAAAACCATATCTAGGTTTCATATATTTTTTCTCAAAAAAAATGATCGCAAACAAAAAATATAATACTCAAAAAAAAAAACGAACGATACAATTTGTTTGGCGGCTTTATAAATATTTTTACTTTATTTTTCTTTTTGTATTTTAAGATCTATTTGTCTTGTTCATGGTTTCTTTTCCTTAATATTTGCTACATTCTTTACCCTTTTATGGTATTGGTTAACTTAATGTCTACTCTTATTAGTATATGCCTTTTTCTTTCTTGTTATTAAATATATGTATGAACAAAAAAAATCTTTCAATGAATCCGTTAGCGGTTAGTTGGTCATTTGTAGTTTTTTTTTTTTTTTCTTCTTTTCTTTTATTGATTTTTATATATTTTTTTTTCTTTTACATTTTATAGGGTTTTCTAGGTGCACAATCTATTTGGTTCGTGCCTAACCTACAGCAACTTTGTTCTAGCTCTCAGTATCATAAAAAAAATCCTTAATGAAAACCATAATATTCCAAATAAATGTTTTTCCTTTCCTCATATATATATATATATATAGGTATAATTTTATTATATTTTGTTTATTGGATAACAAAAAAAAATCGTTCTCTATCCCCTTATTTTTTCTTATTATTATTATTATACTACAGAAAACTTATTACTTACTTTTCTTGTTTTATCCTTTTTTTGTTACATCTTTTAAATTGTCGTACAACATTTAATTGGTTTGCAAAAGATTTTTTTTTTTTTTTTGTTGAAACTTTGTCACATTTTTTAATTTGTTTTGCAACATATATCTCATAAAAAAAATTCCTTCTTATATTTAAAGTAGCGTCACCTTTTTTTTTTCTGTACTTTTTCTGTAATATTTTAATCTTCTTTTATTTCTTTAAGTTCGTCACAGTTTTATTCTAATTCAATTTTTCTTTGTAACTAACTTTTATTTCTTTAATTTCGTCACATTTTTATTTTAATTCAATTTTTCTTTGTAACTAACTTTTATTTCTTTAATTTCGTCACATTTTTATTTTAATTCAATTTTTCTTTGTAACTAACTTTTATTTCTTTAATTTCGTCACATTTTTATTTTAATTCAATTTTTCTTTGTAACTAACTTTTATTTCTTTAATTTCGTCACATTTTTATTTTAATTCAATTTTTCTTTGTAACTAACCTTTATTTCTTTAATTTCGTCACATTTTTATTTTAATTCAATTTTTCTTTGTAACTAACTTTTATTTCTTTAATTTCGTCACATTTTTATTTTAATTCAATTTTTCTTTGTAACTAACTTTTATTTCTTTAATTTCGTCACATTTTTATTTTAATTCAATTTTTCTTTGTAACTAACTTTTATTTCTTTAATTTCGTCACATTTTTATTTTAATTCAATTTTTCTTTGTAACTAACTTTTATTTCTTTAATTTCGTCACATTTTTATTTTAATTCAATTTTTCTTTGTAACTAACTTTTATTTCTTTAATTTCGTCACATTTTTATTTTAATTCAATTTTTCTTTGTAACTAACTTTTATTTCTTTAATTTCGTCACATTTTTATTTTAATTCAATTTTTCTTTGTAACTAACTTTTATTTCTTTAATTTCGTCACATTTTTATTTTAATTCAATTTTTCTTTGTAACTAACTTTTATTTCTTTAATTTCGTCACATTTTTATTTTAATTCAATTTTTCTTTGTAACTAACTTTTATTTCTTTAATTTCGTCACATTTTTATTTTAATTCAATTTTTCTTTGTAACTAACTTTTATTTCTTTAATTTCGTCACATTTTTATTTTAATTCAATTTTTCTTTGTAATTAATTTTATTTTAATTCAATTTTTCTTTGTAATTAATTTTTATCTTCTTCAAAAAAAGTATCACTAATTTTAATTTAATTTTTTTTTCTTTTGTTTGCTAGGATATTCCTGCAAAAATTGTTCTACGTTTTAAGCCGATTTCTCTTCCCTGGTATATTTTTCTGTTCCCAGCAAAACAAAACGGACGCGTCTCTACTTGTTAATTCAAATAAAAATTATTTTCTCTCCTGCGGGGCCGTCCGACTTCAATCCCATCCATTTTCCGACTCTCTGAAAAAACCGAAGCCAAGCCAAAAATTATCCCTTCACGCATGGTTGGGAGGTGAGGGCAAAAAAATATCGCTATCGAACAGCGTTTATTCCCTTATATGGGCCGAGACCTTGAAACTTGAGGTTGGGGTAATGGGATGGAGGAATTCACACGGAAGGGAACAACCAAAGGGATTGATAATCGGTGTTCCTTCATTCTCCCGTGTAAATCCATTCCATTACATGGACAAGAATAAAAATTCCGAGAATCGTTCTGGCTTCACTTGAATCATGCGAGCCGATTGGCTGGGCGTTCGCTGCCGGCAATTCTGTTGCGCGAAAATTTATGTGTATGTGAGTTATGCGGTAGAATGGGATAGGCAGGAAAATAATATGCGCAGAGGCGTGCGTATTTTAGCAAAAGTTTTTGTATGGAAATTATGAATAATTATAAAAAAATGTTTTTGGTGGGCTGAGAAATTATGTTAAGATTATTGTATGGAGACGCGGTTAATTCCAAATGCTGATATGCGATTGTTTGGGGAGAGTTGGAATATATTTTTTTTTTTCTCTAATTAAGGCCGACCGTTACAATAGTGACAATGCACCGCAGATAGCAGGTGTTCTCACTGATGCGAAAAGAGCCGATTCCTAATATAATCT